>CM067377.1:32062822-32662822 GCA_034510155.1 Eucriotettix oculatus | reverse complement strand
GATTTAATTCTCTTTCATGAAGCAATTGGAAGCTTAATTTTAATTTATTATCATTCATGGTTACTAGAGTATATATTTGTTTAAGCTGTATAATTTTCTTTATATTACCATCTAATAATAACCAACTTCAAATAATATTATTAAAGAAGCAACAATTTGGTATTTTCATTGCTGACGATGTCATTGTTACTTTCAATGTATTTTCTGAACGGATATTTTAGATTTTTCTATCATATATCATTTAAATGTGAACACTTTTTTGATATGTACATACCTATGTACTTTTCAGAAATATTGAAACGCAAGCGAGTGTTATTAGTAAGTTATTATCAACTCGATTTGAACCGATTATTGTTACGTTCTTCTCCTTCCTCTTCCGACGACTGAAAATTGAAGATTGAATTTTATCTTTCCTCTTTTTGTCCTTCAATTCTTAATTGTAAAATTTTGTATAGTGCTTGTAATATTATATTTGACGTATCCTATTTCCTCAACCGAGGACTAATGGATTGAAGAATAATAATAAATCTAAATCACTTCAAATGATAAGTTGTTGGAAAGAGAAGAAAACTCGGTGTAAATCAGTTTAGCAAAACATTTTTTACAGCCATATATATATCTCCCAAAAAGGAGTTCTGTATAACTGAAATACATAATGTAAAAAATTTCCGAACAAATATATATCTAAAACGCGCGTATTCTCTTCTTTCTGTTACTGCAAACGAACTTAGCTTTGTCTATTTATTATACAGTGGTCCTCAAACTCTGTTCCGAGGGACCCCAGACTTCTGAGCATTCCGCCAGTCAAAATAGAAATTAGAAAATAAAATTATACAGCACTCACATTGGCCGACCGGTGTTGATTAGATAAAAAAAATTGAATTCGAATTTTTCGCTACTCCAAAAAGGAGCTTTGTGTAACTGGAATACATAATGTAAAAGATTTCCAAACAAATGATTAAATTTTGTATAACATGATAACATAATACTGTAGAGACAGAAACCATAACTGATTATTTTTTACTACAATCATAACATCTAGGACCGAATTGATTGAACATCTATAGAGCTAGACTTCGAAAAATGGTGTAAAAATATGCAACCACACCCCAGCCACTGAATATAAATCAAGGACAGGAAATATCTAGGGATGTTACTAATGAGTAAATTATATTATTAAGTGATACAACACTTTTATTTAATTATCTTTACGTAACACATCGATCAATTATGAATATTATTTTTTCTGAGTATGAGATGTGGTTCCGTTTAAAAGAAATCCGGATATAAATGATAAAAAATCTAGTATGTACAAATCCAGCGTGTTGAAGTATCTACAGAACCCAACTCTCTTCCATTCGTTTATTATTTCGACCTAATTGCTGTGTAGAATTGATTTCAAAAATACTGAAGAGTGAATATTCTGTACTTCAACAATCACTGCTCTGTGGTTCAACATATTATTATCTCCCTGTGCCACGACACCAATATAATTCACCTACATTGTCAGCAGTGACAAGAAGTTATCAAAGGTCCGAAAAATCTGAATTTAAGGGATTATTAGAGATTGCTAATTTTTCAAATAGACAAAATAAAAGACAGTATTTAATTCCAGTATTATTGCTGCGCTTTTGCTCCCATTATAACTTCATCTTATTGCAATGAAATGCAAAAATATTGAAGTAGATATCGTCATATCGAATTAATTTCCGGTTTCCTGGGTGCTTTAGTCCATGAGGGATGTAATGCAGCAAGTTGATGCCAGTTCCGCAAATATCTTCTATTATGCATACTTTCATTACAGCATGCTTCATGGAATAGTTAATTGGGGAAACTGATTACGTTGCCACGAAATGCTTGACTTTCATAAAACTGCCTATAAGGATATTATATTGGTAAATAGGAAATAAATAAATCTTAAATCCGTTCTTATTGAAGATATGTAAAGGTCCCTACAGAATTGAAATTTAATATTTCATTCAAAATTATGAAAACTTTGCAGGAAACCAATGTGAATTGTCATCTATAGCCACTTAACTACGGTAAATATTATTTTTTGCATTAATAACGAATCAAAACTCATAAAATAAAGTAAATGACACATTCTATAAGACAAAACTTTATGCGTCCAGTCGTAACTAAGTTTGTTTAAACCTGAAAATTTCGTCTTTAGATTTTAATCAGCACTTTGTAACATATAAGCTTAGACAAGAAAAAGGAAACAGGGGGTGCATCCCGTAAATCGTGGACACGAACAAAATGGTAAATCGCAATGTCGTTCAAAGAGTTGCACGGTTGTAAGAAATTTTTCAATTATTTTTGGATGCCCCATTCACAATTGAAGATCTTCTAGAGAATATACGGATCTGTTCAGAAGCAGGAATCCTATAGACAAAACAACATTACGCCCAAAGAAAGGTTCTGGCTAAAATTGATGGATCTCAACAAAAGCGCCACGTTCAGGGTCTAACTGCAGCTAAAAATATATACGACATCCAGGTAACCCCGTAAATACAACAAAAATCAAAATCGGTCCGGCCGTTTAGAAGGAAATGAAGTAAGAAACACACAACAGACAGACCCACTCCTATTTTTTGCGTAACACCTATTCATACAAGGTATTGGAAACCCAGATGCAGAGTAATGCTATAATAGCTAAAAATCTAATGAAATATTTATTTCTTATAAAGCATTTATAAATTAACAATGTTAATGAGTAAACATCTGAGCACGTGTCACTTCAAATTCGTAATGTGTCATGCAATCGTGCAGTCATGCAGTCCGCAATCGACTCGGTAGGCCCAGGCCCTCAATAGGCTCTAGAGCCAAAAGGAAGAAGAATGTAAACAAACATGTAACATTTGATCAAACGTTGTATGCCGTTAACTTTGACATCACTCCACCCCCGTGAACAATTATTCAATTATCTCTTAGGTGCAACCATGAGTACAATATCTTAATTAACACGAATGTAAACATATACTAAGACTATTTAAAGAAAGATAGTCAATGGTTAATATTTATTACATAATAGTTTTCTGACTTAAATATTTACAATAAATAAAAAGATGGCCAAAAAAGTCAGCATAAAAATATAACTATTTATTAACGAAAGCTGCGTTTCATCTCCATTTTGAGACTTCATCAGACTTAAAATTTATCAAAACATCATATTTCTCGTTGACTCCCTCAGTTGAAAAGATTATTGAATTTACATGTGAAGAATTTGGTGTCGCGGACCATCTCCAGCAGTTACGGCCGAAATGAAAGAAGAGTTTTCCATAACCTCTACAGATGGTAGAAGCAGTCAGCAGTAATTAGAATTGAAGGGCAAGAAAATAAACCTTAAATCAAGGAACGAGTAAGACGGATGCAATCTGTTGCAATGCTCTTTACATATGTAACAGACAATGAATAAAGTTAAAATTGAATATGGTATCATACTGGTAGGAGAATACATAAAAACCCTACGATTTGCCGATGCTATTGTAGTATTAGTAATTAATGGCATAAACGATGGCCTAGAGTACAACATGAAGATTAACAGAGTAAAAACCAAGGTATGTTATATTCGGAAGGGATATTTTGAAGGAAGTTAAGGAATTCTGCTACTTGGGCAGCATAATAACTAGAGATGGTAGAAGTATAGTAGACATGAAGTGTAGGATAGCACAGGCAAGAAAGGCTTTCCGGAAAAAAGAGGAATTTACTTAAGGGTAATATAAATATTGGGAAATCGTTATTAAAAATGCTCTTATGGAGTATGGCTATATACGGGTGCAAAATGTGGTCGATAGGAGTTGCAGAAAGGAAAAGAATGGAAGCTTTCAATATGTGGTGCTAAAGGAGAATGTTGAAAATCATATGGGTAGATAGTGGAAAATTCCAGGAAGTTCTAAGTAGAATAGGGAAAGAGAACAATTTGGAGGACGTTGACCAAGAGAAGGGATAGATTAATAGGCCACGTTTTGAGACGAGAGGGTCTTGCAAAAATAGCATTAGAGGAAAGTATGTGGGGAGAGAGCAGAAGTGGGTGGCAATGATGGAGTACGCTAAGCAGTTAGTTATGTATAAATGTATAGGGTTGCGCAGGATAGATGAGAATGGAGGGTTGTATCAGATCAGCCTTGGGAATGAATACCCCAACCGTAAATAGCATGGCTCTTTGGAAGATCTACATATCAATGATTTGTATGGGTAAAATTTCGAATCTGTTGCGAGTTCCCACTTTCAAGTCCGCACTATTGCCGCTGGCTTGAATTGTATAAATAACTTAATGGATATCAATAAAATGGTAATTAATATGGCTACAAAATGAATGCGACAAGTAAAATTTACCATTGTGATATTGCATTTATTATTAATAATAATTTTAGTAATACTATTATATTTCATTTCTCAATATACAATATATGCAGACTGTAATTAAAATGTTTTATTTTTCTTACGTTCAGAATCATTTTTGGCAAGCTTATTCAGTGATGTATACACCCTTCTGTTAATTTTTCGCGCTGTGTGTATCGCACATTATCCTAGTGTCTACGAAAATCTTTATCCTATGTCCCAAAATTTAAAAAACACATTACTTAGTAAATATATTTTCATGTATTTTTCACTGACCTAAAATGTGGATAAAATTATGTTACATATAAAACGATCAACTATGCAGCTCCATGGGGACCTCTATGCATGTATTGGGATGCATAAAATCAAATTATATGCTAATCCGAACACGTGATTAGAAGCTAAATGAAACAGGTAAAATTCAGAAAAAGTTCTCGTTTTTATCGTCAGAGATTATTTTAGTGCTCCGTAAACGTTTATGCAAATGCGGATGGAATTTCACAATTAATTTTAGCCAGGGTAGGCCCTCAGAGATTGGCCACCGGTGCTTCATAATGCATATAAATAAATTTTCTGACACCTTGACATATTCTGCTTGCAAAAGTAAACCGTATATCACTTCTTGTCCTTATTTTATATTTATTTCTGATTGAAATTTGGAATGTATCTAATTATTGCAACTATTAGTAGGCATATATTGATAATATGTATAATATATTTTCAGTATAGGCATATATATAAATGTATATATATATATATATATATGCGTGTATTCGTAAGTCCTCTCCTTTTAGATGGCTGGACCGATATTGATGAATTTTTTCTTGTTGTATTTGTGCGGTCACATACATTTAGTTACACCCAATAATTGGTGCATTTGTCGAGATCCAGTTTTTTTTAATTTTCAGACTAAATTGCTTTTATATATTTTTTGGATTTCTCGTATAGAGAAAATATATAATCCAAACTTTTCAACCTGAACGTGTGAATAATCTGTGGCAACGGACTTTCACATCAATGAATGATGCTCACCGCTTACTCAATCCCGATAATTTCACAGTAGGACAAGCTACTCGAGTCTGCATTCGTAAATCGAAATTCTGAAGTCCGCCTTGTATTCTTCATAGTTCTTTAAAGTTTGACTAAGAAACTCTTGCTCCAACCATAAATCTGGGTCATAAATTATATGTTATCAGGTCGATTTCAGTGGCACAGCATTGATGTGAGTCGTCGTTCTGATTTATAGAACTCTTCAGCAGCTGTACTGATTCCCAAAGGTTTATCATTCACCTAAAAATATTACCGATGTGGTAAACGCACACAAACCGAAAGCAAGAGAAAGTAACAAAAATTTAGTGAGAAATAAAATTAATTCCCCTAGAATTAATGTTAAAGATAGTTTTCTTAAGCAATGTTCGTTTTTGACATTAATTTTCTCATATAAAAACTAAATTGTATTATTTTAAAATTAAAATTTTGTAACATTTATGAATTAATTTCCCCACTATCCTCATTATCCGTTAAATTGGGGTGTCAATTAGACACGGTTTTATTTATGTTCGAGCTGAGAATTCAGAGTTGCTACAGTATTTATTTATATGAACTTGGTTTAATTCGACATTAATATCTTAGTCACCTCATCATTAAACTCAAAGGAGTCACATATTTGTGCATAATGATTCATTAGGACTTATTCGAATTAAAGATTGACCATACCAATGTGACCCACCCCGGAAACTATTAGACGGTATTATTTACCAATAGGTAATATTAAATGACAATACAGTCAATTTGTCAGTAAACAGTCTACGACGCAAAATCATCCACTCTTATATACGTGTAATCCATTTAAAAATTACGCGATGAAGTCCACAAATATGTACGAAACGTCATAGATTAATTAAATAAGTATAAAAATATTTGCTAATAAATTGGCTGAATTGCTTATTTAATATTATTTACTATTAATTGTCTCTGAAGCATGTTTATATAAGGGCACCCCTACCCGTATAAGTGCTAGGGATGTTGTTTTAACCAAACTGCTTGTGTCGGATCGTAAGAACCTTTGTACAAATTTTGGTAGAAAATGCTCCGCGAGTTTACGTTTTTAAGGGAAACTTATTTCACCCCCACTCCAAGGGCTGCACTACCTGTTAACTGGCATGTTGAATATCAGAATTTAATCCAGTTACTTCCATACCCCCGCAATTGACAATATTACCGTATATTTTATGTAACGCAGCTTCACCACAATCCTAAGGTTCCTAACCTCCCTAACGAACTGGTATATAAATTGTACACAATCATTGTTGGGAGGAATACTATTAATATTTTTTATTAGTTTATTTTAAGTCGCATCGACTGCTTAGGTTATTGGCGACTACATTACCATTTTGGGGATCTTATTTATTTTGTAAGAGTTACTTGGTTTGGGAACTCAAAGACACACACAAACACCCTAAACCTTTGCCAGGAATCGAGCTCGGGACTTCTCTGGTACAAAGCAGTGTCGTTAGCCACTATACCACAGAGACCGGCTTCTATCATCTTATTGACCCCGAAAATATACATTACACTCTAATTTGGTCCTTTCCTTCATCTTAATATATTTCCACCGCCCTTAAGGGCTCTTATCCCCATAAAAGTGTTTTGTTTGAGTCTCATATTTATATAATTTTATCAAAATTTTTGTAAACATTTAAGATCACATGTGCAATTTTTTTACCTTTTCCATTTCACTGCTAGGGTTTAAGTACAATTTAAACGGCACGCTAAAGCCAGAAAAAAATTCAGCGACTTCCAAAACCCCTTGTTTGACACCAATCTGGGTTCTTTTCGCGAGCCTGCTGTTTACTTTCAATTCCCTTCTTGCCCCTCTACGATTTGATTTCTTTTCATTTCTTGAATATACCTAGAAAATGAGTTTTCTTTAATTCTAAAATAAGTAAACAATGTTTTAGTCCATTTCATTTATTCAGGTAGTATTTAATCGTGTGCGCCACGAAAACTCTGTAACAACCGTGACACTCTTCACAGTTCTAATTAAATTCCAGAAGTTCAATCAAGAATGTAAAATACGATAAAATTAAGTTCATAATATGCGTAGGTTAAAAGTTATTTTCAGTAACAATTACTATATCAGACTCTTTCTAATACAACAACAAGTAAATGAAGCGACGTTCACTCCCGCGTTTAAATTGTAACTCATAAAGGGCAAAGGTGACGCAGAAGTCACTTCTTGTTATCGCAACAGAAATGCCATAATTTCTTAAGCTTACCACACTGAATTTGTGCCTGCCGAGAAATTGAAGTAGGAAATGAAACTGCCAGTACAAGAAGAGGCGTGATTTATGTATACGTTGTCAAGATATGACAGTGACTTATTCGTACATCCGTTAATCTCATTTAAACACAATTTTTGAGGTGAGCGCACAGAAGCCAAAGCGTGACCTGGATTTATAAATTCCATAGTCCGGACTGGATCAATTAAAACATTCCACAAAGTTTTGAAGTGTTATGTGATTTAGAAAAGTTGCAACAAACGTTTCCACTGCCTGTCCCCCTTTCCCATCAATGGAAGTTGTAAATGAAAAATATGCTTTAATTTAGTTTTTATTTTGTACCTACGTGAATTCACGTATAAATGAAAAAGGTGGGCTTGTCATTTTCTATTTGTATTTAATCCAGTCTCTGCGGAATACGCACTGCATTACAGCAGGATATCGAACTGAGCAAGCTATTTACAAATCTGTGCATCCATATTCTGATTGCACAAACTTTTTTAACGTCAATTTGTATTATAATGTAAGATAATGTAAAGTATGTGAATGAATTACAAATTGGGAATTTGTAAATACAAATTTAGGATACGTTCACATTCGTTTTTATAGTAAGTATCGACATGTATCTAAAACAATACAAAACAACATTTTAATATTATTATAAAACATTATTAATTTTATTATAAAATAATATTGCAGTTCAACCCACTACTTCACATAGTCCCATTATTTATGCTTTTTAATAGGATACCAGTATTTTTGTATCTTGTCATCAAATAAAGATGCCTCCTGTGATGAAAGTCAATTCTGTACTTCCTATTTGACGTCATCATTGACGTTCAAATGTTTACTACCGATGAATTTCTTCAAATAAAGAAACATCATTCGTTATTGCTTCCCCATACATCACAGATACTTGTTGGTGAATGTTTTCTGGTGTAACATTCCTTGCAGACAAGAAACAAATCACTGAAACGACGTCACATTCTGCGGGTCGTTAAATTGTTATGAGCATTTCTAAATGCTGTTAACAAAAGGTAAACACAAAGTGCCGATGCGTCTGGCATCGTAATGAATGGATGTAATGATTAATAATACAATATGTGAAAAATAATATTCTGTTACGTTTTAAATAAATATCTCTGCTTACTTTAACAGCACCCATAGTAAATTATACTTTATTTTAGAAAGCTAAAAGTTAAATTAATCAATTGACCATAATGTTTTAATGTGAAAGTATTCTGACAATAACATATTTTCCTATCATAATCCTGACAGCTTGAGAAATTTTGTGAAAATAATAATAATAAATATAAAAATTTTAAATTTCTGTTATACTTTCTTTAATATAATCTGTTTAACTTGTGCTTGATTAATTTCTTAATGAATTTCCAACTAAAATTATTGATGCCTAAAAGTGAAAACAATTAGCCAAAGAAGTAGTCAAATTTCAGACAAAATTAAATAATCAAATAAGTTACATATAGCCTGGTTATCTGGTGATAGTTAACGAAAGAGTCACAGGCAAGACACAACCTTTCAAACCAGATGACTAACAAAGAAGCAAAGATAAATTAAACTTAACTGGAAAGATAGTTAAAAGGAAAGTAAATAAAAAATACGGCCAAATAAGCCTGTAAATAAATTTAATTAATATAAATACAACGTATTATCCAACTTTGTGGACTTCTTCAGACAAATTTTTAAACGGATAGTCTTATAATTTTCTAATTATCAGATTGTGAGTAATTTGGTGTCACGGACTTCTTCCTGCCACGGTTACGGCATTTAAAAATTTACCTGAAGAAAGTTGCATGAATCGTAGTATTTATAATAAATAATTTATTTTCTGACTTATTTGGTTTTATTTTTATTTATTTATTATTAACCTTAATATCAGAGGAATGATGTTTGACTAAAGAAAAGTAATTAGTCTAAATATAAGAGATCATCATAGTCATCGTTGAGCTTCACAGTAAGAGTCTGAAAGGCAATTGAAGAATTGTTTAATTTATTATGATGCTTTTCGAGTATAATACTGGAATAGTACGTGGTATAAATATCGGCAAGCTTTTCCATACAATTATATTTTTCGAATTGATGATATGTTCCGAGACCAAGAAAAGTTTTTCCATAGTAAAATTGGTATCGGAGACATTTCCTCGAAACGGATATTAAGCGACTTCTTTGCTGGCTCAATGTAGCAGAAATTACTAAAACAGAATATAGACTTCAGAAGAGGCGGTGAGAGATCAGGTTTGGCGGCAAAGGGCAAGAAAATCCATTTAAGTGCACGCTTAACAAGTAATGTGCGTTTACGCAGAATTTTGTGTATGTAACCAATATTTTAAATCTTTAATCTAACGGCTCTATAACATTCATCTCCCAATAAAACTTATTATTGAAAAATATTGTTAAAATTTTTCAGCTCTACACCATTTGAATTGATTTTGTACCTGGACGGGTCATTTATCGAAATATCTGTCGGTGAACGAAATTGCATTATTCTTTATTTAATTACTGTCCATTCTTCGCGTGAAACCAATTTGCCTCGTATTATTCCTTTTCTTCTCTGTAGAATGTGCTGTCTTAATTCTGATTATATATATATTTAATAGATAATTTATAAATACTACAAAAAGTTTGGCCCAATTATTAAACATTGTGTAATGCCGTACTGTTCATTGTCGAGATCCATGATTTGTTTCACAACTTTTGCGTTTTTGGATCATGCCCTCATTCGAAGTATTATTCAGTTTGCTTCCGTATATAGAGGGAACACGGGGCGGAACGTGATAGCGGGGTAGAGCGGGATACCCAATTCCTTTTAGTGGATAATGCTAAAGTTTAGTAAATAGGGGTGGTCAAGAAAGAAATCCCAGCAGCCGACTTGAACCAGTTATGTATCCTCCTTGTGAATTTTTGTAGCCTTTCGACTAAAGATAAGCTAGAGAACCGCTCGCTTTTAACTCTTTAATGATATATATTCGTAAAGTAGATGTATTTAACATTATATAAGCTCCGTAGTATGTTTAAATATGCTTTATCAAGGCTTGGTGAAAAACATTAAACTGAACTTAGCGTGCGGGGCGGAACGGGATACTTCTGTATAAGGCAAAATGTTGCGTGTTCCTCAAAAGAAAAAGGAAAAAATGTCAGAATCGTCTTATAAGAATGAGCTACATGTTTTGCAGTGCCACAAAATAAAAGATAAAGAAAGAAATTGATGGGGGAAAAGGGGGAAAATGCTATCAAAGACTTAGCAGCTGCAATAAAATCTTTTTCCGAAATGAAAAATTAATAAAGCGATCAACCGTAAACAAAATAAACATAAGAAATAAAAAAAATGCTAAGATTTTTCTTAGTTTAAATTTAATTTTATTCCGTAAATTGTAATTACAAAATATTCTATCCAGTTCTGCCCCAAAAATTCACCAAAATTCGTTGTTTTAAGTTATTTTGATGCAAATAAATAATAGAATAAACCAATGTTTATATCTGTGTGAAGCAATTTTGTTTTGCAAAAATTGTTAAACAATAAGAGCCCAGTTACGCCCCGATTTCACCTACACACTAGCGTTTCTTAAATTACCCTGTAAGACCATGTATTCACAATTGCTTTAACGAAGTCATCTGTTCTACTTCTTAATTATCTAATTCATAAGTTCACTCCTGAAAGAAATAAGACCGTGAGATTTTCCACACTCGAAATAATTGCGCTTCACTAATAAGGATAGAGAATCACGGTTCAACACTACTTCTTTTACGAGATCAGGGTTTAGTAACTTTACGGTTCCCAGTTCAGAAGCGGAACTAGCATTTTTTTTATATAGTTCATCCCTAATGCGCTTAACGATAGCCGTGAACAATCCGATGTTAGCGACATTTGTAGAGAAATTAATAATAACCACACTTGAAAACAAAGCATATTTCTCTAAGTCATGTGTGGTATTTTAATTAAATGTTAGATTAAATAAATTAATAACATTTTTAGTAAATAACAGAAGAATTAGCTGTATGGTATGGTTACAGGATTGCAATAATTACGATACGTTCACGGACAAGAGTTACAAAAGTTTCTCCACCATTGAAGGTACTCTGGAATAAAAACTGTTTAAATTCAATTGAGTGATAGTTAAGGATCAATTAGGTTCATAAATACTACATTTTATCACGTGAAATTGATACCTAATACAAAAAAGCATGTTTTTTAACATATTGAAACAAAACATGAAGATCATAACCTAGAACAGTCTGGAAAGATTTTTACTTCATTTATGTGGGAATATGTTAGAAAGGTAATAAATTCCGCCATAATAAACAATAGTATTTTTACTCCATTCATTTTGGATTACCATAAGTTACCGGGACATATAGCTTAAAGGACTTCTTCTTCCAGGTCTCAGCAGCCCATTAAGGGCCTTTGTCTACCAGGACAACTGCTTATTGCCATATTATATGACATATTCCTAATTTGGAGTGGTACGCGGTCAGCGTATCGACTCTCCATCAGTCTTAACCTCAGTCTCCGTGACCATGACGACGCAAACATCCAAGTCTGTCTTTGAGTTGCGAGGCAGAGACACTAGCCACTAGGCCACAGGAGGTCGGCAGCTTTACAGACTGAACTGTACTTATTTAATGTACCGCGTATATTTTGGGTTTCTAGGAGAATTTTAAACTCGATAAACGTACTAGTAATTTATTTAATTTTGTCCATACACCGGGATTTTTAAAATTGGCTTGGACCTAACAACATTCGGGGTGTACTATGAGAGGATTCATGCTAAAAGATGTTAGGTCTGTTTTAAGTTATATCACGTGTTGACTAGGAGATTACTTTCGATTAATTTACTCTCCAGCCTTATATAAATAATTATATGGGCAATGAAAGTCAGCCAGTTATTGTGAATTAAAGTGCTCATTTTCAATCAAAATCATCTTATATTGTCATAGTAAATACATTTTTGTGGTTGGTCGGTGAGAGATAAATGATACAAATCCTTACTAGAAAACTCAAAAGAACAATAAATAAGTTCTTTCAAAATTTCATTGAATAAATATCGGTCTGTTGTTTTTGATATTTACTATAATGAAGTGAAGTGAAATGAAGTAAGAAGAAGTGTAGGTAAATGTAGCACATTCACTATAGTCTAAACTTTATTAATAGTAAGAACAAGTTTTATAGGATTTATGAAATAACTTTATTTATTTTATGATTGCGTCTGTATGTAGTTTATGTGAATGTTATAGAAAAAAACTTTTATTCATTGCCCAGTAAAAAGGGTAAACAGTAGTCACAGAATTTGTTGAATAAAATAAGTCCGGGAAATGATTCCGGATGGACAAATTTTAATATGATTATGAACTTTGTTAGGAATGTAGAAGTTGAATGAAAAATTTTATACCAAAAAAGAATTACACTTATGACTAATTACATTTTTCCTGTGGAAACTTCAGTTTTTCCATAATGAGAGCACTGAGAGTCGTTATGCGCAAATAATTGAATATGGGATTTGATGTAGTCCCCTCCCTTGTCTCATGGAAGCGCTTTGTCGCTTCCGTTATTAACATCCAATAATAAAACTCGACGAATTACGTTATTTATCACAGTAGATGACGCATTAACATTTGAACGGAACAGATTTGACACGGCGTAATTAATTTTATTCGGTGCGATTTCAAACGCACAGTTGCAATCATACCTAATAAATACAGTTCCGGGCTCAATTAAGCATGGATATTTGACAAAACAGGTTAAAGCGCTGCAACTTGTTTGTTTTATGGACGGTGTTGATAAATGTGGATTGTATTTTTCATGGCGTTTAAAAAAATTTGAATTCATACTTGAACAAAACCGATATAAAATATGGTATTTAATTCCTAAAAACACGTAAATCGTTTTATATTGATCATGGGTTAGTTTCAGTATTTGAGGCATAACAAACATCTTATCTTTACTTTATGATGTATAATTTTTTAAAATATTATTTTGATTCGATTTTATAATGTAGGATTCATACTCACTTCAGTATGCACAAAATGTACAAAATTCGTAATAATTTCTGATCTTTGTACGGAAAACGAAACTATGTAAATTTACTGTTTGGTTTTATAATCCAGATTTACCATTCTTAAAGTGTTACGAATTTTTTATATAGGTTGTTCAATGAACATAAATAAAATTATTTCATTTTTAGAGTTAAACGCGATTCAATTATGCCATTGTTTAGATCAAACTATATTACAAAATGTGACACCGAAATTTCTTGAAAATCTCAGTCGTATGAATCATAAAAATTTGCAAAGGGCCAATGGTTCTAATTTTGTTATTCTTGCAAATGCACTTAAATCTTGCTCGAACGGAGGAGAAATTTCTTCACAACAAACACGATCAACTTATACACCACGTGTTCTTTGAAAACTTGTGTGTGCACGATTAATTTCAAAGACTTGTAGCTTCTCTGGGGTAGGCTGTCATCATTTCTTCACCTAATACTTCTTGGTTTGATTGAAATTTTAATGTTTGCTTTCTAAAATAATTTCGAAGACATTAAATAAGCGAAAATTAACGAGAAATGCAGTTCGACAGTCATGAATAGTCACAACACTCCGTGAAGTAAATTAGCAATTCAGAGAATAATTTATGAGATGGTCTTACGACAGTATTGAAAAAAAAACAATAGACTAATCGGGAGGAAAATAATTTTTGAATGTCAGGAAAACGGTAAGTTGATTGATCATAATAAACAATTTCCTTCCTTATAATATTGGATGAGAAACAAACAAACCCATGTTTTAAGTTGTGTAGAAGAAGGACAGCACAATAGTAAATCAAATTGAGCTAGAAGTATAACTGGCGAATAATGTAGCGTATTGCTAATCCCTGGCAGAGAGATTCTGTTTTAAGCTAGCATCGCAGGTTATCTGGCAACGCAGCTTGTTTGTACATTCGGTTACTCGAGTCGACTCTGTAACGCCATTACACACATATTCTAGGAAATATAATAAAGTATTCATTACAGAAGAATGTACATCGACATAATACCATTGACTACATTTACAAAAATAATTGTTAGAGAAAAATTGAAGAGAAAAAAAATCGAGTAAAATAATAAGCCAATTTAATAGTTTTAACAAAAGTGAGTAGATTTTTTATTACTTATACTGCGAAATATCGAACAACTATTAGTGTTTCATTACGTTTAGATTAAAATGTATATGAATATATTTGCGCTGTTACCTTATTTTTGATATAATTTAAGTAATAGTTCTCTGCCCTTGTGTACTCTGTTAAAAGTAACATACTAGTTGAAGTTGTAAAGTCCTGTTCTGCCTCAATATTTTTCGTACATATTTAGATCTTAATTTCCTGGAGCTACGACATACTTAATTTTGTTCGGCAGTGAAAGGTCGTGACAGGGACGTGCAGAAATGGAGAAGCTGGGACTGGGTGTGGTTCTTACTTTAATATAATTTACGACTTCCACGACAGTCGAGGCACATTTCTAAGAAATTCTCACGTAATTGAGAAAGTCACAAATCATTTAGTTTCGCTGCATGCCTTCATAAAGTCCAAAAGCACGCCATGTCTACTAGTCAGCCTTCAGTCATTACGTATAATTGAATGTATTTTTAAATTCTAGGGTAAAGATTATCTTGATACATAAATAGTTGCCACCGTTTGGAGGTTCTAGTTAAATCAATTGCCTTCGTGTCAGTTTACATTGCATCATGCACAAAAATTTATTTGATACTGAATTAATCTAAAACTTGTTTTCAAATGGAATGTGGTATTAACAAAAAAAACTTCAACGAAAGGGGAGAAATTTTGATAAACTACCGGTGCCACAAACCTGTGAAGAGATTATGTACTTGAGTTTGATTAACATTTAGGATTGTTACTCAATTGAATTTTGAAGATATTATTAATGATTTAATGACCTAAAATGTATTTAAACAATTCAATTTCGTTTTAAAAACAAGGCGTTGCAACTAAATGAAATATTTCGTGTTTTCTTTTGCAATAAACGTAAAGTAAATGGCTTATCTTTCAAATATGGACTAAGTTAACAGAAAGGTGAACAACTGTTCTATGCCAGGGTGGAAAACCGATAGTTTTGTAGAGCGCCGCATTAAAAAATGTATGGGAGGACACGGGTCAAAAAAGAAACAAATGATAGTAATAGTATTTGTTTTAAAAAGAGAAGGTAAAGATATGTAAATATTACACGTAATAAAATAATAGTGCTAGGAACATTAGATTTCCTTTATTTTGCAACAAGTTCAGTATTAGGTGAAAGTGTTGTTGCTGCGCGTAAGGTGTTTTCCTAATTGTTGAATAAAGTATTCTCGGGTTTCCGTCCGGGTTTGGTTGCGAATAAGGCGCGACGTTTCGACGGCTGATAGCCTTGTCGTCATCTTCAAGCTTGAAGAACCCGAGAATACTTTATTCAGCATATACGCCGGGAAAACCTTCGTTCTTTAATGTTTTCCAAATTATTATCGATAATTAACAATAAGTACTGCGGATGAGTGACATCATTTTACAAATAAAATTATTTGGGCTTGGACAATTATCTTTGGAAGCATGTCGTCGGTGCGACGCGGCGGGTCGTATTAATATGCAACAGAGGAATTTAGTGAGGGCCGGATGTGGCCCGTGGGCCGGGCGATGCCCACCGTTTATGTATAACAGCATCTGTGATCCTTTTGCACAAAGTATTCAAAGCTATTCTAAGTGTGTTTTAAAAAATGATAGAGAAGAAGGTTTCAAACTTTTATATCTGTAACTGCAGTTAGATGGTGTTTACCCGCAGAGAGGATGTGACGTAACTTTACTCTAGTTGAGCTCATTTCGTTACCGTTCTCTTGAATTTACCAACTGGCCAAGTTTCCCTACCACGACATAAGGACTTTGTATTATAAAACGTTAACATGTTAAATTATTTCATTGAATTGATATAATTATGTCTTAATTTTATAAAGCAATAACAATTAGTTTTTAAAACAATTTCTGCTACTTGGTATTGAACGAAACACAAAGTTCAATTTGTAATTACTGAATATTACATATTGGTTAGATATCATTGTAACCGAAAAATACATAGTAAGCTAAAATTGGATCCTTCGCGATTAAAGGAATATTAAATAGGCCAATAAATTGATGTAACTAATACTTGAAATGAGATTTCAACCTCGTGACACACTGAGTTTCTTAAAAACGAGCACCGTTAAAAATGAATAGGCAAGTATAAGTTTAATTTATAAAGGACGACACGCAAGGCGGTTCTTCTACCTCTTTTACTCCATACATTAGGTTTTCATTAAAACAATTTTCAACATTTTAAGTAACTAACATTGTTCCCCGTTGAATTCGCCATCGATTAGCGTACATTTTATATTAAATATTGATTCAGTTATTTTACTTAGCTTTCCCATTTAATGTATTCTATTTGTTTACACTATGCTATGACAAGGCCTTCCAACTCTGTACTCTGAGTAAATATTTGCGTATACTTACAATTATCAGTTAGTTATCGTGGAAATTTACAATTATAAAAACACAGTAATTATCAACAGCTAGTAATGTGAACGTGGATTTTTTAGTAACGTCGCTAGAAAAATAAGTTATTTTTTAATAATAAATGTAAACACAAATACTAGAACATGATTTTCATGTGTTGAATCTATTTATAAACGACTTCATAATATTAGTAACATAAAAATATTGTACGGGTTGGCACTAAACACTCTTTTATCATTTGAATACGCTACTTAAATATGACGTCGAATTTTATGTTCGGAAAATTTACTACACGAAATTAAATAAAGGTATAATAAACGCAGCTTGAACTCAATTACAAAGCACGAAATTATAACATTACAAAGATATTGCAGTTGAGACAAAGAATACAGTAAATAAAGAAACCAAATGACACAAATATTAAAAAAGATACTAATTATAAATTTGATAAATTACAATTCAGAAATTAAGATATTATATATACTACTGAGCAAATCTGTGTCAGTTTCTACATTCATAGTATTAATGTTGTGTTTTATGTGAAGCATTTCTGAAAATAACTGGGATTTGTATATACAGTCTTCGTCTAAAATTCTTATTTACATTTTTAAATTATAATAATATATGATACAATAATTTCTGGTGAGATAAGTCAGAAAATTTATATAAAGAGGCTGTAAAAGATTTTAATTTTTTAATAGAAAGTTATTAAACGTATCAATGACAACGTTTCATACATAAGATTCGTACTAATTCAGGTAAAAAAAATAATAGAAAGCCCATATTACATTAACTGAATTGTATTCGTGATACTGTCAGACACCCAACAAAATATTAAAATATTTCAGATATAAAATTAATCTAACATTCATAATCATGAAAAATAATTAAATTTTAAAACAGATTTACACATACTCTAATAAATTAAGTGCAGATTTTGTTCGTGGTTCAGCGTTCCCTTCATGCAAACTGACATTGCTAAAGAAATATATAATTTATATTGTATATATCCGTATTTGAAGTTACAAGTCACGAATATTGTAGACAGGAGAAACAAGAAATGTAAAATATGCGTTGTTGTGGTATTTAGTCCTAAGACTAGTCTGATGCAACCCTACATGCTAACCTATTCTGTGCAAGCCATTTCATGTCTACTTAACTACCATATCCCACACGCTCCCTAATCTGTTTATCGTATTCTACCCTTAGTCTCCCTCTTCTGTTCTTACCCCACACACTTCCCTCTAATGCTAATTTTACAAGACCCTCACGTCTCAAAATGTGGCCTATTAATCTATCCCATCTCTTGGTCAACGTCCTGCATATTGTTCGCTCTTCCCCTATTCTATTTAGAACTTCCTGATTATTTACACTATCCACCCATATTATTTTCGGCATTCTTCTATAGCATCATATTTCGTAAGCTCCTATTCTAATGTAAAATATTTGTGAACTATAATATCCATGTTTGTGAAACATAAAATTCGTATCTTTTATTTAAGATTACGTTTTTGTACCTTTAAATAGGCTTAATTCTTGGTTTAAATGTTTCTTTATTTTATGATGACTGTTATAAACTCAGTTCCAAAAAATAAACTTTCTTTTACCTATATGTACATGCATTGTTTACTTTCACTTCGGCAATTGTTCTAGTATGCCTAAATTTTATATTTTGCGTAAATTTATTTATCTTTAAATATTTAAGATTTTAATGTGTTTGTGAAACAGAGAGGAACATTATGGCATAAATTAATTTCTATTTGAATTTTGAATTTTTAATATAACTTTTGTTTCATGCTTTGAAATGAAAGAACTTGTTAAATTATTTCCCGTATAGTCAGTATAATATAAAGTAATACACTTTCTAGTTGCTCTGTTTACAATTTATATTCTTCTTGAACTTGTTATATTCTTTTGTGATTTCAACTTTCTCACTGATCGCAGGACACTTGCCCGTTTCTGCTTCCATGCACATACAATTTAAACGGAAGATATTTTTTTCATTTTCAATATAATAAAGAGCTGCGTGAAATATGACTCTGTAGAAATGTTCTTGAGATTCACAAAGAAAAAACGTTATTGTTGTTGGGTTTCCTCAAAACGTACTGTCTAGAATTGCCTGAAATTATTCTATCACATGAAGTGCCAGAACTACTTCCATCTGTCCGTAGCCGTCCTAAAGAAGTTGGTAATTCCGGACATCTAATCGTTGTAACCGGGGTTTCCCTCATTATATCCGGGTCAACGTATACACTAAAATGATTATTTCAATTGAACAATTTAAATTTAATAACCCAGTTCAAGCTTTACTCATTATTTTCTATTATTAATGCAATTAACTACATTTTTATCTGTAATGTTTTTTTACCGATGCTCCTATTAAAAGTCACCCTTACCTTGTTTGACTAGACAGTTATTCAGTGAAATATAACAGAAAACAGTTTTGTTGATAAATACATATCGGGCATCCAGGCTCCAGCACCACAATAGCTGTACCTGTGGATATTATTTTTCTTTTCTGGAGCGAGAATAACGACTGTCATGTTCTCCGCCTGTTTGTTTTGAGCCATCACAAACCTTATCACTAGGTCTAGAGCGGAATAATGGCATTCGTTGACACAATTCACGTGATATGATTTATCCAACGCAACGGGCCTCATTGTAGGCCGCAGTTTGATTACCGAACGGTCACTTTTGTGGAGCCTATGAACACACGTGTGCATACAATTGCGCAGCCTAACAAACGAAGCCTTGGGCTACGGTTTTCCTGCCATGTCAACGAAAATTCTGTTCACCGCGTGAATGTCAGCGCGTCTACTTCAGGCACCATTCTGCTCTTGGTAAACAAAATTAAATTCACAAAGAGCTTCAGTGTACTCAGTGCGGAGGTTTGTCTGCTGGTTAATGTTTTAATGGTTCGGTTACCCTGCAGTACGTTTCTCTCTTATTCATTAACATGAAATTAATTTTTTCTTATATCTATTCATCCCATGCACTTTAAGGAACGACACTTCTTAACTTTGTCCTCTTTACTACATCGTCATCCTCCATTTCTCTTTTTCCCTCAGATGGTTTTCCACGTATTTAATTATATTATTCATTTATCATTTTATCTGGGGACCCGGTATTTATTTACATTATCCCGGTACATTATTTAATTATTGGTCAACACATGTTTCAATCTGCATCGAAAATGTCACAATATGAACGTAAAATATAATCCCAGTAACTTGAGAGATTCAAATATACTTCCGGTACAATAACAGGATTAAAATATTTTTAGTACTCTAACAAAATATAAATGCTCCCCCATTTCAGCAATGAATTTTTACTTAAATCGCATATTGTATTCCACCGGTTTCGACACCAAACATGATAGTTTCCTTGATATTTTCATTAGACTCTTTTCACTCTTACATGCTGCAAGAAGTTGAAATTAAACACAAATATTTCAGAAAAACGCTATGAACATTATTGACCTCACGAATTTTTTTCGACTCACATATGAGCCTTCATTTCATATAAATGTTCCACCCCCTCCCTTTTGGGGGTGGTAGTCGGGTCTTTTGGTTTTGTGTCGCGAGGAATATGGAAAAAAAATTGTCAAAATTGTTCTATCCTTTAAATGTATAAAGCAGAAGTGTGTTTTACCCATTCCAATCCCCCTGTTAGGTGATAAACTGCAATTTCATTAGCATTCAAAATGTCCGATAGGAGACGAGTTTGCTGTGGGGCTGCAGCATTCCCTTCTCCATGTCCTCACCAGTTTCAGAAGGCAGTTGGTCGACTGATCCAATGGGATCAGCGGACAACTCTTGCCATATGGCCAAGGTCTTTGGCCCCACTACATATACCTCCTAAGATAGGTGAAGGAGTCTCGTTATGTGAGAACTTTGATTAAAAAAACCCAGAGAGAGTGCGAGGCATTCCCTCGCATCTGGTGAGCCCTGCAGTCACTCTGGGGTGAAGCGCCTGCGAGAAAACTCCCGAGCGCCACCTTCCTTGTTTTGGCGTCTTACATCTGTGTATTTATAATTTATGAAGAATTTCGACAGATGATAAACTACAGAATCACTCGCTTTTACTCTTCAATGTTTTATATTCGTAAAGTAAATGTTTTTAGCTGCATATAAGCTTCCTAATAGGTCTAGATCTGGTTTTATTAAAGCTCCGTGAAAAACCTTAAACTAAAACTTCGGTTCGTGGCGAAACGGGTGGGGCGTAACGGGATACTACTGTATAAGGCAAAATGTAATGTGTTCATCAAGAAAGAAGAACAATCTGACAGATTTACCCTATAAGACTGTTACAGGATGCGGTACACAAACTAATAGATAAATAATTAAACGCAAATAAAAAGGGGAAAATTGAAAGCAAAGACTGTGCAGTTGCAAAAAATTCTTTTTTCGAAAGGAAAAAATGGTAAAGCGATCAACCATACGAAATAAATATAAGAAAGGTAACACAGATGGTGTTAAAAGTTTTCCTAACTCAAATTAAATTTTATTGTATTAATTTTAATTACAAAAATTCTATCTCGTTCTGCCCCATGGGTTGGGAAGACTGTGAAATTTTGTAAATTTTATTTTAAAATTCATAAAAAATTTAAATTGATATGTTTTAAGTTAAACTGATATTAGATTACGTAAATAATAGAATAAACTAATGCTGTACATCTTTTTGAAGTGATATTTCTCTTTCCACAATTTTACAAAAATTGACAAACAATAAGTGCCCTGTTCAGCCTCTACTTTTCTATATCAAACAATTAAAAAAATTTCCTGTATTACTTTCCTAAACGTGGAGATAGACTTCTAATGGTCTTTAGGTACTCATTTAATTATAAGGGTTTCTCGATATGGGAATACACACACAGCACCCAGGATAAAAAAAAGATATATTGCAACATAAATTTGTTAGAAAACTAATACAACGTTGGTGTAATAATTTGAAGACGAGAAAAATTATTAATTAATTTATTAACGAATTTGGGCTTTTGATATATTATTATACTGCACAATTCATCAAACCGTAAAGTTAGTTTATTATATAACATTCGATAAACTTACTAATGTTTATTTTATTTTACAGGTAAGGATAATTGCTTCTAGGACGTCCGTTGTGAGACTCGGCTTTGCCAACACCCGATTGTAAAAGTGAGTTCAATTAGTTTCAGTGATTATTTTATTATTAGAAACCAGCGATGATGAAATATTATCAGAAATGAAGTTATGATTGTGGTATACCAAGATACTCTTTCTTGTTTTGACAAGTTGCATTTTTGTGAACAAAATTTCAAATAAAACAAATTATAAATAAAATACAATGAATAGCCAAATGTCAGAAATAGTAGAATTTAATTTGAAAACATTTCGCCCCCAAATTTCGGGTGCCATTTAAGTCATTAATTTAAATTTTTCATGGCCCCCCAAAAAAAGTGGAACAACGCTTATACCTTATTAGTATTTTAAAGTAAGCGTATTTCCATAACTTACGTTATTTTGTGCTATATTTGGTATAATATTCCTATTTGGTTTGCATGCTTATTGATTTTCGCTTTGAATTTAAATATCGATTGCCTACCACCTGATGTAGAGCCGTAAGTGCATGATGCCTTAATAATAATGCAGAAAACGTTAATAGAGATGTAATAGTATTCGTATTTTAAGCACTAAAACCCTGTCACCAGACTTCGGAACGGCGTGGGACTAGTACCGAAAGCTCGACTTAAGTAATGCAGGTTTCATTACTTCAGAATTTGCGTCGGCAGGAATCCGTAGGCTGTAGCCAGGGGAATCTAGTTTTTCCCTCACTACCACTTCTGCATTTCCCATACATGTACCTTCCTATGCTATTGAATGGGAGAGACCACAGCTTGGATGACCTCAGGGAAGCTGTTTGTCAAAAGAGCTGGAATCGGCAGATTTTCTTCACAATCCATACAAACTATTGATACAGAAAAAGTTAGTGCATAATATGACTTTTCCTACATTTGAAAATCCTGTATATTAACTGCTTTTCATGCTTCAACGTAAGTTCTCAACACATTTCTAAATTTTTATGTTATAATGCATGAGCAGATACCAATATCTCTGTCATTCAAATAGAATCGACCTGCTGTCATGTAGACCTCTGGGTTATCACCCAGCTTCATAAGGTTCTTATTACGGCAAAGATTATGCTCCTTATTGACTCGGAACACTTTAGTTAAGACTGAAAGAATATATCTCTGCTAGCCACGTGCCACTCCAAAAAATATGGTGTCATAAAATATTATGACATCTTGACAGTCGTCCATGTTGCTCAATGGTCCTAAGTGGAGAAAATAAAAGGAAATGAAGTTACAAAATCAAAACATTATGCCTCATTCTTTTCTTATCTATCTTCCCCGAGCGATTTATTTTCGTCTCATTACTGTCTCAGCAAATAATAATAGATATTGAATTGTAAATTTAAGGATTTATCATATATTGCCTTTTAGTATTTATTTAACGAAATTACATTGAAAATTTAAGTTTCATACTTCGATGATCAACGTTGATAAACAGCTCACTCTGTTTCAAAGTGCATTCCTCTGTCTGGCCGGAATTGAATAGGATCAAATTTTAGAAGCTATTACAGTTTCTCATCGTGAATCGACCAGACGGCAATTTCCCAGAATTGGGTGACTGGCGGCGACGAGGAAGTCAGGAACATACCTGACCAAAATACTCCTCATGTGCAAATTAGCAACACTTTTGATTTACATCTCTAACTTTAAAACAAAATTAACTTTTCAGTACTTACCTAAACACATTTTTTTCCATTGATTCTACATTAACAGGGTCACCGTTTATTTCAATCACTTTCCCACACTTCTTTACTACCATCATGACTCCTTACTGGCGGAATCGCTCAACACCACCATTTTGCGACTGCAGTTTTTTTCCACAAACTATCGGCTTTGTTCAAATTTACATCCGGGCACAGGAAAGACACAGCACACAATTCTCTAGTCAAAAACGAGGTACGGATCAATTTCCTTGACCAAACATCGACGATTGCGTAGGGCTTCCCTATTTGCCAGAAAGGTTTAATAATCAAATGTCGCTTTTTGAGGGTCTTCAATTTTACGCCTTTTTTTGCACAACAGTATTATAATTTAATTATTACATTTGTGCCACTACTAAAGGTTAGTGCAACTATCTCTGGTTTGCCTAACAGAAATTTTTCCATTATGAACTTTGGAAATATCAAAAAGAGGAGAAGAAGATTGCCAACGGCAGAAGATCACAATGAAACTAATCTTTTCTCAAGTATAAAAGCTACAAGTGTTTAAAATGTGAAGATGCAAGATGTTTCCAGAACGGTTTCGAAGAAAGTGTGGAAATAGTGTTTTAAATAAAATAGGAAATATTATTAGACTAGTGAAATAATATGGTAATAACCAGTAAATGCTTTCAGAATTTAAAATTATATTAAACCACTTAACATAAAATGAGACCGAAGCCAAATACTAGACTGTGTAAAAGATGGAAGTATTCATAACACATAATATTACATTGAGAACCAATTCATCTGTTCCGGATTCGAGATAGTGTAAAATATTAATAAACTCCGTGGAAATTGCTGGCAAAGGTTCCAAAATAGAAAATTGCTTTAAACGTTATATCAGAACGGATGCGAAACGGCACCCGATACATAGCCTTCTTTTACCAGTCGTATTGCAGTGATCTATTATTCATGACTTGCTGCTAGAGTGTGATATTGTCTATTATTGGCTGTTTGGGAATTACTAAGAGGTGATATAAATAAGATGCATTGGACTATGAATGCGCAGGATCAAAAGCATGCAAATTACTGCAACGGCTGTTTCCCTCTAACATCAAAGCACTGTTTAATTACTTCTGCTCTAGACATTGAGAAGAGGATCAAGTTAGGTCTTGACTCTCAGGTATCCTAGAAATTTGATGTTATAAGCCATACCCCTCTGCTAAATGTACAAAATTTACTTCAATGTAATAGAAGCACAGGGTTGAATAAATTTCCAAACTAGTCGTCTTGTTATTTTCAGGAAATATGAATACAAATAATTTTGGTCCGCTCCAACTAACTACAGTTCTTATCATTGCTGTCGTGGTGGAGGAAAGTGGACAGGGAACAATTTCATCCCAACTTCTGGCTTAGCTAGTTTCGTTTTAGTTTGTGGTGCCATTATAGTGTTTACTTAATAATTTCGTTTACGAAAAGTACAAATTACCTTTAAAGTCAGAGGAAAAGAATCTAGCATCGTAAACCCTCCAGACATTTCAAAATAATGGTAATAGGTGTTGACCCGTTTAGGAACCCATTTCTAGGCAAGTTGGTTAGAACACTTTTACAGTCTACACCACGCGGAAAAACAGAACTACTAATTCACCTCAGACGTACTGAGATGTGAAAATCGTTTTGAATATGCATCGTAACATATCGTCAAAACCGAACAAAATAGGGGTAAATGTTATGGGCCACAGCTGGAACCAGGCATCGGAACGTAAGAATCCACATAATTTTTTTGGAAGTCGTCAATCGCTGAGAAATATTCCACTACAATGAGGATTTTTTGTTAAATTAACCATTGAAATGATCGGCCGTAAAAAAGATGGGATTCTACGGAATTGGTCGTAGCTAATTAGAAGAACTGCTGGAAAATCGGAAGGTCCGTGAAAAATTTGGAATGTTACGGAAAGATGCGTAAAATATGCAGTATTTAGGAACTACGAAATGAAATTTTCCTATTGGCTGCAAATGTCCAACTGCAAGCCAATAGAATACTTTGGTGGACAACCGCTAATTGGTGGGTTAAAGTGTATGTAGCCACCCACCGAGTTTTCGTGAGAGGTTGAGTTAGAGGAGAGAGACAGAATTTTCGGGAGACCGGAGAGAGATATTGTTAAATAAATCGTCGGGAGACCTGAGAAAAGAGTTTGACGGGAGACCGGAGGGAGATGATGCCTGGAAGGAGAGTACGGGAGTCAGCCAAGACAGAGATGATCTTGTAGCGGCCACCAATCAACCATCATAAGACGAAGCAGAAAGCAACAATGCATTTTTCGGTATCGTACCTATTGTTTATTTTACGAGTTCACATTTGCCAGACCTATTGCCATAAAGGGAACAAATTAAGCTTCTTCGTTCACCCAACTGCGAAACCCTGAGAATAAAGTCTAGAAGCTAAATGAATTGTCCTTTTATTTTTTATATCTAAAAAATTGTAAATAACTTTGATGATGTTTATTAAGATTAAAACTTAGTATTTATTAAACTTAAACTTTTATTTAATTTTTTATATTCCCCATCAGTATCATATAATATTATTAAATTAATAATTTCAATTAACCCCACCCAAGAAAAAGGTAAGCATTACAGTATATATAATATATTATTAAATAAGCAGACAAATCAAAAAAGGTGGTGATAATGTATAACTATTACTAAAATGGAAAACCTTCTTAACGATAAAAACACGTATAAGAGCATTAAAAATAACCCTATGAATGATATTGAGAAAAAAACCACAACGTATATTATGAATCTGGTTAAATTAAAATTTAACCAACAATTACTATAAGAACCCTCGTATTTATGGTTTAATTAAAACACATAAAAGCGATAATCCGATCCGTCCTATAGTCGACTCAATAGACAGCTGTCTTTATAAACTATTAAAATTCTTCCATTCTTCTTCAAAAATTTTCAGTAATAAAAACAATTTCCATATAAAAGATTTTAAAGTACTTAAATCAAAATTAGATGCCGTTGTACACCACACTGATGGCACAATGGGGAGTTACGATGTAACTTCATTATACACTAATACTCCCATAAGTCTTGCTATTAAATTAATTTCCGGAAACTGGTCTAGTATTGAACCATGTACAAGTATAAAAAGCAAAGTTATCTATGTTGAAGGCCTCAAATTAATACTGGAGAACAGTTATTTTACGTACCAGAATAATTGGTTCAAGCAAATTTTTGGCCTACCTATGGGAGGTTGCCTTAGTGTAAGTGTGGCAGGAATAGTGATGAATCACATACTGGAAACATATATCGAAAGATCAATAGTCAAACCTAAATTTATAGTTAAATACAATGACGATTTTTTGGAATTATAAATAAAAAGAAACAACAAACATTTCTCGGTGTATTGAACTCTATAAATTCTAGAATCTCTTTCACTATAGAACCGGAAAATAGCTAATCAATTAATTTCCTTGATATGACAATTACTAATATCAATGGTAAACTAAATACGGCTTGGTATTCTAAACCGATTGCTACGAATTCCATTTTAAATTATTATAATAATAATACGCGATATATGATTTTAAATGTAGCATTATAAGTAAAGCAATTGATATTACTGATATGAAATATTTGAATGACATTAAAATTAAAATAGTGACCATATTAGAAAATAGCTTTCTTTCCCAAGGAATGTGATTAATCGATTATGGATAGTTAATATAAATAAAAAATACACCAATAATATAAATGTATTATCAATTCTGAGAATAACATTATACCAGCAGACAATAACAGTGATATTAGTAGTTGTAGACGTTTAGTGTCTTTGTTGTTACGAAATTGGCACTCTTGAGTGACTTACAGATCTTGGATTATTACCTGCGAGGGGCGCTCCTTTATGTGTGTCAGTTGGGTTTGTGACCTGTGCCTACGAGCATCTGGAGTGGCCAAGTGTTCTAGTAGGATAACTCGATGCAATATTCAGTGTGCCTTTATAGTTAAATATAATATTAATAGTGAATTACAGTGCATTTTTATTTCATCCTGTTATAAAGGCAATATCATAATACAACAAAAAACAGTAGTAATGTAATAACGCTAACTCGAAACTTACAAACCAGTATAATAAAATATTTTCCACCTATCTGCAAGGAAAATAAAACAAATTCGAATAGCATTATGAAATAAACAACTGAGAATATAACCAAAATGCTTCTTAATAACACATATCAACCAAAATTTATTAGTTTAACATGCATTAAAAAGTTGACATAAATTCATGAAGGTTTCCCAAAAGTATGAAATTAATGACTTACGCCTCACCATGTAACGGGTAAATTACATCAATAAATATTTGATGCAACTGAAATACAGTATTGAAATTTCACAACAAACTAACGTAGTTTATAAGATTCCGTGTAAGGAACGGAATAAGTGTTACATAGGCTTCACAAAAACTAACCTCAAGACCAGAGTGTATCACCACCAAGAAACTTTGAAGCCAAAATGTAAGACAAATACAGGCTTATCGGCCAATAAAAAAACGACAAACCATATGTTTATATTTTATGACAGCATTCTGCACAAGAATGATATAAAAAATCAAGTCAGAATTGCTGAAGCAATTTATATTCATCTTAATAGAAATAACGTAGTAAACAACAGAAATGAAGGCTCGGAAATAGAAACGCAATATGCGGAAGTTATAAACTTACTTAAACATAAATTATAGCTATAAATATAATTTCAATATGTGGTACATATCGATGTCGTACTATCGAGAAAGTTGGCAATGCTGTCGGCGGCAATCAACCCTGCAGTCAACACAGTTAACATGACATTGTACGAATATATGAAGATCTGACTATGTGAATACAAATTATTAATGACTAGACACTGGGTTGCTGACAAACAAAAGTAAGGTATACTATGACAATTAACTAATATATATATATATATATATATATATATATGAGTGTGTGTGTATCTATATATGTAGTCAACTACTACTATCCGACGTTTCAGCTTGATGAATATGACAAAAAGTCGGAAGCTACACTAAATTTTGTAAATACAATAAATACATTTATGAGATTGTTCCAGTTTTTCGTCTGGTACTACTTCGTCATACAGTCTATTTGATCAACATATTAAATATATTTAATTATACTTATTATTTTGCATTACACTACTGAAGCTTACACTTTCTAGAAAAAAAGATAAATGTATAACTTAATTTACTAAGTAAATGATCATTTTAATTCGCATCAACATCTAAGGTTATTACAGCCT
This sequence comes from Eucriotettix oculatus, assembly GCA_034510155.1. Lineage (NCBI taxonomy): Eukaryota > Metazoa > Arthropoda > Insecta > Orthoptera > Tetrigidae > Eucriotettix > Eucriotettix oculatus. Next base: position 32,633,614 of record CM067377.1, on the reverse strand, counting down.
ACTTTACCATTCTGGCGATCTTATCTTCATTGTAAGGGTTCCTCAATTTGGGAGCACAAAGACGCACACAATCATCCAAGCCGTTAGCAGGGATCGAACTCTGTAACGCTAGCCACTAGACCACAGACGCTGGCAAGCCATGAATTGTAGTTGATTAAAATTTATTTTTGTATATTTAATAAAAATTCTATTGAAATATTACCACATATAAGAAGCTCCTTATTTGCTTGGTAGTTCGTCAGCGAACGAATTAGTTTATAATATATTATCAAATTCAAAGAGAGAAGAATGGCTTCAACTGATGCTCAGCTAAAGGCCATGAAACTAAATTTAGAAGATAATAATGGAAAAAGTCGACCGGACCCGGGAATCGAACACTGGACATCGCGCTTACATCGGATGTGGCAGTCGATCTGGAGTGGCTCAGTTGGTTAAACTAACTACCCGGTAAGCTTGAGGTCTTAGGTTCGATTCCTGAGTCCGATCAAATTTTTAATTTGCTTTCAATAACAAATTTAAATTTTACATTTTTGTGTGTCGAATGAAATTCTATCATTTTTCTACTTTTTCCCTAAGGATTTCGCACTTAGTTGGGTTTCATCGATAATATGTTACGCTACTTTTGTACGTATTGAATCATAATTAAGGTTAATATAATTATAATTCTATTGAAAAACACATTTATACATATAAAATATGGGTCATTCAAAATATTGTTTTGAGAATTTTTACAGAAGTTAAAATCTATGCTATTTGCATTATAAGTTCTAGTTAAGACCATGTGATGCGCTTGATAATTCGTTATTTTTGAAGGAGAAAATTTTTATTTGAGATTAAAGAACACCGACAACCTCACGTACCAGAAAATAATGTTTCATAACGGAAATTAATAGTTATTGCTCACATTACGAGTTTCGTAAAATATAAATAATATTCGAGTGAGTGACGTAGGGTTTGTTCATAGTGTTTCCAAATTAATTCAATCGGATAATGAATTTACTTTATTAAAACACAATTTTCTATTTATAGCATCATGCATGTATAAAACAGCTAAGCAAAAATCTCCTGAATTAATCGGAAATTTTTAAAGCAAAGTTTATTAATCACTAGGAGTTTATTGAGATCAGCATTGTTTGATACGATTTTTCCTTCTGGTAATATGTTATTCGTGAATCTTTCATACAAAACTTTCAGTTGCAAAGAGAGATGTCGGGTATATATTATGGTGTTAAAAAACTTCGGCTATAATTTCACGAGTTTGCGAAATATGGAAACGACTGTTCCGAAACTTCTGCCCATGAGAAGAAAGCTTCTGCACATCGACTTGCGACATCTGCGAGAGGAAATTTCGTCTTGTATCTTAAAAGTATGATTTTAACCTTATTTCCCATTTCCATTTACTAATCTTAGATTTATAAACTTTCTTTTGTTGTAAGGCTTTTAGAAAATACAATATAAGTAGATGCAGACATTGTGTATTTGATCAACATATAAATAAACTGTACTTTATGAAACGCAAAAATACTCGATTTAAGCTATGAAAATTCTCAAATATTTTGTCCCGTTAAAGTTAAAACTAAGGATTTGCATTTTACTGGCGTTTTCTTAAAATGATAGATCAATAATCAGTTAAGCTGAACACTATCTGCTGTTCATATTTAATGTTTATATACTATTAGTGTTGCACATTAACAATAACGTATAATTGGATAAATTATGTTCAATAGACAGCAAGTTTCAATTGTATGCATGCTCCATAGAGAGAATGAGAGGAGTGTACTTCATAATTATTTAATACATTATTTAGCATGCGGAATAATAATTACCAAATAAAAGTTTCATGACAATACATTCATTATATTATAATTCGTTGCGTGTTCGGTAATTGATAAAAATTCACCTAATGTTATTTAAAAGAAAGGTTTTTATTTTCTCACTAAAATTGTGTACTCTAAATAATTGTATTCAAAATAATAAAGTATACTTAATTAACCCGCAATGTTACTTTGCTAAATCACTGTTAAATGCTCTCAAAGTAGAAAACCCAAATCAGTAGCTATACATTTGGGAAAGAGGCGCTGAGTTAAGGGACAAACACATGTTATTTGAGCATATTTGTCGACCTTAAGCCAAACAACAACCAGTAACGGTCGAGACATTTATGATACAACGATTGTGGAAAGCAGAAAGCTCAGGCAGTCTAGTCGTGGAACGCAAACGGAGAGTATAATGTTCTCCGCAGCACAAACGTTAGCCATAGTGAAACGGAGAGAAGAAGTAAATCTTTTCGGCGTCGTAATAAACTGAAAACAGTCTTTTGGCTCGACCTACAATCGTACCATATGCGCACTCCTGCATCTTTGCTGTGGACCGTCACGATATCTGGCGAATTTCTGTGACTCGACCTGGCCAAGAATACCGTAGATCTGGGCCATGACATTGCCCGACCGAACTACTCAAATTTGAATTCTCCTCCTGGCTATAGACTGTTTTTTCTGTGCTCCCATTTCGACCATTGCCCACAATAACCATATGTATCGAGATCTCAATTTTATGATAGCTAGAGCTCAAATCAATAAATTTACTCTATATTTAAAATCATTTCTTTCTTTTCCTGTAATCACCTTAACAGCTAATTAATAATTTTATAAACGAATAATATGATCAGTGAAATTCAATATAGTTTTAATTTAAACTTTCTTTCCCTAGAATATGGATCCCTTTAATGACAGTCAAGAACCTCACCACAAAACTATTAATTTGTAGGTAAATACATATTCTTATTCAGAATGGCGTACTTTAATCGTGTATGAAATATTTAGTTTTCTTCTTCTTATTGTTATTTATTTATTACTAACCAGATCCAATTACTATATTCTTTTATTAAAAAACTTCTTCAGAAAATATTCCGAAACTGAATTTGTTTCTACAGCATCATGCAATACCTCCATAAACTTAACAACTCAAAATTTGAAGGCGCTCGTTATTTACATGATATAATAGCACCAACGGAATCCCATTTAGAACTATTTCTGCTTCGATTGCTGTTTGGAAAGGGCGAGGAAACTTTCGTCGTAAATCTCCCACTCGTTTTGAACATCTCAGTTCTTCCGACGTGTGCTTTATTGGTCAAATGCATATAAAAGCTATTTTTAAGGCATAATGTAAAAACCAAATGTAACGAAAACAGTACTCTTAGATAAACTGATCGAAGGATATTATACCGTAAGACTTGCAAACTAGTCATACTAAGATGCTTCTTAAGAATTAATATCCTAGAAAACTGGCCTACTAGTGGTACAAGTATACTACAACCAAATAGTTGCTTTAATTTCTTCCATAATTAGTGGTATTGAACGAACATTAGAAGCAAAAAGGTGTAGAATGTTTTTATATCTATGGTTTTTAGTAACACAAAATTAAACACCTGAGCTTTTCCATAATTTCTATCCTATAAATTCTTATGTTACGTTCGAAATTTATTTCCGTACTCCATTTATAGCAAATGTTAGTTACAAAATAAGAATAATAAAACATGTATATATTCCATCAGAATTGAACACTTCATCGTTACATTTATCCTTGAGATACTAGACAATATCTCAAAATATACGCATTTGTTTTGTTCTCTAACAATCAATTATTGGAAGTTATTTAGAGTTTCTATATGCTAGAACTATAACGAAAAATAAAGATGAATTGTGTAATGCTTGCATACAATATATTGTAAAACAGCCTCAATAATATTCCAGCTTTGTGCAGACGGCGTAAGAGAATTGTGGCAGCTGGATGGGAAGGGATCGAGGACATATTCATGATCATGAAAGTTTGTAGGGCTACTGGTTGTCTGTCACTCATTCCAATCAATGACTGAGGATGTGTTCGCGTGGACAAAATAAGCATTTTTTGTTTGTCTTGGGGAACACAGAATCCTACCCAGCTATGAGTAACCAGGAATCTGCTTGGGTAGAAAAATTAAGGGAGTAGTGAAGAAGTGGACGAGCAGTTGGTCAGAGTAATACAGTATTATGGTTTGCTTTTTCATTAGAGAAATGCTGTCTACTTTGATCGAGGCATTGCGAGACGTCAAGTGATGTCCCTCAGCTGGGTTCTCTCCATTCCAGCCACCAGTCGCTGTTACATTGATGAACATCCGTAAGTTATGAAAAATAATATCGTGCTTATCCAAGGTCCGAACTATGCCCAGAAATTGTAATGAAATTTTTCAATTCTGCCCTACAAAAATATGACACCAAGTTCTTAATCACCTGTTATTAAATAAGTATTGGTTTTGATTTTAAATTAATTTCTTTTGTTGTCATTTATATTTCCAATAATATATATTTATTCCACAATAACTGTTAAATATTATATATATATTACAATTTGGCTTCCGACTGTGGGGCTTGCATAATATGTAAATACATAAAAAGGTAGATATTATTATTAAACATCCTAAATTTCAAGTAGGACCCAATTGTTTAGACACAACTACTATAACTGTTACGGAAAATACTTACTAACAAATTTGGGATAAATCTTTCGTCATTACTCCTTCAGATATTTTCTTATTTGAAGGTATTTAAATATATTAAAGTTTTGCAAATAATAATTGCTTAACCAATTTGACAATTTTAATGATATTAAATTTTGGTATAATTAATAATTGTACACTCGCGGTAGGTGTGAAAAATTAGTTAATTTCTTGAGTTTAACATATGTGTTTAATTATGGTTCCTTAAACTGGACAAATTTCATTGCATTAGCCTAAATACTACGAGGGCAACATTTCTCCATAATTTGTTACGTGCAATTAAAATCTGACTGACGTGAGGGCTGTGATTGACGGCACTCAAAGCCATTTTTAAAAAATTCTCGTGACGACTGCTTTGTTACCTTTCCTTTTGTCAATGCATACGCTTCTTCTCAAAACATAAACTCACTACCGGAAAAATGACAGCTATTACAATAAACTGTAACAAAGTGAAACGAGCCAGAATAACTAATTAAAATATTTTAACTTCAGGCGTTTATGAAATAAAACTTTTTCTGCACAGAGATTTTGTATTTTTGAATACAGTTACGTAAAAAAAGAAGTGCCGATATTTGAACAGGTTGCAAACGACTGCAGATTGAGAGTATTATATTTATAAAAGAGACAGCAACTGCTAAATTTATATTCCTGAAAAACATCCACATCCTCAGCGTTTGTAATAAATATTTACACATGTATTGAATAATAATTTGCATATTGATGCAGTTGATCTCTACTGTATAGCAAGTATTCGTGCGGAACGACATCAATTTACAAATAGCTCCTAGGCAATTGTCTGGCAGCGGTTATAACTCTTTCATAGATGCCATTTTGCTGTTTGCTTGTTAACTACCTTTTTAATTTGTAACAAAAGCTTTGAGGTTTGTATCACACATAACGAATTAAAATCTATGTACATTAACAATTAGAATTGAAATATTTAAAAGCAATATAAATGTTACATGAAATTTCATTGTAAAATAAATTTTTTCTTTCTCTTGCGGGGAGTCAAATTTAAAATAAATTGCTAAATCAAATAAAATATTAACGGACAGCAGAAGTCGGTAATTTACGTAGTTAACACAGAAATTATAAAAGTTTTTATTGGCTTCACATTTATAATCTTAATTGAAATATGGTAGATTAATTTCGCTATTCTGTAGTTGAAATTTATTTAATATTAATCTAACTCCCATGAGTTTACTTTACAGTTTGATGACTTTATACTGCTTTAATAATACTCTGTAAAGTCAGTTAACACAAAGCGCTTTCTGTAGGTGTCACAAGTCGGAAGTAAATGAGTTACTAATATTTCATATAGAAAAATCTTAGAGAAATGAGGCAAATTTTTACCGAAACGTTTAATTACTGGGAAGTGGTCCATGCCCTACGCCAATTTTCCAATATTTTTACCAACAGGTCATCATTTCTTGTTTAATGGCTGTATTTTTCAGCCGGGTTGCGTGCCTTTACACCATGCCCATAGATTAGTGTCTTGACGTCTTGGCGCCATTAAAATCAAATCATCAACAAAATATCATATACTATTAATCCCGAATGTATAGGAAGTTAGTCTAGGGGATTTCGTTCCCATATGGTCAACTTACGCGGATTATCTCACCGCGTGAGTATATTAAAAGCTACCCCTACTTGTAGGAAGCCTTTGCCCTGAATGGGACAACATAGGCTATTTCATTCATTCATTCGTTCCCGGTTAACTGAGTTGTCGGTTTTTCAAGCCCTTTATAAATTCTGAATCTATATCAATAAATAATATTGAATTGTCAGCCTGTCTGACTGTCTGTCTATATGTCTCAAATAGGCTCCGAAACAGCTCAACGGATTTCAATAAAAATTTGAGGGATTAAAACAGAAAATTTAATTTAATATTTGCGCATATTTCATTTCGATAATTATATTATTATAATATAATACAAATATAAATTCTATGGGAAGATTTCTGGGAATAAGTGCGTTTCAATCTGCGAAACGTGTTTGCGGGTTGTCTGTACCCTTGATCTGTTTATGCTCCAAAACGGCAACGGTTTTCAATGAAAATTTCAGGGATTAAACAGGAATTGTTACTTAATTTTTAGTGTAAGCTTCGTTTCGATATCTTGTAGAGTTCAGATGATATTATTGTAAAAATTACTTAATTCAATGAATTTCCGCTCAAAAGACGGAATGAAAACCAACTGCGAGTTAAAAGTACTATTAGGTGTTCCTATACCATTAATTCCGCTTACTGTGTTATTATATGCGTAATTTTGGCAGTTTGAGAGGGAGAGGGAATGAGGGAGGGAGACTTTCTCACTCTATCTATTGTTGCAAACGTGTGAAAGCGGGGCGTGTTCAAAACCAAGTGAGAGTTGTTTGAAGTGATAATGAATAAATGATACCATACTTTCGTTTTCAGGGCAAAATAAAAAGAGCTATTTCCGCGGGAACGAAGTAGTGGGCATAGATACACAAGTAATAATGTTGACAAAGTACATCCTGGATAGTGGATGAGAAAATCATAATAAAACATTAAAGTAAGTTGTATGTCGTCCATGCCGTCGTTTCTAATTAACTACTTTATTCTTATTTTTCTACCCATACGAAATATATTTAAAGATCGATGGCATTTAATTTATATATATATATATTTCATATGAATCATGGAAAAATAAGGAAAATTTTTACCGAAACCTTTTTTGACGCATGAGTATAACAATAACTTAGATATTTTGCCCTCGTAATAGTTTATGACTTACGGATTAACACAATATGAAGTTTGAGATAATTCCCTTTATAGAGATAAAATTTTGTTTCTAATAAAGTTAACGTACTTCGATAATCTATTCAATATTTAGACTAGCTTTCCTACCTTATTGTAGGTACTCGAGTTTCTAAATAAGATAATTATTCCTTTTTTATTTTGTGTCCATGAATGAATGAAATCAGTTGTGCCACTCAATGTGCGTACAGTGAAATAAGTTGTACTAGACGTTATTCTACTGAATAAATATGTCTAGCTGGTAGAGAATTGATTTCTTTTGTGTTAATGAAGCGTCGGTTGGAACATTCACGCCGTGAACACGAATTTCGCCCATGTAGAAACAGAAGAATGAAACTTTACAAGACAATACATTAATGCGAACGAAGGAACGCGTTTTCATTGGGGAAAATCGGTGTGGACGAGTTTATATTGAGGAGCACTTTAGCTGAATAATCGAATGGGATTTGGGAACAAAAGCCGAGGATTCTCGAGGCAATAGACAAGATCCATTCATTATCCAGGTATTATTATGTTCGATTAACAATAGGAAGGACTGTTTTGCGGATTATTGATGAATCTGCTGTTTGCTTGAGAACATAAAATATTAGATTGGAACAAGAACTGTCAGATATCTTTAAAAAGTATTTGTATGGCTTATCTTTGATACAATTGTGTGGATGTAATGAGGTTTTTAAATGATTGACAAGACGAATTGTAGATAAACTGTAGAGAGACTAGTAGTAAAGAGCTGGTAAATGGTAAATAGGCGTAAGTAATCGTCAGCAGCAGGATGTGTTAAATCATACACCAATATTATGCCAAATTTGACTGTTTTATTATATTTTGCTTGCATAAAGGTTCTTATGAAAATCTGTAAGATCAGTAAATCTCACGTTTCTTTAATTTACTGTAACTTTTTATGTAGAAATAAGAATAGAGGGGAAGTAGGTTCACGGTCTGATCGCATTTCACTTTCCTTGACACCTGTCTTTTGTTGTCCGGTCATTACTTGACAAAAAAGTTACATACTTATTTAATAAATATGGGATAGGAAAATAGAAAACCTATGCTCAGATCTCCACTTTGTTGTTCATAAGATTACTAATTTTGCTAACGGTACAGGAAGCACAACTCGATATCAGGTGAACCTTAGGTTATACATCTGGATCACACGCTCTCAAGGTAATATTAGATTACTTAGATCCAAATGTGTACCACTGAACACGTAATTAGTATAATGGGATCTATGCAGCTGTCAGTCAACATGTTTGCGCAGAGTGCTGTTGGAGGTAAATCAATGTTCTCAAAATCAAATTTCCGGTAAACAATTGCCAACCTAATAAAGGCCATCGGATCATAAGTCATGTCAATATACATAATTTCACCATGAATGATGTTCGGACATTTTACAAAAAGGAATCTGTTCCTGCTGCTAGGATGTTGTCCCATTCCTGATTTGCTTTTTTATAGTGACTCGTATTATTTTGTTCGATCTGTAATTTTCCAGAACAAACAATAAGCGAGTAAGTTTATTTTCTTCCATCACGCGGTATCAGTACTTGTGAATTGTTCGAAGCATCTCCAGAATTTCTCAAAATCATTGTAGTCACTACTGACTGCCCTTACTTATTCTTTATTTATTTTTATAGAACCAAAGAAAGTATGTGCTGGAATTATACGCTTCTACCCTGACTGGCAAACTTCACTAACAATGGTTTCTTTATGAGATTCAATTCAAATATCATCTTTTCAAATTTTGTACTCCTGTATATTTGTAATATTAGTAAATCACAAGAGGTAATACTATACTTTCATAAAAACGGCTGCTTATCACAATTAGAAAACAGAACCGTAGTTTTTATTACAAGCAACCCGTTTTTATAATTCTGTAATTCAGTGTATCCAAATAATTACGAAGGAATTCTTCCACCTTTTTACAGCTTAACGACATCCATTGTTTTACTTTAATTTTCTACTATATCACACGTATACTATGGATGAAATATGGGGTTGGGGGTAACAGACTGCATGGGGGTGAGAAACTGACACTTCCCTTTTAGTAGCATAGAAAAGGAATTTGAAAAGGAGGAAGGTAGCCAAGGGTAGACTAGGGCTCTCGGGTTATAGTTTAAGGATCACACCCGATATTCACCTGAAAGAGGCAATACGATCCAATAGGATCAGCGGACAACTCTTACCATATGTCCAAGGTCTGGACCCCAGAACATACTCATCCCAAAAACGATGGAAGTACCTCGGCTTGTGAGAACCTTAAAAACCAGAGAGAAAAGAAGGCATCCCAGAGGGAAAAATGAACCATCTCTCTGGAGAAAGAGACCTGTCACAGTTATGATCAGTTTCTACTTGGTTCTTGTAGGGGTAACAAACTACATGCTTTTTTGGGTAGCAAGATATTTTTCTATTTGGACAACAGTCGTCTTGGATCATTAATACCACTAAGAACGTTGTTCCATCTAATGATTTATTTTCAGTTTGTTGATTCATAATCGATCAAATATACATATATTGGGTTTGTGCGTAAGCTCTGGCTATTTTAGGTTTCCACAAATAACAATAAACATTAAATGAATAACAAATCAATCAACAATGCATTCTTCGTTGTTGTTTACAATTTCTTCCCAACGTTCAAGTAGTTTTGACTGGAAGAAATCGTCAGCCAAGACTTCCATTTCATGTCAATACTACGATGGGAACAAGTGCTTGATTTTGATGTACATGGACCATTTTTCGTCGTTGATAACAATTCGGTAGAGCAATCGCTCCTTGTGACCATGAGCTGACCGGTGAAGAGCAAGCAAACCGACGGAGATCGTGGCTCCTTGATTTTTGTTGTCCTTCAAACCATGTGCACCCATGCACATTGAACGTTTCCCTTTGTAGTAAAAGTGACACTTTATAGTACTATGGGAGCTTAACCCCTATATCTGCCAATTCTCAAGTCATTAAAAAAAACTCTAATTTGCAAAACACGTCATTCTCTATCGAGTAACGTAAAACGCATTGTCAAAAAATTTAGTTTTTAGAGAAACTTTTTCTCTTAAAATGAAACGCTAGAAATTAGGGGGCAACCTAATACTTCATATTTCCGTTAGTTATTCAGTTGCTGTTTTTTGTTGTGGTATTCAGTCCTAAGAATGGTTTACACTAAACTATCCTGCGCAATCCTTTTCATTTATACATAGCAACTACATCCCACATCCTCCCTAATATGCTTAGCGTATTCCATTGTTGGCCTTCCTCTTCTGTTATTACCACACACACTTTCCTCTTATGCTAATGTTACAAGATCCTCATGTCTCAAAACGTGGCCTATTAATCTATCCCTTCTCTTGGTAAAAGTCCTCATAATTGTTCTATATTCCCCTATTCTGTTTACAACTGCTCTTCAGTGTTATTAGAAAAAAATTGTCCGTTGAATACTTTAAGTAGATTGCCCTTCCAAATGGTATGTGTATTAATGGACGAATAAGTAATAAGAGATAACTCAACAAACCACATGAATGATTTTTTCTTTTCCAAAACAGGCTACATGAGGGTGATCCTGAAACAGGCAACTCCCCTATAATAGAAGAGAGAGAACCATCGAGCGCCATAACAAAATAGAAGACCATCCAAACCCACGGCTAGAAGAACTGATAAAGGCAATTACCAATTGAAGATTGAAGAATACCTGGCCAATAGACCTACTTTGAATTAATGAGGATGCATGACTGGTTGAAAACCTCATCAGGACTAATATATCACTTCCCAACAAATTGGCTTAAAGAATGTATTAAAAATTCTGATTCCTACTTCATCTGGTTTTTTCAAGGTTCTCACATGCCGAAGAACTATTTATTTTAAACCCAAGTACATACGGTAAGAGTTGTCCGCTGATTCTTTTGAATCAGTCGGTAAACTGCCTCCTAACACTGGCGCAGTCACAGAGAAAAAATGCTGCGATCCCACAGCAAACTCATCTCCCATCATTAGAAAGTGCGAGAAAATAGTACCCAATAGTACGGCCTACCTGATGCATGTTTTGTAGGGGTTTCCCTGCATCTGTTTTAGGTGAAACATAAATCTCTGAAACAAACCACTGAACGTGTAGGTTCCTTAAACTATAGCCGTGGGTTTCTAATCACTCTAGTTGACCTTGCTCTACCTTCCACATCCCCCTTTTCAATTCTCTTCCTATGCTATTAAAGGGGAGTTTCCTGTTTCGGGATCACCCTCATGTAGGCTTTTTTTTTCTCCATAGCTCTACAGCCCATTGAGGGCCCGGGCCTACAGAGTCGACTGCGGACTGTCATCTTGCATGACACATTCCGAATTTGGAGTGACACGTGGTCGGCGTATCGACCCTCCAACAGTCTTAATCCCAGTCTTGTCGACCATGATAACACAAACATCCAAGCCCATGCCAGGATTCGAACCCGGGACTTCTGGGTTCTGAGGCAGCAACGCTAGTCACTACACCACAGGAGGTCGGCATGTAGGCTTTTACCCAATAAAAAAATTTAGGCTTATATTAAGGAAACTGAAGTGACGTTTAATTCTACCTCTTCATTTTGGCATTCATAATTTTTAGCGTATAAAAGTGGAAATGCTATATTTACTACTACATAATTGGTAAGGCTATATTCATGGGGGAAATTATTAGATCTCGTATTAAATAACAATGGTAAAGAAGGCATACGGAAGTTATTAAACTTTGAGAATGTTGAAAAATGTTTGCAGGCAACTGTACGCGATATTACAGATGGATGTAAGTAACAATATACGGTGGCATAATTTGTTATATTCGGTAAAAAATGTGTAAATAAATCATTAGAGATACACATTTATAATTTACGAATAATTAGTTTCCAGACGTCCTGCACACAAGTTTATATCTCTAGATATTTAATGTATTTGTCTACGAGGTGATTATTTGAACTTCCAATGTAAGCTGCTGCTTTGAGCCAGGCGTGTGCTCTCAGCTTGCCAAGAGACAGGTTTTAATTTTACTGCAAGAACATCACCGTCTGCAACGTCCCACAGCCAAAATCCAAACAGAGGTAAAAGAGAACGGACGAGGAAAGCAAATAGGGTTCACACGTTTGCCAAGCAATCTGCATTGTGGAGACATAAAGCTGAGCGCCAGATCTGCGGCGACTCTGATGGAAGGCAAACAAAGCAGAGGTGCACGTACACCAGAACAATGCGAGATTGACTTAGCATTCCGACGACGTGGAGTGCTCGGCGCCTCAGGACGGAACAGGGAGTAGTCTTCTACGACACTCGCATTTAATGTATTCTGCGCGGCTGACCACATGGTGCTGCTTCTATGTCTTCGATCTCATCTTTACAAATATGTACTGTCACATCATTAATCATTTTGTAATTTTCTACAATTATAAAAATAGGTATCAATTCATTACGTACTGTATTGTTTGACTATTTTCATAAATAGTCCGAAATTATTTTTGCTTGAATTACTTATACAGAAAACTATGTTCACTTCTTTTAAATAAATTTCATCGGATGGCAAAATAGTATTAACAGGATTTTTAGAAAAATTTCCTTGTTCATAGAGTTTTTACTGAAACAATATTATATTAATTTAAAGAAATTAATAAATTCATAATAATTAGATAGAGAGTATATTTAGGGAATAATAAATAGGATGCATAAATAAATCATATGAATAATATAAATCTGTTCATTAATTTATATTTAAATATAAATTATGTCGGCTTTAAAGAGTATTGGCCTTATTCGCCGCAAAAATGGTTCCCATCGCACCTTACGGAATAGATCTCATTTGGGAAAAGCTGAGCCTAAGAGACCTGAGGACCTTGGAAGCAGTTAAATCACAATTTATGAAAGCAGCCCTAGACGTTTCCAAACACACAAAATCGAGACTAGTATACGAACTTGTCAGGGAATTTTTCTTTATAGAAGACCTGCGCATGAGCCTCCCATACACTGACAGCTCGAACAAACTAATACACGAAAGATAGAAGAAGAGAAGGGAAATTTGGCCGGACTTCTACATAACAGAAGCCATGACAATCAGATCTTGGACCAACACGAATCAAAAACTCCGACACCTGACGAACTGAATAGCAGAGCACGGATACCATCAAAAATATGCAAGAACAAGAGTTTCACGATCCTGACAGCAATTGTGTGTGCGACTTGTGTGATCAACCCTGTGACCGTTACCGTGTGACCAGCTGTACAAACAGTTTCTTAAAATTTGACTATATATATATATAAAAAATTATAAATATCAAGGGTGGTTTGACGATTTACATAAAGAGTTATACGAGATGTCATTCGTAGGATCGAACTTAATTAGGTCCTTCTCATAAAACAGTTTAAAATAAAATGATATCCTTACTAAGAATGGGAATTTCTTAAGGTAATTGAATAGCGTTTTCATAAAGGTTTGCATTGCATTATCGTCTGAGTTGTGTGACTATCGCTCCTCCTGTCGGAGAAGAGCCATCAAGTCCACGTTAATTTGACATAAGCAAATTTGCTTTCCCAAATCTGATGTAGAGAATTTCACTAATATTTCGGGAAATATAATTGTATTCTGAGTCTAACATTTTAACGTTAGATCAGTCGAAGTTATGGTTATTTATGTGTGTATGTTTTGACACCACAGTATATTTGTGAGATTATATTATGTTCTTGTGTTCAATTCTTCTCGTCTTACGATCTTTTGGTTGATGAAAACTTTTCGGTTTACTTTTGGGTAAATGTGTTAGATAACTTATCTTATGTATTATTATACAAGCATATTATTATTTCAATTAACACATCACTTAAACTTATTTTATAAATTGTTTTACACCTGAAGGGGCTCTCCTGATAGGAACGAAACGTCGTGTCATATTTTAGTTGGTGAATCTTGTTCAATATTGGCCGCAATTATTCACCAATATTTGATATTATTCTACAACATTGTCATATTGCGTGCATTAGTCCTCATAGTGACTATTCTTTTTATTTAGACCATTCTATATTGTTTATCTTGGTATAATAATTTTCTCTATAGTTGTAATTCCTAAAATTTCGTCCTCTTCTTCTGGAAACTTATTCTGAGATTATAATGTATTACTTAAACTGGTTCTGGTCTCAGAAATCCTACTGTGGATGCTATTGAAGCTTTGACAGACAGCCATTGCATCACGGATTGACGGAAAGTTGATTACTGGGGCAGAATCAATTCATTACGCTACGTTCAATATCACATTACATGTACCTGTGTTTCTGTCGACAGCGAGTGTATTAAATAGCGGTTTACAAAAAAATAGGTATCCGAAGCCGAATAATATCTTTTTAAATATAATTGCTGAAAACTATTAGACTATTCTATAGAACAAGCATGTATATTTATCCATAATTTTAATATCACAATAGCCAATTATAAATCTTATTAATGACTATTTTAACACAATACTATTTCTTTTTGAAGGAATTTATTAGAAGTTTGGTTGAAAGACTGATAATTAATTTATTATGATAATTTTTCCGATTTTCAACCGATAGTTCATAATACAAATTCTGCTAATTATAATTTATCAAATTACTTGAACAAATCCTTGGATTCTTTCAATAATGACAACCCATGCGATATAAAAAACGCTTTTGAATTATATAATATTGATAACTTAAAAGATAATGAAAAATTAATAAGTTTAGATGTAGTTTCCTTGTTCACAAACATACCAATAAAACTAGCCATTGAATTAATTACTTCAAATTGGGGCAAAATAAAAGATCACACTGAAATAAAAAGTAAATGCATGTTTATTGAAGGTATAAAAATATTTTTAGATAATTGCTATTTAACATTTAAAGATAAAACATATAAACAAGTTCATGGTCTCCCTATGAGAAATTGTTTATCAGTAAATATTTCTGGTATTGTACTAAATTATATTTTAGATAAAACGTATCAAAACAACAAATGTAAAGCCAAGGTTATGTAAAAAATACATTGATGATTTAATTTTAATAATGGATGAAAATAACATTTTTAGAAAATATTAATAATGTGCAGCCCAAAATACACTTCTGTTTCAAAACTGAATCTGACAACAAAATCAACTATTTAGTTATATCAATAATTATAAATAATAAACTTTTAACAAAATGGTATAAGAAACCGATGACAGCAGATACACTAATCAGTTATTTCTCAAACAATCCAGTCTCTCAAAAAAATGAATATTACAAAAAACCTAATACATAGAACTTTAAATTTAACAGATGTAACATTCATAATGGAAAAATGAAATAATTATATATGAGATACTACTTAATAATTTTTACCCCAAAAATTAATAAATACTTTATAGTATTCTAATATAAATAAGAAAAATAATGGTAATAAAAATAAACCGGATAATAATCCAGATAAGAAAGTGATAAATAATGATCAACAAATTAAACATACTAATAACCTCAAAAATAAACAGAATATCACTCATTATTTTAAACCAATAGATAGTAAACACCTAAATTAAATTACAAAGATGATAATGATGTACTTAGACAATAAAAAACAATAATACAAGGTATTGCTCCTTAACAATAATGGTATGATACATTAACACTTAAAATAATAATTAAAAAAATAGTATTAATCAAATAAAATTTGGAATAATGCTTGAAAAAAGATAAAAATTTATTTAACTAAAATTAAAGATAAAATTCCGTTAAAAGAACAAAATAATGTAATATATAAAATTAATTGTAACGACTCTAACAAAAATTATATTGGACACACAGGAACGAACTTGAATACTACAATATATAACCATAAAAATAATGCTAAGAGAAATACCAAAACAAATACAGCCTTGTCAATATACCATTTAAACCTAAAACATAAAATAGATTATGATAATGTAAAAATTATACACAAAGAAAATAATATAATTAAAAGAAAGATTTTAAAATCCATTTACATCTTTAAAAACAATAATGGTATGAATTCGAGAAAGGAGAGTGAAGAAATATCCTAACACTACGCCAAAGTTTTAGAGTAAAACAGAATTTTAGTTATAATTTAAGAATGAAATGTTTTGGACTTAGACTTATCGAATCTCGTTCTACAGGATTCGATAAGTCTATTTGAATATTACGACTATTATCGACACTTTGAGATTTAAATTTTGACATGGCTAAATTAAAAAAGAAATTAATGTTAATTTTTTGACGCTTTATGGATGTATGTAGCCGTTTGTGCTTGGTGAGCACATGAGCATCAACGTATGGAACTCCGAAAAATGCTCTGTGTAAGCCAGCACAGTCTGGAACCACATACTAATCCATTGAAGAAAATTAGAAATTTTATATGATTACTAAGTACATGAAGGTATGTATAATATTTTTTAAACATTATACCATTAAAAAAAGAATATTTTATATCATACTTTTAAACAAATTTCCATATTAATGTACAAAATTTTGTAATGGTTAAAAAAATGTAATTGATTTTGTAGATGAATATGGAACTTGCCGAAAGCTTCTTCCAAATAAAGTTTTGAAATAAAAATTGAAATATAGTTTTGGTTTATTGAAGTGACTGATTTATTAATTTTATTATTTTTTATGTAAAACTGTAAATATTTTGTCACTCATAACGTTTTTACAGACACAGGTTTGAGGTGTACTACGTTATAAATTAGATCTTTAAGTGGAAAAAATTATGATGTGCCGTGAGAAGGATTAAAAAAATTACCTTATAATTTTAATGTTTAAAACAGGGAAATTTTTGAATAAAGAATATATTTAAGTTCGTTTATGGGAGCATTAAATTAAAACCGATTTCTAGTTAATCTACGCTAGCTTTTATCGGGAACATGAATACTTTATCTCAGGGATTATCTTGTGAGGAAAATTACAAGAAAAAATTGGGGATGGAGAACACTTTGTATGTAGACGGAAAACAAGAACGTCTGTACGTCAACAGTACTGAAGTTGGGCTTCCTGGCTGTTGTCAGAGCTGGAGGTCCGCTGGTTCGTTGTCAGTTCGTCTGAGGATGGGAGTTCACTCCGCTCAACTTGAAGATGCATGAGCTGAAACTCCTCTGAAGCGTCGGATGTTCACTGTTCAACGAATAGCACAAAGAGCGAAAAGACGGCATGAAACTCTGAATATAACTGAATAGCAAGAAGATGACCCACTTCAGTTTTGTTTTCGTAGCTCCACCTCCGTACTGGCATTTCACTCTGTGGAAGAGGTGGGCGTGATTTTCCCGTCTTACTTAGGATGCGTAACTCTTTTCCCTGAGTTTTACAGTGAAATCTTGTCGCTAATCTCAGAAGGAGATCGTGTCGCTGAGAGCAACGGAACTACTATTTTAAGATAACGACACGTGATCGTTGCGCTATAACATTCAGTTAATTCCGGACGCAGGGGGCAAAGCGTCCGCTTCTGTATTAATTGATAAAAATCTCTTTCTTCAAGTTGACGGATTGACAGCTGGGCATTCACATCGTGCGAATTGTTTTTTGGACTGTCAAGACAGAAATTCAGTAATTTTTTCTGTCACCTTCCGTCTCCGAAAGTTCTGGGATTTTTAGTTACGTGCAATGAAATAACGCCAAACATTCAGGTTTCTCTTCTAGTAAGAAGATGACTCTTAAATCATCATATGAATAACCAATCGTGATCCCGACTCCGTCCTACATGAATCTAATGTCTGTTATTGTTCGGGAAATTTAACTATTCATGTGCCAACACAATGCGCAGTGGACATCTCCACCAATATTGTAGTTGAGGTAGACAGGACTCCGGGCTTTGTTAACCCAAATTGGTTTAAAAGCAATTCTGAAATAATTGACACTATGAAATCTATTTCTGCCCGTTCAGAATATGTTGTAGGTCAAGAAATACATGCGCAAAATGTAATAGATTGTAAGTATAAGGTGCATTAAAAGATATCGCAGTCTCCATATCAAGGTTGTATGAATATAATTAATGTTTTTAACAACGCCAGGTCACTTGTAGAGGAAGTTCCTCCTCAAACGACAATACTCTCCTTCCTTTCTCCTTTCTCTACTGCGCATCTAAACATGCCGTGTAGAATCTCAGGAAAAGTACATAAATATAATATACAAAACTATATATATTGAATACAATAAACTGTATTGAATTAATATGTAATACGCAATCGTGTATATTTCGTGTTTTTTAATGATTCAATAAAAAATTTCTGGTTAAAATATGTATCTAAGTCCAACTATCCTTTTTAAAATTTATAATTAACATTATCGAAGAAATTTTAGATCAGTTAACTACTCATTTATTTTCCTTTATTGAACTATGTCACATTATGATATCCAAATCAAGACACAAAATATATCCTGATTAAATTGTTTTAATTGCTTTTATTATCGCATTTCCAATTACGGAACATTTTATGAATGTTTTGTTGTTTTATTATATTATTTTGTGTCATCTAAGTTGAAAATTTATTTATTTACCGTGACACGTAATAGCTTTAACAAAATATTAATGAAATAAGAACAGAATTAATTTTAAATTGTGTGTTTCCAACTTAGATTACGATCAATTAATATAGAATTTTACTCCGAAGATAAGTTAGTCTGTGATGTCACATATATTGTCTCAAAGTTTTTTGTCGTTCCTACTTAAGTAAAAAAGTATTGTTTTGGGCAGACTCAGTAGTGGTCTGTGACTCAGCTGACTGTCCACGAGAGTCTATCCAATCGCCTTTTAGGTTTATTAATTATAATAAAAAATGTTCAACCTAATTTGCCAATATATGTTAGTAAAGGAAATTTAATCTTAAATAAGTTGAAAAATCACTTAAGTATGTAGCAATAAAATATATTATAAGAAGTACAATAAAGAAGTTTATTTCCAGTCCTAAATAATAATTTGTTCAGAAAAATGTAGCCAAAATTCTCGTTATTAGGTTTTTTATTTAATGTCTACAGGGGTTTCCGGAAACCACGTATCCAGTAAAGAAGCAATATTGAAGCACCAGCCAATATACGAGGGCGATTTACTGACTGAAGCAAAACTTTCTTTGACGTTGCGCCAATTTCATTTATACTTGAGGAAACTGCTCCAGGGTCATCCGTCAATCGATCGAGAAACAGAATAAATAGTTGTCCCATTTATTACAGTCTAACAGCTTGTGTAACTAAACTAATGTAGTTGCATGGCCAGAAAAATGGCGGAGGAAGATAATTAAGATTGAAACTATAAACATCGTTTCTTTTGAAGAAATAAAATATTTTTGATGCGACAAAAAATTAAACAAAAACAATTCAACTCTTACGGATACTTTTCATTTACTATTTGAAAGAAATTATAAATGTCCTTAAACCGTGTTCATTATTAAAGTTTTAATGAGGCCAAAAATTAATAAAATAAAACCATCAATAATTTAATACACTTACATGTTTGGGTCCTGATGTGGACCCTCTTCAAGTTGATCTAAATTTAAGTAGTTGTTTAAAGTATTGTAGATTTTATTTTATTAATTTTTGTCTGCTTTTGGCCTCATTATAACATTAATTTAAACTTACAGACGTTAATAACTATTATATACGAGTTAATTTATGATTTTGTTTTATCGATCAGTTTCAAATGATGATAAGTGTTTCACAAGCATAATTACTAGTTATCTACATTTTAAAAATATTATTTGGTAAAAATGTTAGCATAAATAAGAGTTATGTAGATAAATTCCATTACGATAAGTATGAGAAATATATAGAAAGTCCTAGATTACTTGTATGTTGCAGCATATGAAATTCAACTGACACTTATGCATTGTTGATAATCTATTAATCGTTTTATTTTCACATATATAAGTTCTAAAAGCTCCTCTAATTGAATTGATATAAATCATATAGCAGCATGTGTTGGTTTTTAAACAATACGTTGTGCATTAAATAATTGTAGAGACAAATCGAACTAGAAAACAAAGTGTATTTACACAGAATGAGACTTTTACTCAACATAATCCCCACGAATACTAATACACTTGCCCATGCAATGTAGTAGTTTTTTTTACCGGATTCAAAGTGTTTGCCTTGTTGTTTGAGCCAGTTTCCCTTATATTCTCGTTGTTGATGAACATTTTTCAAACGTATTAAAATAGGTGAAGCCAAATCCGGACGGTACGGAGGATGAATTTACAAACCCATTTTTTCAATGGTTTCTTGGGTCAGCATGGCGGACCCACCTTGCAATTTTCTTTGTATACTTGACGTTGTTACTGATAATAATTACGCCATTCACCGTTTTGAAGGTCATAACTTGGAAACCAAGCATTTACAGACAAAAGTTCTCTTAAATTTTCTTTCTATGTATGGGGGAATACATACTTTATATTATGCCCTCTATTTTTGAAATTCCCTGTATATTATGGGATTTCGTGTGAACAGTACTTTTAGTATTGTATTGTAAACCATATTTGTTGACTGTCTGAGTTTTCGAGTTAATAATTTACGTAATTTTAAGTGCCTACTTTTTATTCTTTATTTATGAACTGTGCCAACACTTAATGCAACTCTTCTTGCTATATCTTCAACAGTAATACCTCGATCTTTGTCAATGTTTGTTTCAACTGAGTAACCAGGACATTGCGAGTCATTGAGTGATCACACACGAGCAGATATTGCGGCAGATATCTGGCGGTCTAGATTTCAATGCACCTGTGATCAATTCACGCAATGTCCGTTCTTCATGTATTTCCAGGGATTAGGATGTGAATTAGTAGGTGAGCCTAGCTTAGGTTTAAGAGAATGGAGAGATGTTGAATCGGTCCTTGAACGTCGATTCTGATTAGCTCAGTTGGTAAAGCACGCGGCTGGATGTCGCGAGGTCCTGGGTTCGATTCCCTGGTACGGCTGACTTTTCTTGTCTTTCTTCTAAAGCTAACGTTATGCATTTCCAATTCCTTAGTCTATGCTACTGTTTCCACTCAGAAAATTACGGCGGTTAATACAATTTTTACCGTACTATGAAATTATTCCAGCGAAGATTTTACTTCTTATGCATAATCCTGGTCGCTAAACGTTTTTAAACTAAGATCAAAACTTCAAGCAGACATGCCTCCCTCAAATAAAATTATAAATAAAACAGTTTGTTAAAGTACGAGGTCTTTCCCGGTGAATGGCTTGTATAAATTCTTCTCGAGTTTCCAACCGGGTCAAAGATTTTAACAGTGATGTTTCGATGGCTTGCACTGCCATCATCTTCAGACTGAAGTGTCAAATTCGGTGAGTGTAGGCATTTATATAGTCTGAAATCCAGATCCAATTCAATTGAGCCTGGCTTGGAACCCATTGTTTCACCGGAGGAACGCGGAGCTGAGTCACGGGACCCCAGATGCAGCGGAGACGGGCCACGTGACCGCAGCCACGGGGGACTAGAGCATGACTAAGCAAGTGGACCAATGGGAGACGCCTTCGCTCCCGCGTCCACATCTAGCCAATCACAGGCGGTTTGTGCTTGCACAGACTTGCCTCAGACTATATAAATGCCTACACTCACCGAATTTGACACTTCAGTCTGAAGATGATGGCAGTGCAAGCCATCGAAACGTCACTGTTAAAATCTTTGACCCGGTTGGAAACTCGAGAAGAATTTATACAAAACAGTTTGTATCCGTTATGTAGAAATGTGGTCAGATTCCGCTACCTGGGGGGCGATAGTAACAGAATAATCAAGAAGGAACTGAAATCCAGAATGGACCTTAAGCATCTAATAATACATATTCCTTCATTTCACTATTAAAGTGCCAATATGTCAGTAAAAACACAAAAATTGTACTGTACAAAAATCTCGTGCGTCTATATGGATGCGAAACATGGACACAGCACAGGAGCTCAGCTAGAACTCTATATATGTTTGAGAGGAAAATTCTACGCTGTATAAATGGGCCAGTAAAAGACGGAGGCCACTGGAGAATAAGATATAATGAAGAGCTATACAGTCAAGACTGGAATAGGCTGGCCATGTAGTTCGAATAGAAAAGCTGAGAGTAACAAATAGCAATTAAATAAAAGCGACATAGGAAAATATGGTACAAAAAGATGCAAGCCTTATTCTGGGAATGCGAGGATGGAAAAAAAGGCCACTGATTGAGAGGCGTGGATAACAGCAATATAGGAGGCTAGGTTCGTATTACGGGCCAAGAACCATAGGAAGAAGAAGAAGTTCTCAGCTCATCCCAGTAATGCTAACCTAATGTCATCAAAGTTAAACAGGTCCTAATAAACGCATTTTTCTACACTATTTTTTAAAATAATTTAATCTCCCTCGTATTAATAATTTTACATATTAGTACTAGGTTTCTAAAACCCTACAATGGAATACATCCTAACTTCGGAAATATTAACGAAAGACTTTGCTTACTTCTTAGGTTGTGTAATTCCTAATTCTATAGCATGGATAAAATCACTCCAGGATTTTGCGGAAGACCTATCACGAGTCCTCCGTGGAACACTCGATGTTTTTATAACAATTATTATTTCAATACTTTAGATGTACACAATAAAGCAGTATCAGATATCATACCAGAAGAGCATTTTCCTGATTGATTTGTAACATTCTTATATAAAATCAGCAGTATATAAAAATTACTCATATAACAAATCTTGCAAAAATATATAAAAATGTATTATAATTCAGAGTCAGTTTCTTCTTCCCACAAGTCTTGTGAAGGAAAATTAAGCAAGATAATTTTTATACACATAATAAAAAAAATTTTTACAATGCCCATAATAATTTCTTGAGTTTAATCGGACTTCCCGTCACATTAATATGACCAAGATAAAACCAATGTAAAGCAGCCCAAAAGTCTTTATTCAAAATTTAAAAACACAAGTGCTTTAGACCTTAGATCTTAATTATTCAAAAACACCAACAAAAGTAATTACTATATATAATTTTAATGTAACGATACACTTCTGCTGTGAATGCTTTAGGCAAATCTTTTGACGATGTGCCGACGGCATTGACAGGAGAAATGTACAGCTACATTTCAAAAATATATATTCACTACTTGTGTTTTTAAACGATTATGACATTAGGTCGAAAGCTCTCGTGTTCTTAATTTTTAAATAAATACTTTGGCGCTGTTTTAAATTCATTTTAAATATAATAATTTCTTTCACATTGTTCATTTTGTGTAATTATTATATAGTCGTATTAGTTTTGGTGTTCAATTTTACTTATTTTATTCTAAAATTTTAAATATTTTTAATTATATATTAGCATTTTAACATTACTTATATCAGCAGTTCTTCCAGGTACTATCGTCTTTCCTCAGGCGATGACTAATGAAATTAGGTAATAAATCGGAATTCAGTGCACATGAATAGTGAGACGGGGATTGTATTTTCGTCGAAAAGTTTGGGTATGGATCCATCCTGACCCAGTTAGAAACTCGAGGAGCCTTTTACAAATCTCATTCTCCTACATATAAGAGTCTTGTTTCGTCTATCATTTCGATAAAATGTTAGCCTCAAATTTAATGAAATTCCCAAATTTGCATTAAATTAAAAAAACTAAATATTGTTAAAAGATAAGATAAATGTGCTTAATATGCAAAGAAATATTTATGCCACTAAGCTAACACATGAATAACTTACACATCCGTTTAATTCTTGATAAAAATATGTTTACAGTATCTTACAGTAACTTTCATTCTGGATGTACTATTCAAGTTTTGTGTTTGCTTGATAAACTATAATTGGGTGTAAGCCAAGGAAGTAAATTATTAATTATAATAATACATAATCTGCCTAGGAGATGAAATACAGATTTGAATGATAATATCGGTGCTTTATATTGTCTCATCGTACGATGGGTAGTTCTTTAATTTTCGGTAATGTATAATAAAAAGGAGCCCAGTTCTTCAATATATGATAAAAATTTGTTTCAACGTGTTTATTTTCATTTAGAATCCAAGGAAATTAGCTGAATGTCACTAGGTTTATGAGATTTTCAAATCTATTATTAAGATCGTGAGAGATAGTAGTTTATACTTATTTGTTTCTTAAATTATTGTTTATACTTAAGGCCTGGATAGACGTGGCCAGATTTCAAATTTAGATTTTAGATATAATCAGTCGCCGTGCTGCAAGGTAATCTTATGTTCGTCACTGATTAGCTATATATCCCGTTACACGTTTGTAGCAGTAATTAGGAAAGGGTCATAAGAATGTCCAGAAATATCCGTCATCATAATACGGGCAGTGTGTGCTTTGGCTGGCAAGATAACAGCCATTACGTTTTTATCATGACAAAGCGCGGCCAGCACGCGAGGCACGATAGCAATTACTTCAACACGATATAACTCACTTCTGGCGTCCTGTTTTCTCTATGGCATCACACCGCATGCCGCATGTGGCGAGCAAATAATGCTTCCCTCTGTAATTTCACTTTGGGCTTACCTGGCTCTGATTATACACACCATGACACACGAACCTACCTCGCACCATCGAGATAATATGTACGGATAAATTATTATTTCCCGACTGTATTGTCACGTTTTATTTAATGCCTTTCACGAGAGTGGAATATTACACATCACGTCAAACGCTCGTGTATCGTCTGCGTTTCGCCGAGGAGTATGACTATTATTAATTAGGGGGCGTGTAGCCACAGTGCACACGCTGAACCTGGTTTTCATTAAAGCGATTAGGTCGTGCGCTGGATATGCAGAGGAACTCCTAAAATCCAACAGCTGCCTCGGGAAATGCTTTAAAGATGAAGCACGAAAGGGACTCAAATTCACAAAATACACATTTCACCGTCTATAAACTTCGTTTTCTTTCAGACGCCTGTTTTACAGAAAATATTAAAATAAACATTCTAAGATCAGAAAAAAATTATATTCCACAATCTCTTTTATTCAAAAATACTTAACTTCCAAAAGATTTTATCACGAGACAGAGCAACTAATATTATTTTTTGATGATATTTCGACATATATTTGAAGGAATGCATCTTCTTCTTCGGTAGAGCTACAGCCCTTGGTGAGCCTTTGCTTCTTCAACAATTTTCCTCCATATTTCTCGGTTGTGTTGCCTGTTGCTTCCATCCCCGGACTCCCATACAGTTGAGATCCTCTATTACGTCCTCAATCCATCTTCTTCTAGGTCTCCCTCTTCGCTTAGACGAATGGATCGCACCGTTCATTTTCTTTGGAATTCTATCGTGTGTCATTCTCTCCACGTGTCCTAGCCATCGTATTCGCTGTGATTTCACTAATTTTACTATGTCCTTACCTTCTATTATTGCTTGCAATTCTGTGTTATATTGTATTCTCCAACCTTCTTCCTCCCTTATTGGACCATAGATTTTACGTAGAATTTTCCTTTCAAAGTTTCTTAGTGCATTTTTGTCATATTCTGTCAGCGTCCATACCTGCGGGTCGCAGGTAACTGGACGGACTTGAGAGTTTTATATAAGCAGTTTTGTTTCTCTCGTAACAAGTCTATTTTTGAACAGTTGTATGTTTGCAAAGTAGGCCCTGTTTCCTGCTTGTATTCTTTCCCTTATGGTCTTTCCTATATTGTTATCGTTTGTTATGAGGGCTCCCAAGTAATTAAAGGACGACACTCCTTTGAAGTATTTCCCATTGATGTTTAGGTCTTTCGCTGTTCTTCTGGCCTCAGGTTGTGACATTATCATATATTTGGTTTTATTTTCATTTGCTAGGAGACCGATTTTTATGTTTCTTTTAGTGTATTGATGTTTCTTCCCACTATAGCAATGTCATCGGCGTATGCATATATCTGGCCAGTTTTCATAACTATTTTGCCTCTTTTGTTGATTTTATTTACTGCACTATGTAGGGCTATATTGAGACTATCACCTTGCTTCACCCCTTTATTAAATTCAAAACTTTCACTTGTTCTGCCAAAAACCTTTACTTTTGCTCTTGTCTCTGTCATTGTCATTCTGATTAGTCTTGTTAGTTTATTACATATGCCAACTTCTTCCAGTACTCTGTATAGTTCTTGTCTGTTTATGCTGTCGAAGGCTTGTTTGAAGTCTATGAATAGGAAATGAAGATCTATATCATGTTCAGAGAACTTTTCCATCATTTGTTTCATCACAAATATTTGATCCGTTGTTCCTTTACCGCAATAATATTCACCTAGTATGCTTTCCGCGCACTTCTGTATCCTTTCGTTTAATATGCTTGTGAAAATCTTATAAGTTGTGCTCAGGAGTGCTATACCTCTAGTTTTCACATGCTGTTCTATCTCCTTTCTTATAGATAGGGATTATTATTCCAGTTTTCCAATTGTCTGGCATGGTTTCCGTTTCCCATATATCTGATATTAATTAAAAGTTCAGGGATCATTCTGTCTTCACCAGGGACTCGAAGTGCTCTGCCCATTTTCCCGCTATCTGTTCTTCCTCCCTTAACATTTTCCCATTTTTACTGGAGCAAGTCTTTATTTTTGGCTGGAATCTGTTCTTTATTTTGCCGAAAGCATGGTAGAACGTTCTTATTTCACTCTGTTCTTTTAGCTCTTCTAATTCTTGAAAATTCTTCGTAGTCTACACTCTTTTTCTTTCTCTTGCACAGTCTGTTAGCTTGTCTCCTTAATTCTCTATATTATTTCACATTAATTCTGGTTTCTCTTTGTAGAATTTTTGTTATTGTTCTGTTCTTTTCCTCTATTTCTGACCTGCAATCGTCGTCAAACCATTCCTGGATCCTTCTGTTCGTTTTGATACCTATTGTTTCTTCTGTAGATCTTTAATTCCTTTTTCGATCCTGCTCCACATTTAATCTGCTCCTCTTCATTGTTCAACTTTTTGTTTAGTGTTTGTTGGCATCATTTTACTTCGTCAGGAATTGTAAGTTTGTCAGTATTTCAGTTCATCTTCTTTCCTGTTCTATTGCTATTCGTCAGTGACAGTTTCTCTCTTAAGACCGATTTTATCGTCATATATTTGAAGGAATGTTTAGGGCTTTTAAATTGGGCGGATCGATATTGGCAGCCTGTTGCGCTTATGTTCTTTGGTGGTGTATGTCTAAACTGTAATTTTTATTCAGTCACTGATGCTAAATCGTCAATGGAAGTTACACGATTGAGCAGCACGTCCTCACGATAAAACTATATTATCAAAATGAGTATTCGTTAGTGCACACGTCACGCGCGTTTACGACACACTACGGTGGCCCTTCAAAGTCGACTCTCCAACGTTTGGTGGTCAAGTTTGAGACGACCGGTTTGGTAAATAATCAGTCAAAGAAACGCCAGATAGGCTGGGAACGTCACCACGGTCCTTGAAAGTGTGCCGGAGTACCCGAGTCAATTAATTCATTGACCTGCACAAGAGCTTGGCTTTTCGCAGACTTCAACTTGGTGACTTGAGTTCGGATTTGGGTCTACACTTGAACATGATTCAACTGACTCAGGAGCTCATAGTT
Source organism: Eucriotettix oculatus (assembly GCA_034510155.1). Taxonomy (NCBI): domain Eukaryota; kingdom Metazoa; phylum Arthropoda; class Insecta; order Orthoptera; family Tetrigidae; genus Eucriotettix; species Eucriotettix oculatus. The sequence goes on along the minus strand of CM067377.1, from coordinate 32,605,869 downwards.
AATGACCATAGAGAACGCAGTCTGCTCGCTGGCTGGGCTTTGGAGCGTTTGGAAGAGGACTCTAATTTTGGCCAAAAAATCATCTTTAGCGACGAGGTGAATTTTCTAAGGAATGGTTTATGTTAACAAGCATAACTGCCGTATGTGAAACGACGCCAACTCAAACGAGGTTCACCAGGTGGCAATGCATCCACAAAAAGTTACTGTTTGGTGCAAATTTTTGGCCAGCGGTGTCATTGGTCCGTAATTTTTTAAAACGACTTTGGTGAGGTCATCACCGACAACAGCGAGGTCTACAGAACGTTGATAACCGATGGATGGATGGACAAAATTGAACGATATGGACGTAGACAATATGTGGTTCCAGCAGGATGGCATTACGTGGCTGACGGCGGACGCCACAATGGACAATCTACATGAACTATTGGTTATCTCTTGCAGAGGTAATGTGCGTTTTGACCCCGCTATACTTTTTTGTGGGGTTTCCTGAAGTTGCTATCAACTAATGCCCTTAAAGTTAATACAACCCAGATCATCGATCAAATTAAGCCGGATCTATACAGCAGAGTCATTGAAAATTGGACTACCCGGATTCGTGTCACCGTAAGAAGCCATGGAGGACATTTGAACGATGTTATATTCCATACATAGTTGAGTACTGTAATAAGTGATTTCATCCTACAGGCGTTTTGTGAATTTTCGTCACTTTAATGAATGCGCGGTTGGTCCTTGTAGCAGTCAGCGGGTAAGGACTGTGATCCTTAGTATTGTGTGTCGGCGGATCCCCAAAAAAGGGAGCGGTCCGCGGCCAGGGTAGACCGTAAACTTTAATATGTAAACCCTCGAGAAGTGGGAGTAAGTTTGGGAAGTAATAAATAGAGCAGATTTTCATGGAAGAGGGGATTTTTGTGAGCGGCAAGAGAGAACGGTGTGTTTTGATACACACACACACACACACACACAGAGAGAGAGAGAGAGAGAGAGAGAGAGAGAGAGAGAGAGAGAGAGAGAGAGAGAGAGAGAGAGAGAGAGAGAGAGAGTACAGTTTGGGAAGGATGAGGACATGGTTAAAGGCAGTAAAATAAGATATGTTCCCGTGCGCGGTGAGAGAGGACAGGATGTTTGTGGGAGGCAGATCTATGTAAGAGGCGTAGGTGAATGGATGTAGGGAGAGTAGATTGACTGTGAGAGGTGGTGAGATTCTGGAGAGAGCAGTGCAGTGGTGATGAGTGGCGGCCAAAGTGATCGCCAGGTTGTCGAGGTATGATATTTGGAGAACCCGTCAAAGTAACCAGGCCTATAGACCTGCGTCACTATGCCTAGGAAGGTAATCGCCAGAACGTCGACAACAATCGTCAGCAGCTGCACCAGAAAATTCTAACAGTAAGCCCTCCCCTTCCTCTTTATTACTGCATGTTATTTAGCTGCAATCACCGGCAATTACATCTCGGAAGTGCCGTTGAACTTTATGGTTTCATATAAATTTCTTACACTTTATAACAGATAGATGCGAACAGCACAGAACAATTAGTTTAGTAACCCATGCATGCAAAATATTAACGAAAATGGTATCTAGGAGAATGGAACGTCAAATAGAATGCGAGTTAGGAGATCGGTTTGGTTTTAGGAAGAATATATGGACAAGATAAGCTATATTGACTTTGTGATTAATTTTAAAAGACAGGATACTAAAAACCGGCCTACGTTCATGGAATTTGTAGATTTAGAAAAAGCGTTTGATAATGTGAACTGGAACACGCTATTAAGGATTTTGAAGACAACTAGAATAAAATATCGAGAAAGGAGGCTCATATATAACCCCTACAGAAGACAGGCAGCAGTAATTAGAATAGAAGACCAAGAAAGAAACCAGAAATCAAGAAAGGAGTAAAGCAAGGATGCAGTCTGTTGTCCGTGCTGTTGGGTGTGCTAGTTAAAAGGAAATTAAAAGGCTTGCGCAAAAAAGGTTATTATGGAGGGTTGCATCAAACCAGTCTTAGGACTGAATACCACAACAACACACTTTATAATTTACAGTTAGTTCTAATTGTTTTTTATTGTACATAAAATGGCGTGTAACTCTGAGTGAGTGTATGACAGCAACAATAAATGATTTTGGAGTCTTTGAAACTGAACTTTGCCCGTAATTCATATGTAAATTAAATTGTATAAATTTTAATCCCTTGTTTAATTATTAAACAAACCTTCCCCTCCCGTAATCAATAAATTAAAGCCAAGACCCCTGAGAGTCTCCAGCTCGGCTAAAAACTCATCTCTTGACGCTGGCCATCTCCCTCGGGATCACGCGGTTCTCGATTGCCGTTTTCTTCCTTCTTTGACGATAGATATATTAATTCTGCTTATGCAGTGGCGATCGGGTAGGCATTCGACGCTGCGAAAGGATCCGAGGTAGTGGGGGAGCGTTAAAAATAAAAGCATTTCGTTCAAACCTTCATTTCTATTTCAATACTTACCCGCCCTTATTGAAAGGCCCTTTTATATCACAGACCTTTTCTTCAGATCAGTATATACTGGTAGTATTACCAGTATATACTGTGAAAGAAATTAATGTTATGCTCAGAATTACCTCAAAAAATTAATAAAACCTGTGTAACATTGAATTCATTGGACCTGTATTCACCTTTACTTTAGACAATTATTTATAAAATACGATGTTGTTAACAGTTGTTTTCATTTCATATCTTTAGTTGCGTTTCGGGTCATGCATTGTACATAATTTTACCTACCAATTACGAGGGCTCTTTTTAGGTGCTGAAATTGCTGAATCCCATGCGCAATCACACTCTTCATTCAATGGGAAGCCAGGCGCAGCTGTGATACATTGTAATTTATTGTTCTCCTTTTGGTAGATTATGAAGTGAGATCAGTGATTCTTGATTGCAAGGAATGTTATGCCAGATAAAAATTCATTAGCAATTATGTGAGGTGTATGGGACAGAAATAATTAATTTTGATAGGACTATAATTTCAATGCGCTAATGGATTATTAAACCCGATTTTATAACATTTAGAAAAAGTACGTCGTCAGTATTACAATGTTTGATTGACGCTTCGACGTGTAAATCCAGGAATGGAACATGGTTTAATTATTTTCCCCATGTATTTTGGAGCTTACAGAAATACTCTGAAATACAGAGCTTAGTATAAAGTAATATTTCGCGTTGAAGTCTCTTTCCCCGCCATCACGGTGTGCGGTGTAATTACTCAGGCGTGTCTTGCATACAGCACGCAGGTTGAGCGTTTAGTAGAGCAGAGGTTTCCAGAATGGTCGGGTAATAAACAGAGCCGGTCGTAATTCTCACGCTGGCCCGAAGCAATGCTTCAGCCCATCGACAAGGGATCGTTTGTCGTCGTTTGTTAGTGTTCCGGCGGGACCTCGCATTCATTCTTCACTTCTGGCCAGACTCACTCCAGAGCCACCGTACAATACTTGTCAATAACCAGGCTAACTTTCTCTATGACAGCAGTCGTAAAAAGAAGCCTTTGTATGCGCAGGCATCCGTCACTGGATTGCAGGGCTCGCTCTGAAGAAGGCGTTTATTTCCAGCCGAGGATGGCCGTCTGTCATGCGACCTCGACCGGAGCCTCACAAAAGGGAGTTGAGATTGGCATCATGCACCTATACAATACAGAATATAAAAATAAAAAGACAAACATAGAAAAGAAATTAAAGAAAAATACATCTCAAGGGTTTCAGTAATATCGTAATATTATATGGTCCATATCCTAATTTTTATACAAATAGTCCCGCTGATTATAAATGAAATAGGAACTAAATTATACGATTATTTCTTGGATATGATATTTAAAAAAATCATTTGTTGCAACAACAAGTATCAAAAAAGTATTTGCTAGAATTCTTATCCAACCCCTATTTCTATATGTTGGGGAGAAAATAACGAGATTGAAGGTGCGATTTTCTTTATTACCCTGAACAATTACTGATCGGTCGACTTCGAAGTAGAATTTAAATGATTCAACACACTACATTCAAGCTCACAAGTAATCTATCTGTTAATCATTTTTCAGTGAGCCCGGGCAGGGACTTCCCTGTAAAACAATTGTCCTTGTAGCGTCAACATAAATTTTGGAAAACAGTATAATTATTTACCGCTTAGTTTCTAAGATCATGAAAAACCAAATCGGAAATATCTCTCCGTAGTGTAAAGGTACAGGTAAATTCATAAAATTAACATTTCAGAATAAATTAATATTATATTTTCAAAATTAATTGTTTACATTATATAATAATGTTAAATACGGCCCTTAACAGATAAAATTTTAAAATAAAAAATTTCTTAAATAATTTAAACGGGTCGAAAGTTTCTATGTGATCTTAACATCTTTCCCTAACTGCTAAAATATAAAGAATGAAATTTTAATATGGGAAAACCTGAGAGGTAACAGTAAAGGACCAAAGAACTTAAAATAATACATGGTATAATTTATTGATATTATCAGTGTTATGATAAATATAAATAGAATTTAGATGATTTTTAATATGCAACATTTAAGAAATTAATAGTTTTTAGAAATTTTTATTTCTATGTCTGCATGGAAGTGTTGTCAAAATGTGAACAATTTTTGAGATGCATAAAATTCTTGGTGATTGTATTGTGTTTTAAAGTAGACTTGTGCTACTTAATACTTGTATTTAGAGTTCTCCTCGCTTGGTCAATACAACTAAAATCATAATTCTAAAATTATTTGTATACGCCTCATTACAGCCAGAACGACCCTTGTTTCCTTTAATGATACCTGAAACATAGGATTCAGATTAAAACTTGCTGAGATATTAAGATTTTTAAATTAAATTGTCACAATGAAAGGCTTGTTACATCGGCCAAACAAAAATAATTTGATATTCAGCGTTCAAAAATATTCAGCCGTGTCCGATCTGTTATTAGCATAATAACAAATTTAATTAGCAAAATGTCAAAATTTGAGGTGAAAAACATTATTATTATTATTTTACATTGAATAAATGTTATTACACATAAAATCAGATAATTCTGCCATTAATGTGAATCATGTTGCTCATAATTTAAATAACATTTATGATTCATTATAATAATAAACATTTTTATCATTCAATGTAATGAATCTTTTCTTTGATAATTTTTTAACTTCAACAATACGCTTAAACCTCCGTTAGGTGCACCTCATATTGTAACGCCGTTAGGTCTAGCGGACCTACGGTTAGACTTTTATGTTTCTGAATAGTATTATGAACTAATTATTATCAATTTACCTTCGGATACATATATAATTTTCTACTCATATAAAAATTCACACATTCAATGAAGGTTTGGATTACGTAAAACTGTAATATAGTTATTTTAATAAAATTAGACTAAAAATAAAATTTTAAGTTTTAAATTACACAAAATTTGGTATTTTATATCTCCTAAAAATATTGAGACGCTATTTTAGAAACCAAACATCAGTTTGCATTTAGATCTTTATATTATTAAATTTTAATTTGGCTTTAAGGCACTGATTTATCTATTATAGACATAATTATTATTAGTTGGTAATTATAATTTTAATAAAATAAGTATATTATTCCGTGATGGAGGAACTCTTTTTTTGAAGACTTGTCAAAACATTCGTGATACATTACCTGAGTATATAATCGCAAACGCAAATGATTACTGCATTTTTACAGCAATATTGAGTTTTACACTGTTATTTAGTTTCTTTGTATGATCTACCGTGTGTTCTCTTACATCTTGGCAATTCGCTTATTGTTGCCTCTTCGTCATATTCAGTTTCCGATTCATCTGACGATTCATCAATATCGTCTTCCGGCATATTTTAATCATAGATATCGTCTTCTAAAATAAGACGAACCTTTCCTAGTTTTATTTAGCATTATTCAATTTATATAGTTTTTACTCATATTGCAAAACTGTTCTTTATCAAAATAGTTATAAAAGAAAAAACCACAAATTTATTGTATCCACTTATAAAAATAAATATTTATGTAACACATATAAAAATTATTTAATGAATTCGTCAGCAATTTCTGCGAAAATAACTCTATAATCGTACCGTACTGCAGCAAAGAGAAGCAGAAAAATAGTGATGCGAATGGGCGCAGTGGGCCCCCTGTTTCTCAATCTCTCGCCATTTTCCTAGAAACTACGGCCTCTTCTGGAATGTGACCTCGGCAGATAATTTTAAACACATCTTTCCGGGATGTCATAAAAGTTCATCCCAGTACCTGGCTTTCCAAATATAACAGAATTAAAACGGCATAAGGCAGCCGGGTCTGACGCGCCCAACCGAATGTCTTAACAGGAGAACATATATAACAGCAACTTTTTCCCTAATTTTTGCGCGTTAGGCACAATCAAAACCTTAACCGTTAACATTTTATGAAATAATTTGCTTGTATTGTTTCATAAACTTTTATACATTTAGATTTTATATTTAATTTTGAAAATACTAGTTTTCTTTGAATTTTTAGATTTTTAATAATTTATTTTAGCTACTGAAGAGGCTACAATGAAAGGAGCGCAAATAAATTTATCGCGTTACATTAAATTTTATTTCTGCCTAGTTAGGCTGTTATACTCATTTATGACTATATTCAGTTAATAACCCACTGAAACTAAGCGAACCAATTGAGTTTGAACTGATCAACTCATGAAAGTTCACTTCCAGTTCAAACACAGTAACCGCGTGACTCCTAAGTTACAGACTCAATCTCGTTATACTAGTTCCATTATAGTTTGTGCTTGTATATTTGTATATATTGAGTATGAACTCTGGACTTCGAATTTCAATTCGACGATAATGCACTCTTAAAACGAGTAACTGGAAAATCACAAGCGTCGAAAATACCAACAGGAATCTAATATGATCACGTAAACGTGGAAAATAATACTAAGCGTTGGTTAACGATTGGAGAAGAAAAGTTCGTAAATAGCAATAAAGAGATGGGAAATATCACAAAAAAACGTAAATATGTTAAACGAAAACTGAATAATAAAAAGTGAAACGGGCAAAGTCATAATTATGTAACAAATAATTGCTATTTCAAAAGGAAAAATGGATATCGAAATAAAATAACTTATATAGCTGTTTTGTTCATTTTTTCAGTCTCTATTAGATTTTTAATAACTAATTTTTATCTGCTTTCTGAATTGTCTCGTCAACACCAAAATGTTACGTAATTTGTAAAATTGTGAATTAATTGTGTATTTTGACATACCTATGAATAATAAAAGTTTCCAATAAATCTCAGCAGAGTTTAAAAATAATTTAGTTAGTACTTTGATTTTCGGCCTAATATATAGTCATTTATAATTTACGTAAATTAAGAACAACGGACAGTGTCTCTACACAGTCCACAATTGATTTAATAGTGTAAATTTTGTTTGATCTTAACCCGATTATTTGAACGCATACACATATGTGTTGAACCTTTCAGGTTCGCATTAATAATTCAACAAAATACAATACAATTATGTACCATAAGAATCGATTGATTTTCTTCCATTCAATAGTGGAACATTACAGTATTCAGAATTATGTATTGTCATTTTTTATGATATTAATCCTAATCTATTGTTGTTTTCTTCATTTTGTTGAAATTGTACCACAAACTTCATGTAAACCTAGAGTCTGAACACAAAGATGATGAAATGCTGAACGACTAAAAATTACTTAAATAAAATAGATCTGTATTTTCATGTCAGCGCAACATGCAGATTTCTACATAACAAGAAAATATTTTCTCTTCTCGAGTGACTGAAGAGGATCGGTCTTCTTACATCTCGTTAGTGTCTGTCCCTCCTGTAAGAAAACTCGGAATATGATTTGTTATTATGAAAGAAGCGGAAACTTGAGTATCGAATTTCTGTCCCGTTTTATCATAGCGTCTGATTTTCAGCAGCTACTTTACCAGGATTTCACAAGAAACTGTAACTGATACATTAATTATGACCTAAAGAATATCCTGAAAAGCTCTACTTCCTATTTTTCTGATTTTTAGGTAATAAAGTGACTCTAAACAGTTTCAAGCACACCATACGAATGAATCAGTAGATAAAAAACATTAATTCTTATTTTAAAAATAATAAAATTTTAAACTTAATAACCTCCAAAATATATATCTTTGTATCTATTTAGAGGGATTGAGATACTATGATATAAACTCATTTCGCTTGGACCTGTTTACTTTAAATATGTTACCGTACATAATACATAAATATGTTATAACGTATACGGATTTGTTTTATATTTTACACTTAATGGTCGCAATTAGAATCTTGTTTTACTTTTACCTAATTACACTTTACATCGTACAAATTTCAAAGGGACCACATTTCAGAAACCAGCATAAGAATATATTTGTAAAGGTTATTCCATTAAAAAAGTAATTAAGAATCATTTTATCAGTAAAATGGTACATGAATATATTTCCCATATTAACAAAATATAAAGAATGGCTGAAGACAGAAACAGAAGTGTTGCGGCAGAAACACAAAATTTTATAATATTTTATTTATAAGTATGTATAACTTACTAAGGTTATTTACAGTTGACAAGATATATATGATTATGTATGATTTTTTTGCATAAAACATTGCAGCAATGTAAACATTCGCTAAATGTAATATTTGGGTAGTTGCTGAAAAATTACTTTTCTTGTGTTGTGTGGGAACTATTGAGATTAATTTGGTTTCATTTTATAGACATTCGATTTTACTATTATTCTAAATCACTTGGAAAGATTTAGTAGCGCTTAGTTAAAGGTCACTAAAATTTCAATTACTTAAGATGAACGTGATCAGGTAATTTATTTTCGTTTATTTGCGCTGGAGTCGTATTGAAACATATTTAAACAGTTAATTTAGAACAACGTTTTACTGAAATAAGTTTCTAGAGCTGAGTAAGGTGCTGGGAAGTTTTTTTAAAAGAATAATACTCGTCAAGTACAAATTACGTTAGTAGAGTCAATAATAATTTCTGTGTTTCTCCGTGAGAAACTTCAATTGATTATCTTCAAGCTTAAAGTCGCCGAGAAATTGAAGAAGAAATACGCTTTGTTTGACCTGCATTAGCATTTACAATCGGTACAGCAGCTTCCAATGGAAATGACTGAAAGAAACCTCTAAATTAGGTTTATATAAGTTTATGAATACCCCTCGAGTTTTCAGCACTACAAATTTATTGGGGACACTGGGGACGCGTGTACTCGTAAGTTTTGCATTTCGCAAAGTTGGACTTTTGACTCAATTTGCCAGACTCTGAAGCCCAGTATTCACCTAATTGTAGAAAACTCTTGACATATAAATCTGGTAATAACAAAAGCCTTTACCTGGGAAATTTGGGGAAAATAATTTTCGTAAACATTAGTTAACACTGAAAAATATTCGGCTAATAAATTTAGTTTACTTCTGACAATGTGTATCCGCAGGAATCATTAATATTTTTCTCAGAAAAATACAAATTGTTGAATCAATTTAAAACGTAACAGTCCGCATAAATGCCACAACTTAATACGTCTATGAAAATTGTATGTACTGTTTGTATAATGTTTGTTCCAGAGGAGCAAAGCGAGACTGATATAATAAGATTCAATTTATGTGCCAAAGTTCTGTCAGCATCAGTTTGAAAACTTCTGCATATGCAAACACGAACTAAATTCATGACTAGATAGACGTTCATTATTCTGTTGTCCTCTGCGTAAAAGGAAGAATTCAGGATAATACTATGAAACAAATTTAAATTTAATCATGCGATAAAATTTTTAAATTAATTATTTAAATATTATAACAGCCATCTTCAAATGCCACTTTCTTAGCTTTTATGTAGAATTTTTGTGCATTATATTTCCATAAATATTAAAAATACAAATTACTATGAAATTAGCAAACGTAACTTATAGACACTAATAGGAAAACCAACTAATATGAGATTATGATTTTCCAAACTTAAAAACTATTTAAGGTTGTTGTAATTATTATTTCACTTCTTTATAGACACCCAATTATCCCTGTTTTCTTGTCATTAACAATTTATTTTATGAAAGTAAACATTTAACGTGCAGTATTGACAGACAATTATAAAAATCAATATTGAACAATACATTATTTTTGAAGTGAGCAGACAATTCGATCGTCAGTTGTGATCTTTGTCAATACGAGAGCCAGACTGAAATAATATTATCATGAGAAGTAACATTACAAAGAATATTACAACATATACAATTAAAAAACTTATTTGATAAATCAACGTAAATAATACTTAAATTCAAAGCAAATTTGTTGGTTTTAATATAGAACATTTTTGAGATTAATGTTTTTAAAACATTCATTTTCTAGAGTAGCTGTACTGTCAAAATAAAATAAATGGTCGAGCTACAATAAAGACTATGAATAATAAAAAACTAATAATAAATTTTATATTTTCAATTTTCATTTCATTTCCGTATTTTAATCCCTTCACATTCACTAAATTAATAATATTATCAATACGATAATAATTTTGTGTATTTCCCACAAAACAAGAGGGTGGAAGGAAGCAGGAATTTCTCCTGCTTCATAAAAATAAAATAATGTATATGTAGTAACAGAATGAGTACATATCATAGACTGAACTGGCTCCTACACAAGATAAAATAGTCTTTACGCAGTTGTCCACTTTTGAACCATTCTTAGCTCAGGAATGAAAAACCAATTCGGAAAAATTATGGCTTTTGCATCTTAACCTATTATTTTAAAACTGTTTAACCTCATCCACGTCAATAAAAGGAACCTCGTAGGTTGTCTTTCATAGATCCAAATACATAGAAGTCAGACAGGGTCAGGTAGGGTGTACGATGTCAGCCATCTTCTGAAATCGCCTGTGTAAAATAATGTTAGGGTAGCATTATCATGATGCAGTTTAATGTACTGAACATCGCTTCGTAGTTTCTTCTTTTTTATTGCTTCCTTCAGTTCCTTAAGTGTGCTTACATACGTTTAGATTTTTTATTGACACAGTTCTGGAGATAATCAACTATAATTACAGCCTGAGTGTCCCAATACACTGTTGGCCGTGTAGAACCATTCTGTTACCAACCGTTTGATTAAATTATACTCTCTGGGTCATAGAGGTACGCTCCACTGAAGTGCTTTTGATCCACTTCAAATACGCCCAGAAGTTTTCATACACTTCCACTCACCCCTTCCGATTATCCTCAGACAATATTCCATGTTATAAATTACTCCTTTGGTTCAATTCAGCAGAAACATCTTGAACTTTAAAGCGTCTGTCTCCTCGAATCGCTAGATCAACATGTTCTGGAGGTTTGTATACAATGTCCGTTTCTCCATTACCAAATTTCTTCACCCAATGTTGCTCATTGCTAATGTCCATACACTTTATTTGGATTTTCTTAGGTGAAGATTTCAATAAAGACTGTATGACGTTCAGATCCATTGTTTATATCTGAAAAATAGAAAACTATAATAAGCAGAGTAAGGGAAATTGTATAATATCAGGTAGAGTCCAATAGCCGTAACAGAAATAAATTTAGATCCACCCTCATACCTAAATGTATTTCGTTATGATACGTCCATAAATTACCAAAATCTTGTTCATTCATGCACGACGTGTAACCTCGCTTACACTGAGGTTTTACGCTAGTTTGTAACGGACAAAGTGTAAAAAAAACATTTTAAATATTAACAACGTACTTTGTACGGAAAATAAGGATAGTATAAAATAGTTTGTAAGCACAATGATGAATATGGCAGTATAACTGCCGAAAGCTACCACTTTTAAAATATAATAACTCCAAAAAAGAGTGACCCATTACAACAACATTTAAATGGTCAGAGAACGTAATGAATTAAAATAGTACAATTACTACATTTCTGAGTAAATATGTGACACCTCATATAAGAAGCGTGGTAATTACTGACCCTTTTGTTGAATTTAAATTACTTTATTTCCTACATTTTTGGTTGGTATTACGAGGAAGTGTTTACAGACAGATATGTTATTGTTCGGATATCAAGGATTTTGTAGGCACGATGATTAAATTATGCGGCTTGTGGAATGACTAGTTTTTTTTGTGGCTTAGAGTTACTAATAAATGGCAACGAAGCGTTTCCCTCCCGACGAGAGTTTGACTCCGGACTGGATATCGCGTGCGAGGAAGCCTGCGAGGAAAGCTCCCTTTGTGTCGTCCAGGTGGAATGAGTAATGACGCAATCATTCCGCAACACTCCATTCTCGTTCCGCGCAGTTCTAAACGAATCCCGAGGAAGCTTAGGCAAAAGGGAGAAACGGATGAGTGGGCTGGGGAGTGCGATCGCTTTCAGTCTGCTGGGACGCGTCAGCACCGCCAGATCGTGCAATCTACATTAGAGGCCGAGTCTGTTCGTTTGTACAAATCTCTGCTGCGCCAGCCAGCCTCTCTTAAGCACTGTATTTCGTATATTCGATGGCGAAAATAAAAAGGCTGGCGTGCGTTCCCGCTCCTGACCATAATTTGCAGTCAGCACAACTGCGGCGCGGCGCCTGGCGTCGTAATTGTAACCGACGCACGAAGCACAGTTAAATTACCGTCGTTTGATAGGGGTTCTGCGTAACGCGAGCCACCACTTGACTGCCCATTGATCAAGCTGATAGCCCCCAGGGCGTTTTGGGGGACAAGCAATATTGATTCCGGCAGAGTCGCGTCTGATTGATACCGTCCCTCGCGGCTTTCTGTCATTGCTTTGCAGATTAGCTCTTCTCCGTTGCGTGTGTCCGTGTGTGCGTGTGTCCAATTTCACAATCCCCGGGACCGATGCGCGGTCACTCATAATTGACAAATAATTCCAGATTTGCGTCCTTTCACCCTTCTCGCTGATTACTGAGTTACGTCTCTATATTAATAGGATATTTAGATTACTGCTCTTGCGTCAAGCGCTTCCGCTAAACTGTCACGGGATAATGCTCACAAATACATCCTCAACGAATTTTATGACCTTTACGAGATTATTACTTTCGAAACCGCGATACTAATTTGATGGCAAGGAAAAAATTTAGATTGCTGATGCAGAGTCGATTGGACTACCCGATGTTCCACCTAAAAGAGACGCAGAGAAAACCCTAGAATATCTGCATCAGGTTTGGGATATTTTATTTTCATACACTAAAGAAGGACTGGAAATATTCTTAATTACATAGGCTTATATTTAATAAAGTCTACATTCTCATAAAAACATACGAACGAATTCCAGAAAAGAATACATGAAACAATGCCTCTGCCTCTACATTACTCGGATTACAATAATATTTCGTTATGGTATCCGAAACAGACTTCATTCCTTTTTCACAAAGAAACGGCAGCACCGATTTTAATTACACATTTTTACTGGTTATACAGATCCGTAAAAACTTCTTTTTACCAATATGATACATCCAGATGAAATGGCAGAGGATTCTTAACTGCTTTGATAGAACTTTTCTTAATTTTAAGTATAATTGTTGAACGAATCCAATGGGAACAGCGGAAAATTATTACCGTCTACGATTCTAGTTCTTTGGCTCCCGAGAACCTTTAAAAACAGAAATAAAACGAGGCATCACCGAAGATAAGCCCCATAATCACTCTGGGGGAAAATGCCTCTGAGAGGAAGCTCCCATGTGCACCTTGATTCCAATTCAGAATTTTTTGGGTAATATGCGACGTCAGGGTGATCCTGAATCATGCAACTGTCCCTTAATAGCATAGATAGGAAATTGAAAACGGCGGATATGGAAGGTAGAGAAAAGTAGCCAAGAAATTTAAAATATATTAAAAATTATTGCAAAAGTTATATAACCATACTGTCTGTCAGTTTCGTTATTTTTTAAATACCAAAAACATTGTCTATTAACCCTTAATTTATTGACATTAAAATATTTATTTATTTCTATTGTTTCTCTTTTCATTATGTAATATAAATGCTTTATGACAAATCAAAATTGATATGCATTAATTACTACTAAATCAATACATTAACAATGAATTTAATCCATTGATCCAATGTTTATTTTATTTGATTTACATTATTTTCTCAGTGCAATTATCAAAAATTATTGTAAAATTTAGAAACATGAAGTTGCTCAAACAATTTCATTTGCAGAAATAATAAGTCAATAAGCATGACTGTGTAACTGTACAGCAGTGATTCTAATGCTGTTGTTGTGGTATTGAGCCCTACGCCTCGTCTGATGCAACCCTTTATGCTAACATATCTTGAGTGAGCCTCTACATTTCCGTATAAATACCACATCCCACATCCTCCCTAAGCTGCTTAGAGTATTCCATCATTGTCTCTCACTTCTGTTCTCTCCCCAAAAACTTCCCTCTAATGATAATTTTACAAGATCCTCATTTCTTAAAACGTGGCCTGTTAATATTTCCCTTATCTTGGTCAACGTCCTCCATATTGTTTTCTTTTCCCTTATTCTGTTTAAAACTTCCTCGTTTGTGATTCTATCCACCCATCTGATTTTCAGCATTCTCCTATAAAACCACATTTCAAATGCTTCTATTCTTTTCCTTTCTTCAACTCATACCGTCCATGTTTCGCACCCATATAACGCCACGCTCCATACAAACATTTTTAGCAACGATTTCCTACTATTCACACTTATATTACCCGTAAGTAAATTCCTCTTTTTTGAGAAAGCCTTCTTTGCATGTGGTATCCTACATTTTGTCTGCTTTACTTCTACCAACCCTAGTTTTTACGCTTCTCAATTAACGTGTCAAAATATTCCTTCCCAATCTAACACCTTTTGTTATTCCACTGTTTCCATACTACATTCCATTACCTTGTTTTCCCTCACATTGAACTCATTATCCAGGACCACTTCATTGTATTTATTAAGGTTTACCATTCTTCTTCTGACTCCCCTAATATTACAATACTAACGGCAAAGTACAGGGTGTTTATTTATTCTCCTTGCAGTATGATCCCTTTTCCCTATTTTCCATATATTTTAAAAGGCATGGGCAACGCACTGACGATCTACTGCACTTTTGACGTACGCGCCTTCTGTAAAGGTTATGGATAATTCTTCTTTCTCCATATTTTATTCTTGTGTTCCTGAAAATCCTTAATAGCATGTTCTAGATCACATTGTCAAAGGCTTTTTCTAAATCTACAAATGCCATCAACGTGGGCCTGTTTTTCCTTATCCTGTCATCTAAAATGAGACGCAAAGTCAATATTGCTTTTCTTGTCCTTAAATTATTCCTAAAACCAATATGATCTTGTTCTAACTCGCATTCTCTTTGAACGTTCCACCCTTCTGTATACTATTTTCGTTAATATCCTGAACAGCCACTGTGATTCTAATAATGTGCGTTAAACAATATTAAATTTTCCAGAAAATTTACTCTAGAATCAGATAAGTTGTCAAACGAAGCAGCATCATATTAAAATAATTTTTTATTTTCTCACTAAATCAGACCCTGAATGATTAAGATCTAGTATTAACTATAGCTGTATAAATTAATGATTAATAAAATTCATGAATATTATACAGAATTTTAAAAATATTTTTAATGATATTATCTTTTTAATCATCTGATTATTTAAAAAATGTGTTAATACTAATTCGAAAATTAAACTGTATTTTAAAATGTTGGTCATACAATAAAATTACTTCCTAAATTATAAATAAAACTAATAAATTTAAAATTTTCTCAATAAAATGATTGAAAAATTAATGTGAAACTCAAGCAAAAATCGTGTTCCATAATTATGCCAAATTGAATCGTGATGAATGACAAGAACCTTACAGTGGAAATTCCCATAGAACACAGCTGGTTCCGTCCGTAAACAAGAAAAATTGCAGTAATAAATCTTTCGTGTGCATCAACGCTCAGTCGAAGATTGAGTGGTATGCATCACGGTTTTCTCCCCCTGAAAACATTCCTGTACTGTAACACGCTATAATCATTGTAATCCTGCTCAGCCATTCACCATACATATGAGCTCTACGATATGCTATTTATGACTTTCATATGTCAAGAATTCGAAGTATAAAATATTAAACATTTTTAAACTTTTGTATCAGCCTCTTGCTCTTTCATTAAATCAAACTCTTATATATAAAATTAATAATTTAGAGGGTTTTAATTTTCCTAAGGATACAACACAAATGTCCTTTTAAATCCTCAAATCAGTTCTGTAAAAAAACGCGTACTTCACCCAGGAATTTATTTAATTTAATAACAGGAAGAAATTTCCCCATAATCATGTCAGTAAGTACATTTTTCAAACATAAATTGGTCAACTCCTTCATGTGATGTTTTTTGTTTTTACATCTGATTTTTCAGTTAATCTACTATAATTCTTGAGAGAAGATTAAACTCGGTCTCGTTTCATAAAGCAAGAATCTTCTAGGGCATCCATGCGTGTGAACTCGTAGCAATCAACTTTTTCACGTCATGAATGAATTAATTAGCAGAGTTTCAGTCAAATCAGTCTTAATAAAAGAAACGTTACAGATATTTAAAAATTATAAATATTAAATGCTTCTGAATAATTGTTTGTAGTTAAAGATTGTAAATTTAAAGTATTGCGTGGTTTCTTTGCGAAATTCTAGTTACTGTTAGCCGACATCTTGTGGTCTAGTGGCTACCGTTGCTGCCTCTCAACCCAGAGGTCTGAGGTTCGATCATCTGTTTGACACGTTCCCCGTTTTTACACATTCCTTCACTCGTAGACAATATTCTTTATGAAACTTCATAAAATTACAAATTCATTATTTATCAGTTCTATAGCGAGCTTTCTCTCGCAGGTATTTCCTACAAAGTGATATGGAACATACCTTCCGAGAGCCCCCCACTCTCTCTCTATCTCTCTGTGTGTATATTTTTAAATTAACGACTTACCTAATTATTTAGATCCCTTAAATTCGGTCCTCTACGTTGACAACACAAATTTGCTAATCGCGGACAGAGACTCGTAAACTTTGTGCGAGAAAGTTGATACTGCGGTGTGCCGTCTCAATCTTTGGTTCATTGCAAACAAATTTTCTCTTAACATAGAGAAAACAAAAATCGTTAACTTCACAGAAAACACAAACAGATTATCTCCTAACTTGGAAAACATTTCAGAGCACGCGCCTTTTCTTGGTCTGCTGATTGACAATAATTTGAAATGGAATCACCACATTAAAAAAATATCGGGAAAACTCAGCAAAATTTGCTTTACTTTACGAGTGTTAGCTCGGGAAACCGACATAGCTACATCAAAAATGATGTACCATGCATATTTTCATTGTCATGTGTTATGGTATTGCAAACTGGGGTCATTCGCATCACGCTCTTCACATTTTTAAACTACAAAAGCATACCACTTGCAAGCCTTTGTTTTGCAAACTTGGAATTTTAACCTTGCCTTGTACGTATATTCTAGAAATTTTAAATTTTTATGGAGCAACATCAGACTACATGCATTAAACGATTCAAGTCATCGCTCTCAACTCCGTGTTGAAAAACATCTTCTAAGTAGTTTTGAAACATCCATTCACTATTACGGTATAAATCTATACAATACTCTCCCGGAAGAAATAAAAGATTTGAAGGTTCAAAAATTATTTATAAAGTGTTGTAAATCTCTGTTGATGAATGGAGCGTATTATTCACTGAAAGAGTTTGTAGATAGGAAGGACTAAAACAGTTTGCTGGTGTCCTATCAAATTCTTCTATTATTTAACATCTATACTCTACTTGAATTTAACTGTCGACTTATTTTTTTTTATGTTTGACGGGAACCTACGCCTCCTCCGTCGACTGAAAATTGAAGATTGAATTTTCTCTTTTCTCTTTTTGTCCTTAAATTCTTAATTGTAAAATTTTGTATACTTCTTGTAATTTTATATTTGATGTATCCAATTTCCTCAACCGAGGAGAACTAATGGATTAAATAATAAATCTAAATCTAAGAATTTTACATGCCGTTGCACGCTTTTGAAGGTGTATGTAATGGGTCACAGGCCTTGGGAAAACGGTAAGTGTTGTCCTCTAATCTCATTGGATACATCGGACAGCTGCCTCCTAAAACTGGTTGAGGCAATGAAAAGGGAATGCTGCGACCCCATAGAAAACTCCATTCCCGTCATTAGGAAGGGCATTAAACAAGTAACTACTTGCCCGAACGACTAGATACAGATTTTCTAATGTTTCCCGGTACCTCACCGGTACGATCCTTAAACTATAGCCTAGGGGTCATAGTCAAACCAAGGCTACCTTTCTCTACCTTCCACATCCTCCTTCGTGTGCTGTTAAAGGGGAGTTGCCTGTTTTGGGATCACTCTCATGTACCTCACGTTAATCAAAAATAAAAATATAACATTATTTCTGACTTTGATTGATTAATTCTGTGATATTAAATCAATATTATTTAAGGTACAGATTGATTAAAATGGAATTACTATTTTTTGTTGTACGTAAATAGTTGTGAAAGAATTTTTTCTCATGGTTAGCGTCTTACTTTGCATCGGAGTTGTCGTCTCTGCGAACGGGATCCGTGACTTGGATAATTAATAAGCAAAACTCCAAAGCCCAGACATGGCAATTGATTTTCGATGTAATGTTACCACAGGATGAAATTACAACTGACAGTTTACGAGGGTTTTCGATACCCACAAATCCTCTCTCTAAATGCGAACCGATGTTTGGTGCCTTATTTCGGTGCTGTCAAGTTCTTTATTGAGAGCTGCTTTATTACCAGCCAACTGTTTGCATGTATTGTAAATATGCAGACAATAACTCCAATCGAAATATTGAAGTGGGATCAGAGAGGACTCTCGAGTACACATCACGTACAAAAATGACATTTCCGAGGCCAGGATACCATTTCCGTTGTGCGTATGGACTATGGCATACTAGACCGTATTCTGAATGCATAAAAAAGTGAAAAATGTTATCACAATCTATTAATGGTATATTTTATTCAAGGTAATATAAACGTTTAATATTGAAATTAGTTTGGGAAATGCATTTAAATAATATTTAGCAGAAAGAAAAGAATGGAAAAATGTCAACCGGACCATGGAAATATTTAGTTTTGTGTAAAAGTCTATTTCTACTTTAGCTGATTATGGCACTTTTTGTATATAATGAAAATTATTATTTTTTGTACCAGGACTGCAAGTATCAATATAATTAAAAATAAGCTAACATTATTTCCTAGATATTTCATCGACAATCATTATTACCTTACACCACACAGTACTTCTCTACAGTCACTCCATTTTCCGGCGCTAGTCGCAACTAAAGCCAGTTTTCTATATCTTCATCACCTGTGATTGAAAGCCAAATCTGTACTACCTGTTTCACGTTATCATCGTCGCTGAAATGTTTTCTACCAAAGAATTTATTTGCATGAAAACGTCACTCATTATTGCTTCCCCGTACACCTCACATAATTACTATGTATATTTAACTGCATAGTATTTATTGAATCCACAAAACGGATTACTGATCTGACTTCACAGCATGCGGGCTTTTAAATTGTTTTGAACATTTCTAAACGCTCCCTAGAAAAAAGAAAACAAAATGACACGCTTATTAATTACTGATAGATTTGATCGTGAATGCTCACATTCGCAACTGCAACGTTTTACTAGAAAAATATTTGTTTCAGATTATTGAAATTTCTACTCCTCAATATCTTTATTTGTTCCTTAGGACTGAAAATATTTTTACAGTTAAAATTGTGGCGACGTTAAGTGTAAATATTTTAAATACATCTTAAAAATACTTTTTACATGCTTGTAAAATAGTCCAGTTAATACTTCCACCACTTGGTGTTCTGTAAATTCTATACAATTGCCTAAAAATCTAGTAGGCCTTAAAATTATCTCAATGTAAAATTTTCACCATCGCTATTATGCTCGTTAAATTTATTAGAAAATTTACAAAATAACTGTACTTCAGATTGCAAATGTTATGCAAAATTTGACTGATTTTATACATGCATTATGGTTATTAACGAAAAATTACTACATAAAAGGAATGAAATAATACGTGTTAAACTGTTGTTTCGAAGTTATAGTACATAAATTTATGAGTCTGAATATGTATTTTTAGCTCTTTGTTCCACACATGAGTCGAAATAGGTGTTATTCTTTTTTTTTGTTTTGTACATCGCGTGGAAGCGAAACAAAGAGCGTTCTGCCTCATTGCCCACCCCTAAAAGCCGCCATTATATTCCTGCCGAACCAATAATTAACAAAACCCACAAGAGACGAATTTGGATTTGAAGTTTAATCACACTGGTCTGTTTACATCGGAAACGTAATTCGTCAGTCGTGATAGCTATCTTACTGAAAATGGGCTAAACTAAGTAGTACTATATTGGAAAGGAGTTGGCGTCCTCTTGCTTCCGAACAGTTTCTAGCTGTAAAAGTGCCTATAATTTTCTATAATGCGTTATAACGATTTTTATAAACCACTATTTTTCTTTTTATTCTTCACCTTACAGACTACAAATAACTTTCTGACCATACACATCGCCATTCAAACCGAAAATAAACTTCTGTGTTTGTATTTTGATAACAATCACCATCTTCCTAAATTATCTTGCGAATATGAACCCTATGCAATTAATCTCCGAACGGTGCAAATCTCATTCAAAAACTGTTTTAAAGTCGTTAGCAGCACGTACCAAGATCAAAATATTGGGCACGGAGTCTGGGATAGAGAGCCTTTCCGTTTATCACGTACAAATCCAAATCCGGAATGTATCATAAAAGATGACAGCCCGTGGTCGTCCATCTAGCCTTGGAAGAAGAAGAATAAACCCACCATAATTAATTATAAATACCTCCTACACCAAGTTAGACAAATTAAATAGCTCCGTTAATCGTTGTATTGTATTATGGGAAAGATAAGCAAAAAAAATACGCTACATTATCCGACGTCACCAAAAAATATCCAAACCCTGTTGAAATCCAAAACTTCAGGAAGTGCCAGGAAATAGATAATTTTTATCTTAACGAAACCCTTAAAAGACAACTCGGACCTGAAAATATTATAAAGATATTTGCATTTCGTTAAAATATACTTAAAACGGAGCTCTGACATTAGAATATGGTCGTAGACCAAGTTTTATGCTGTTAGGTTATTTTCTAGGCAGGATATATGTAGGTTAGTTCACGCATCGTCCCATTCAAGTCAGAAGCTATTCGCCTGTTTGCTTACATAAAAACTCTGGTATCCCTTAAATGTTGAACAAAACTTATTTTTATTCTTAGAATCTCTATAAAAATTGCTTGTATGTGAATGTGAGTGTTTTTCGGTAAGTATGTTCCGCGTACAAATCTAAACGAGTGATCCAATTTCGGACTAATTTGTCACACGCGTGTTTAGCGACCCGGAAATCAGCACTGTCGGGCTATGACTTGGGCTACCACCCGATGGAGCGGGGGTGGAGAAAACCGCATCCATAATAAAAAGGTAGTACTGTTAGGGGGAAATAATCAAGATCGATCTCTAAACCGGTTAATTACGAGCTCCTGAGTTAAATATTGACATCAAAAATGCAATTTATGTTATACTTCAAGCCATAAGAGGTAAAACAAACTTTCACAAACTATTTTTAACGGAAGGAACAATTTCAACGAAATGTTGAACACGTGTTTGAGGCGACCCATAAATCAATACTATTATGTGGGGGGGGGGGAACGGACGTAAATTTGAAAGATCCATAAAAGCCGTTATTTCAATATATCTTTTTCTGGGTCAATTAATTTGGTAGCGTTTTTGATTAATTTGTTTGCGTATAATTTCAACCCCATTCAGAGTCGAAGTGGAGTATTCAAAAGGGTGGGGTGTACGGGGTGTCATGAAAATAAAAATAAAACAGCACGTTTGGTATCAAATTCGGTACTATGCGAGTCTTTGAGCTTCATTTTGACATTACGCATGCGATTTAAATTTTAGTTCATCCCCTACAAAATAGGATGGAGCGAGATTAAAACCACATTTCTGTGTAATTTTAATTTTATATCAGGGGAGAAAATTACGTTCTATTACAATTGGAGTTATTTCAATATGACTTAGTTGATAAGTCACTTAGGTCCAGTTTGAGCACTTGATGGATAAAATAACCCCTAATTTCTTCAAGGTTGTGGCTGGGTCGCATCTCTTACTGTTTTACGGTATGGAAGCTAATTATTACCATATTAAAGTACCAGCGGTAAGTTTGCCTTTGTTAAGAAACATTGAGTGTTTCTTACTATATTCGGTTACCGGAAATACTTTTGACACTCTTTGATTACTGGTGGCAATTTTTATTTATTTAATTTACCGGGAGGATTTTTTGCCTTTATATTGTGTTACCAGAATTATTATTCTGTTAGTTTACTGAAAATATTTTAGGCCTGTTATGTACCGGGACTATATTTTATTCTCTTGAGATACTGGGAGTATATTTTAGGCTTATATTGTGACGCTTTCGGTGCCTTTTTAATCATATATTGGCCAAGAAGATAATAATGTAAATAAACACCCGGGTAACGCCGGTTCCCCCACTAGTGTCTTATAAAATGCTTTGTGGCAATAGGTATGGCTACTGAAACCTAAACAATTCGATAAGGGGTCAATTAGCGAATGTTTGTTTGAGGTGTCAGCTGAATTGGCGCATCCTTGTGATTTATGCGCTGGGGACGATTGATATTTTGTACGCTATCACCGAGCATCGTTACCAACACAAATAAATAATGGTCGAATCAATTCAGCGTGTCATAAAAACCAATGCGGGGTTCACGTCAGCAGATCCGCCTATTTACATAAGTAATGTCGTTTTAAAAGCTGTTAGAAAAGTTTACATCTAAGTTCCCCTTTGGCAGAAATAAAGAGATCGGCGCGATATAAAATAAGGCCGCATTTTTCACGTAGTTGTTTTCTATGGAAAATTTACGCCAAATACAATCGAAAGAAGTTATTGTGTACATCGGTATTTAGAGATCTTTGGAATATCACTTGTGGTGAACAATAAACACAACTTAAAAAAATAGTATAGTATGTACGACATAAACGTTTTTAATTTTTACACCAGAAATAATTTTTATAATTCTTGGAAATGTTTAATAAAATTTCAAAACGTAATCTAAAATCTTAAAAGCATTAAATGTACTTAAAATACGTAAACAAAACAATTTTTACAATAAATTGAAAAAATGAAAAGTTTAATTCTTTTTCAAACCATAAAATCCGACAATACAAATTTATTTCTGATATTTATTATTTGTTCAAGTGAAAATAGTCACCATGAGCTACAGACAGAGAATCTCATTAATATCAACCTGGATAGTTTCCAGTAATTTTGCCATCTTATTTGTGTATTAAGAGTAATAGCAACATGCCTTATTTGGTCTGTAAAATATTTCATTTGGAGTAGATTTGATGTATTTCTTTTTAATGGAATCGTTACTATTGTGTTACACAATGCTATTAAAATCTGTAATTTTTGGCAATTTGATAAAGCATAAATTTCATTTTATTGCTTACTTAAAATTAAAACTGGTACAACGTAGTTCTCTGACATCAAATTTACAATAAATTAAAATACCACCAATAAGTCAGCATATAAATTTATTACTATTTAAATAACACAAATACGACGTTTCGTTTCCCTTTTGAGACGTCCTCAGGCATACATGTTAATTAAACAGTAATAAATTTATGTGCTGACTTATTGGCAGTCTTTTTTATTTATTATAAAACTGATACAATCACACCTGCCCTATATTTCATTAATCGTTTCGTATTATTCAATTTCATTAGTATTTCATTTACCTAATCACTTCATAAAATTATAATGATTACAAATTCAAAATACAATTAATTAAATTTACACTTAGTCATTCCGATTAGGTTAACGAAGGCAATTTGATACAATTAGTTTTGTTCAGTGTTATCGACATGGTAAACAGTTACAAAGAAGGCACTGAACGAAACAGAATCAATACTCCTTTAGTAGAAAAGAAGTGAATAATTGAGAAGCAAAGTACAAAGTTCTGAGAGTTGGGGGGCAAGTAAAACTATATCGTTGGTAAAATATATGCTAAAACATTAACGGCTACACGAATGGGTGTAAGGTAAAAATTGCAGTAGAAACTGCTTAGTGAATCATATTTTTAGCAAGGAATCATTCATAGATATCTCATAAAAAGATAAGTAATATAATTCTTAGACCCAAGGGAAGTAGAACTGAATTATTGTATCATAAATCTTCATAAATCGTATTAAAATTGTAATTTTGATTTTTTTGCAAAGGGTTTTGCTGTTATTGCTTATTAACAAAATTTATACGAGAAATATTTTAATGTTATATATATGGCCCAATTTCCCACTTGGTCCTTAACTATATAATTGTAAAAATTGGAAACTTGGGGAAATTTAAATATTGACCATGCCAACGGTTTAGTTCAAGATATTATTCCTCGTCGTATCAGGTAAGAAAAAAGCCTTTTCCCAGAAAACTGGAGTGGTTGGCTCAGACGTGCAAGTAATATTCTGTTTCTTTTCCACGAACAGGGTAATTTTCTATCAGTCGTAGGCTCTGGATTTGCAGGTCATTGGATTTTCACTCCGAGGAAATCCAGGCTTCAGTAAAATTGACGTTATTCAGAACTCGCCAGAAGGTTTTACCTGAGATCTGGCTATTTCTTGTGCGAGTTGGCGTTTGCTTCCGGGAATAGTGAATGCGTTTTCTTTTCTTCTGATTCGTGCTTTACTGCAAATAATTAAAAAAGTCTTCTTCGTAACTTCTTCTTTCAGCTTCAGATCTGAGTTCAACTTAGTAATTCAAATTTCCTCGCTTCCCTTTCTTTTCCTTCCCACTTCACACGAATATTTCCTTCTTTCTCTCCAGACTTCCTCTTCCTTCCAAATTCTAATGTATGTTGACTTTCTCACCTTCTTTTCATCACCTAGCCAATGTCTCCTTTCACCCCACTACATGTTAAAATGCCACCCAACGTAACGTATCTTCACCATTCGTATTTAATTATCAACGGCCACGGGATCTGCACTTTCAGAGAAAGGGGTTGTCCTTGGGGAATTTTTCATAGGACATCGTCTCCTTGTGGCTGACCATCCTTAATCGTCAGACCATTCATATAGGCACAAATCTACACGACGTCTTTAATCCCGAAGATTCTGCATCTGCTCCGCCAGTATATGAATTTTTTCATTAAATTTTATGAATTTTAAGTCGTAAAAGACGAATTAAATCGGGTAGGTTCTTGTGCGCTACAACTTTAAAATTTAATAATTTTAAGGAATATGTAAGTTAAAAAAGGATTCATAAAATTTTGAGTTAATAATCAAGCATCTGTCGTTTGGGATACATTTTTAGGAACATTAAACACTTTTCAGTGATAGAGATGGAATGTTTTAGTAGGTTAATTAGGTTTTGTATTAAAATGATGAAATACGAGAAATCGTAATGAGGTTTACGTTACTATAATGAGGGAATATTGAGGAAATAGCGGTTGAAAACATATATTTAAAAGTTTTAAAAGAATTTTCATTTTTAAAGTGGAAACGTTTCTTCATCCCTTTTCAATCTACAATTTACAATGGAAAATAGGATGAATTTAAACATTGAGCGACTCAAATCAATAGATCGAGCGTTTAAAGATCTTGCGCAGCTGAAACGGCGCTGGGGAATAAGATTACCATAATAACACTATTCATCACACACTTGACCTCCCAATACTCTATTCCGACTTTGGACCCCGAGCGGAAGTCAGCCATCTACTAAATATACAGAAATCGTGGCAGGGAGACGATTTATCTCCGGCTCGTTGAGATCATCATGCGAGATAACTGACGTGAAAGTTATTCATAATTTCAATTATTGTACACAATGATAAATAAACTCATAAACTGCCAAGTTTACAACTTCCAGGATTGATTTCACGCGCGTGCAAAAGAAGAAAATCTAAAGAATATTGTTTAAAAATTCAAAAATTTCTCAGTGAATTTGGTTCAAGTATTAATATTTCTATATACGGCACTTGCCATTGTTGCTCTTATAAAACTAATGCTATAATGTGAAAGAATTAATAACTTAAACCTTAGACACAATAAAAAGAATGCAAATTAGTAATAATTAAATTTACTAAGTATTATTTTGCTAGTTTACTCATAAGTGATAAGTTTTTAATTGAATTCGGATAAACAAATAACGATTTATTTTCATTGGAATCATCCTAGTGTAAGTTCCTGATGTAATAATAAAAATATATCTGTAGTTATAAACGCATAAATGTGAATGTCAATGAATTTGAAAATAAATATATTTTACGTACACTGACTTGACATAAGAATAGTACGTGACTAAATGCTGAATATTGAAATACACAAACTGACATAATTATTTATTTTTATTCAGCCGTATTCTACCTCTGTTATTTTGCATTTTCAAAATTAATCGGGTTTATTAACCACGAAATTTTTTCTATATTTTGGAAATATACACTATACACGTTTTGCTCCGATCTTCTATATGTAATGAATATATACTGAGGAAATGTATTTTTGTATTTTTAAAACTAGATTTGTAGTTTGCATGCTAAACGTTCGCCGTCAATATATGGGACTATAAAGATTACAATTATATCTTTCAATATAAATATTATTAAGAACAGAGAAAAGAGATTTTTTCTCAATTTGAAAGGTTATGAATGTTTAAAAAATTTTACTAATTGTTAATTAATTAAAAATATTCCTATAAATTATATGATGATAAATATATGTAAAAACCAAAAATTATTTTAATATAATATAAATTTCTTACTATTCTTCAATTTTTCTATCATTAGAGACGTTTTGGCTTGTAACGACAAATTCAGAATTAATAATAATAAATGCATATATTTATAAAATAGTTGTTTATCTCACTTTCACTTTTAATTTAGCTTAGGCGAGTACGATACTAAGAATTTTCATTGAACTGAGGATCACGTAGTTTCCGGAGGTTTCTTTATTTTCTTTATTTTTGTGGCCATCAATGATTAGGATATTCCAGGTATTGGCTCTTTGACATCTGCGCTATAACTCGGGTCTAAAAATACGAATTTATTCAGAGTGGGCGACGTAAAATTTTCATTGCTCCTCGTCTACAGAACCTATAATCAACTAATCTACAATTCAGCCTCTCATTTTTTTCCTTCATTCTTTTGATCCACTCTAATTCGGATCGGATCGGCTGTAGTTTGAGTTTTATACAGACATTATAAAAAATATTAAATAAATTTGAGTTAATATTTTTCTCCCCTTCTTTTCTACCGTCAAATAGTTTATATTGTGTAATTTCTGTTAGTCATTAAAAAGTATCAGTTACTAATTCGGCCAATACAAAAGATTTCTGGGATAAGCCTTATGGTGTTTCTTTACTGATTAAATTTTTGAGGATGATTCATCAATTAGTAACATCTGTAAACTTTAAACGTTTAAAATATTGTCGCTTACCTACAAACTGAAATATGTTAAGCAGCCCCAGGTAACCCCTGGAATACATGGAATGTATTATTGTTTTGGTTTTATTTATGTTTCAGTATAAAGTATATCATTTATGACATCTCAACACTTTAATATAACTTAAATAATATGTCCCTTGTGTTCTTATAATTTCTGTTTCGGAACTTATCAAACACTGGTGTTTTACGAGGGTAGTTGTTGCTTCGTTCGAGTGGTGGGAAGTGTAAAGGATATGTAAGTATGTAATGTCTCGCCTGGTGACGTCTTTTCCGAAGTTTGAATGTGGCAGCTACGCGCGGCAGAGAGCAGCAAAAAGAGAAGTCAGAGAGGAAGTGCTTTGGGGAATAATGAATCTTTGGTTTGGGTTGTCGGGGGCAACGAGGGAATAAATTCAATTTCTAGAAAATGTGAATATAGAATCTATTTAATTCTAAATTAATAAATGCGTTGCGTATTATCTTCAAGCTACGATTTTGATTTGAGTATTTAGTGAATGGAATACGAAAGATTCAACAGGTTTATACAGATGCGAGAGGCATTTTCCGAATGAAACTTCTACGTTAAATAAAAGCAAGCCAAATTTATTTAACAAGTGATTTGAACAATGGATAAATTTTTGATCTATTGCTACCATTTTTTTTTGGTTAACAGGCTACTTGAGGGTGATCTGAATTTTTTTTTGGGTAACAGGCTACATGAGGGTGATCCTGAAACAGGCAACTCCCCTTTAATAGCATAGGAAGGGAATTGAAAAGGGGGGATGCGGAAGGTAGAGCAAGGTAGCCAAGGGTTAACTAGGGCCCCCGGGCTATGGTTTAAGGATCCTACCTGGTGTTTCACCTAAAGAGATGCAGGGAAAACCCTAGAAAACCTGCATCAGGTAGGTCGGGCATTGGGTACTATTCTCACGCCCTTCCGAATGACGGGAGACGAGTTTGCTGTGGGGACGCAGCATTCCCTTCTCCGTGTCTCCACCAATTTCAGGAGGCAATTGGCCGACTGATCCAATGGGATCAGCGGACAACTCTTGCCATATGCCCAAGGTCTGTGACCCCAGTACATATACCTCCTAAAATAGGTGAAGGTGTCTCGGCATATGAGAACTTTGATAAAAAATACCCAGAGAGTGTGCGAGGCATCCCCGACATGATCAGGTGAGCCCCACAGTCACTCTGGACTGAAGCGTCTACGATAAACTCCCGCAGCGCCTCCCTGCCTCCAATCGTGATCCTGAATCGTGTGGCAATCTATTTATGGACCAATAGTGACGCAACCCAACTGCGACTTGTCGTATTTAGTCACCGTGCGCCCGAAAAAAGATTTTAATAAATTGTGAATAATTAGTATTATAAAAGTGATGTCCAACCGAAGAGCATACATATGAGTTAAAAGGTTATTACAAATGTGACGTCCAAATGAGGGGTGAAGATATTTAGAGAATTTAAAATTGTCCCCGATCGCTGAAGGTCATATTTTAAAGTAACGCCAACAGTGGGGCGTAACCATATTATATGTTTAATTTATTTCAAGTATGGAATGTCATATTTGATATTGCACAATTATTTAAGTCAAGATTAGAATTTTTTAGTTGAATATTGGGAAAAAACTTACAGGTTATTTTTTGTTTTTCTACTGTTGTATGTTTGTACTTGTTTCTTACGACTAGTTGCACAGTTTTCCACATCTGCCTCCAAATACACAAGCCCTGGACATTATGCAAATGAAAATGGACAGTTATACGTTGGTTCTGGCTCGCTGACCTTACAGCGATGGGACAAACTTCGACGAAGAACTCCCTTAATGTCGGCAGTCATCAGTCGTGCAAAACTGCTCGCAGGATTACATTAAATATAAATCCACCAAGTAGTTTTTACGTATTTTATGCTGCTCATAAATAATACATTGAAGCGACGTCTGAACTAGCGTTTTAAATTCAGAATCATGTTATACAAAATTATATGTTTAATTGATATAATTGTTATACTATCTCATTTTTTGGTTTGTAAACAATGTCAATGTGAACGACGTATCACACGTATACAGATAGACAACTTACTAAATTCTGACGAAGTATACGTGGGATGAAAATGGGTTGATAAACTGTTGTTTCCTAAATTATACATGTGAATATAATTATTTTGATTTATGCATTGTTATAAACAAAGGAATATGACTTCACCTTATAAAACTATTATGTAAAAAATTGGGAAAAAATATTTTATTGCGTAACTAGTATATGCACGTATCATAGTTAGAATTAGTTCATTTTTATTTTATGAGAGGAAAAAGTAAGTGGTTGATATAGACCACTACCCTTTTCAGAATGGGTGTGGGCATTTAAAAGACCACTTCCTAATATCAGACATTAAAAACAATTCCAGTGTAAGTTTATGGGTTTCTAAATATATTGTGGACAAATTTTTGGTTTCGGACACAAAATAGTGGCAAAGGCACGTTCCGATCGATTATAAAGTCCAACGACTTCAGATAAAATTGGGCACTTAAAAAACCTCTACCATTTAAGTCCCACTAATTTTTTGCTTAGTGTTAATTTTCAATACGAAAATTTATTCTTTTTAAATTATGGCAGGTGGTTAATATATCGACAACTATCGTATAAAGGGGTTAAGCAGTCGAAATCTCCATAAATGTATGAGACATAAATAAGACTAATTTTCTGTTAAGATTTTTATAGAATCAATAATAAGCTAGTTCAATGAACATATATAATACAAAATTCCATCATAATATTCAGGGTATTGATTTCTTAGTTGTTCACTCAACCAAGAAGGCAGGTTACAGATGAAATTATAAAAGGATTTTCAATAATGGAGGGTCGGTGTTGAAACGGAATAAAACTAGCTCTGTTATTTTTTTATTTGAAAGACCATTATCTATTAAACATAACATACATGAAATGTCCACCGTCGTTCCTCGTGGTGGCACGGATCCCATTGGTCCAATTTGCAATGTTTGATCCGTCTGAATTTGAGCGATGGCCTGAGCTATGTTAACTTTAATGGCATCGGCCTATTGCAGCTCATGGCAAGTTCAAGAAAACGTCTAGCGGGGTCAAATCTTACGATCTTGGTGGCCAATTCACATCAACTCTGCGAGAGAATAACCATACCCTGAAATCACCGGCTTTCTGGAACCACATGTCGTTTACGTCCATATTATTAAATTTGGGCCAAAAGAAATAGGTTATCATCGTTTTGACGCGCTCGCCATTGACAGTGATGGATTCACCAACGTCGTTCCGTCTCCCGATCAGAATTATACTTCTGATTTTTTACCGAACCAGCCGTCTCGAATTTGTCCACCAAACTATGAATACTCGATTTTGAAGGTTCACCGTGATTTACCGTAAAATGGTTAAACAGAAGTTTAGTAATTTCAAACTCTACGTCATATCTCCTCCCCGTTCCGTTATTCGCACAGGATTTCAAAACAGTATTCAAAACAAGTAAAAACGATTTCCTACGTATTAATTTGTATATTGAATAAACCACTTCATTTAATTATTCAAATATTGGAATATATCTTACGTTCCTTCATTTAATCCACGTTTTCAAAATAAAAACCAGGAACAGGAATGTTTCGTATTTGGGTCGGGGCTTAGAGGGGATGGTTATGGCGTAGAAAGGGTTACAAAATCGTTCTGTTTCTTTGCTGATCAGACAAAGAGAACTATTTGAAATCAAATAAATATTCACATTATTGTTTCTGTGATTTGGCTACATTATTTTCTGTGTAATTTTATCATAGTCATTGTATATTTTTGTATGATGTATTAATGCAATTCCAGTTAAGTAGTTTATTAATTTAAGTAAATAAGTTGCAAAATTGAAGACCATTATATAATCCAACATGTACAAGAAACAAAATGCCTGAAGAAACATCTCAATCTAAATTATGTAATTTTAACAGCAAGATAAATAATCCAGAAATGGGAAGAGCAGGAATGATTTTAAAATTGTACCAACGTTCGTGCCACACACAAACTTACAAGAGTTGGCTTTTCCAATATCAGATAACAATACGAACGAATCATGTAACTGAGTTGTCTTTGTAATAAAGTCTACTTTCGGATATTAATTTCCAAGTTTCCAGTTGAACTTTCAGAGTTGGGCTGATTTACTTTACTTCTCCTTGAGGATTGCCTCATTACTCCGTCCGTTGCGATGAGATGTAGCTGAGGGACAGAAAAATGGCGTGGGGAATACTTGATGGTCCAAAATTATGGGAAAGTTGAAGTTAATTTCTGTTCGCGATTTTCGTGCACGTGTTCCATTTAAACTGTTAAATTAGCATTTTTAATTCTTAAACACTAAACACATTTTATTTTAAATTTGTCTGTTACTAACTTATGTTAACCGACTTTAAAAGACCAGATGCATTAAAAACTAATGAGATGATACGGTGCGTCCAATGAAAGAAATTTGACAATGAGAAAAATACGTCTTAACATGAAGCATGATAATAGTTTTACGGATAATGCCGATTAAGGTTTTGTTTTCCTTGCATCTTTTTTAGGTAATCAGACAGTAGGATCCTTAAACTATATCCCGGGGGCCATAATTAACCTTTGCCTACCTTCTTCTACCTCCCTTTTCAATTCTCTTCCTATGCCATTAAACGGGAGTTGCTTGTTTCACGATCATCCGCATTTAGCCTGTTAACCAACCCTTCCCAGCCCCCACCCCTCCTGCATTAACCAAAAAAACATTTTTTTTGTACGGTATCATTAATTAAATACGCTTGATTATTCCTAATCCTATTCAGGTTTGTCTAGCCCTGAATCTTGTAAGTCGCACACTTGCCACGCATCTACTTCATTCTATGAGATCCTCAATTTAAAACAGGGTTATAATCTATGTCATTAAAACTGATAGATTAAATGGAAGAAAACGGTTGATATTTCTTTCGGTGGCCCAAAAAGTACTTTGTGTTGTCGCCATGCATTTTTTCAATATGTTACAGGTATAGAAATATTAAGTAACACTAACCTTCAACCACCTTAAAGAAAACAATAAATATTATGTGTATATGTATGTTATTATAATTTATGGAAATGTGTTACCATATGCAAGAGAAGTATTAAGTAAATGCTTCGAAGTCCTTGAAAGACCCTAAACAAAATAAAATCATGAAGTAATGTAACATAATTGTTATTATAAAAAACTGCTTTGAAGTATTCTCTCTACAATGCAGTTTCTTTGACAAAGTTAAAGCCTAGCGTTTCACAAAGAGTGGTACTCAGGGCTATAATATATAGTGAAATTAAATGTATGATAATATTTAAAATTTGGTTATTGAACCTCAGTGTTCGCGTCAATTTTCCAATAGTACTATATATTTTACAATATATATATATATATATATATATATATGTGTGTGTGTGTGTGTGTGTGTGTCGAGCGCTAGTGACCGTAAACCCGACCAGCTTCAGTCGCAGATTACGTCAATCTATATAAAAAATAATAATTCTCTCTCTCTCTTAGGGTGAATAATGGACCTTTTCACCTTAATATCACACACGGTACGATAATCAAGAGTTTAAATTAATTTAGTGTCGTGTTACAAAACTTGACTAAACTTCATTTAGTCACGATATTAATCATGCAATCATTTACTAATCATTAATTAATAAATTAGAGATCTCGTTGATCTACCCTTTGAACACGGAAATGATTAAGTATTATAATTATTATATTAATTGTCTTCTTTTAATAATTTTAGGATACGTACTGCCATTGTTTATGTACGGAAGATTTATGTAGTAATGAATTGAACATGCCCCATTTCCTTAACGGAGGTGAAATCGAACTGCAATAAAAAAATTACAAAACGCCACGTTCAAGCTTAGAAATAGAACGTCATACGCTGAGATATCTCTATAAAATTAATAACATAGGCATGCATAAAACCTTGTATAGAAGTATAAAAATGTGAACATGATTTATTGTATCCATATATAACTGATGGTCAAATCTTATTCTGTCAACTTTTGGTTAAGAGCTATGGAACTATTTTCCCATAAAATTTCTGTTACTTATCAAGTAACTGAGAAGTTTATATTTTTTATGATATGATACTATATTGGCACAGGATAGTCTGCAGTTTGTAAAAATGGCAGCAAATTGGTTTTCTAGAAGAAGTGCTTAAATTTTTTTTAAAATATGTGAACTAAACAAGAAAACAAGTGAGTTAATGCGATATTGTTAATAAAAGACGCCGATTGATGGTTTATTTAGTAAAGCGTACGTCATTAATATGTTCTGTTTTAAAGTACATTCCATAGATTTCTGTAAGATTGCAAACAGTAATTTATTTTCTCTTAACGTCAGCTAAATGTTCTGAATACACGTTTTATGCTGTGTTTCAATTCCAGTTTGCTGGGGACGGACTCCAATCGCTTTATAAATCTGCAATCAGCTCACTTCCATAGTAACAAGTAAAGACGCTGATAGAGGCAGATATAAGTTTGCTCATAAACAAATGCGAATTGTAGGTCAAATAAAAAATTTAGTGTTTGTATACCTGACAGTGAAGATTAAAAATTTCGAAGAAACATTTCTTCAACTTTATGAATATAAGTAATTGGTCATTAATCACGAGTAAGGAGAGTGTTATACGCGCCGAAAAAATCGAAAAAATCTCTTATTTCAGAAAGCATGTGGATAATGACGCTTCTGTCATTGCGTGCGACGGATAAATTACGTATCCATCGCTTTTGAAACGCCCACAACAGGATTCACGAAATTTCATTAATACATTGGGACGGACCACTGCGTTTTTTGGCATTTTTCCTATCCTTTCTTGACCCCATTTTTTTAATAATAGAATTTCTATCTCTAATATTCTGAAATTACCCTCTATTATCAATATTTCGTTCCCGAATTCATTTCTAAAAGGATATAAAAATTCTACTAATTTTCACTAAGTTTTTCATGTTAATCGCATTTTTTATACCGAATATTTTGCTTACTTTTCATTATAATTATCTTTTCCAGTACATCCAATTATCGCGATAAACAGATGGCCGAAGTTACAGATACCTTTATCAATGGCATCTTTATATTTTTCACATTGTTGACTCATCTATCTCAAGAATGGTTTTGATTAGTTTTCTACGTAGTTGATCAGTAATTATTGAGATATTTCCAGAATCGTCCAACACAGGCTCTGCCCAATTTCCATTACAGCGACCTCAGTTTATTCTTTTAACGTTATTTTAATCATCTATATTCTATACCAATCGACGCAGAAAACTATTTCATAATTTAATATCTAATTTGATTTCTTTGAATTCGTTTTATTCTCTTAGAATATTCATTGTTAGAAGTTTAATCATCCCGTCTACTTATTATCCCCCACAATTTTTCATCCGAGGAGGAGATCACTTCTCTGATTGAGAAATAACACTTCGTCTTGAAGCGCTGGAGGGGAGAGACGTTCCAGAAACTCGGTAGTGAGGAGTCCGAAATGGAATTAGAAAAATTTAAGGAAGTCTGCACTTAGCCCGAGCACAGTCCACCAGTCGGTTGCTAGCCAAGTTAGCACTGAGCATCCAACACCCCATCGCGAACCAGAGCCTTTCAGGAATCCGGCCGGTCTCTCCAGGGACTTCAACGCCCACGCTTGTGACAACTCAGGCGATTTCTTCTGAAGCTGCACTACTGCTTCACAGGTGTACTTGATCCTGAATATTTTATGATCTCGAATTTTACTGATCCCTTCTGTATATCTTTATTGACGTCAGTCATAGTCGCCACCATTAGCCGGGTACGGGTATTTGCAGCGATCAGCTATTCGGTATCAACGTTTTTAAATAGTAACAACATTTTACTAATTGTATTCATCATATATCATCTTCCATATTATTGTTATTAAGGTCGCATTCCACGACTTCATATTTCACGTGCGAAAGAAGAGATCATTGCTAAATAGCATATTGCGCTGAAGAGTCTCATTTTAAGGAAATATTAATTGATTTCTATTTATTGATAAATTCCGATCACTGAATAAGAAGTTTTCTATCTCAATAATTTTGCATTGTGTAACGATTCCAGAAAGACAAAGTCTAAACTTTCATTTTGTATAGTATTCACTTATTCAATTTCGTGTTAATAAATTTATATTTGTTGTTGAATTCCACTATTCTCTCGCAGCCAAGCACCTTTGCACCTGTGCACCTTTAAGTGTTTCGTGACCAGGTTTCCCTGTATCTCTTTAGGTGAAACACCGGGTAGGATCCTTAAACCACAGCCCGGGGGCCCTAGTCAACCCTTGGCTACCTTGACCTACCTTCCGCATCCCCCCTTTTCAGTTTCTTTCCTATGCTATTAAAGGGGAGTTGCCTGTTTCAGGATCACCCTAATGTAGCCTGTTAACCCACCCAAAAAAAGCGGAGTTGCCTGTTTCAAGGTCCACCCACATGATGTCTGTTAACCAAAAAAAGGAGGTAAGAGTGGTCCTCTAATCCCAATGGATCAGTCGGTCAACTGCCTCCTAAATCAGCTGTGACTCCGCAGAAAATTCGTCTCCCGTCATTCGGAAGGTTATGAGAATAGTAGCCGCTAGCCCGACCTACCTGATGCAGGTTTTCTAGAGTTTTCTCAGAATCTTTTTAGGTGTAGGATTCTTAAACCACAGCTCTGGGACCCTAGTCAACCCTTGGCTACCTTGCGTTACCTTCCATATCAACCGTTTTTCATTTCTCTTTGTATGCTATTAAAGGGGAGTTGCCTGTTTCAGGAAAAAAATTGCTTGTGCAAGTTTTCTCTCGCAAGTCATTTCTTCTCAGATTGACTGCGGGGCTCACCTGACTCCGTCGGAAATACCTCGTATTCTCTCTCTCTTTTTTTTTTCAAAGTTATCGCATGCCGAGTTACCACCACCTTTTTCGGGAGGTGTATGTACTGAGGTCGAAGACCTTGAGCATACGGTGAGAGTTGTTCTCGCATCCCATTGGATCAATGGGCCAACTACCTTCCTCATCCCTCCTTTTCAATACCCTTCCTATGCTATTAAAGGGGAGTTGCCTTATTCAGGATCACACTCATGTAGCCTCTTAACCAAAAAAATTCTTGATTGCTATGGTTAGTTTTTACGATTTATGATTGGCTTGTAATACCCGTCTACCCAAAGTTAAGGGTCGTTCCTACCTGTTTAAAAAGCGAAACTTTAACCTTATTCAATTACGTTTATATATGTATATACCGAGTAAACATTGAATTCAAATAGACTGTAATGTGCAGTAAACGAAAATATTTTTTAGAAATTCACAACTTCGAAGTCAATTGAGACAGCTATCGAAACTGAAAAAACAGCGTGGAACATTGTCGTTTAAGCAACTGCAAAAATTTCATAAACAGGGAAAGAATAACGTTGAACCGTCTTTGTTGGTGCCGTCTGCTTCGAACAGACTTCCATCTTCATGACATGCTGTGACACTGGCTCGTGAAACGGGCAAGCTTTTCTAAAGTCTGATTGTGTATCTGATACTCGAATTTCAAACACTCTGCGGAACTTCAATTGCTCTTATAGACATCTTATTTTTAATATTAATTTATATTCATAAATAAAATTGGGTTAAATCTGAGTAACGAACAAATACTGTTCATTTAAAAATTAATTTTATTTCTTTCCTCTCAGGCAGACGTTATCCGTCAGTAACACCCATTGCCATGTGCACAATACAGATAATTCTGGGTTTTACCGAGCTAATAAACTTGGAAAATGTTTCAGTTCTAAATATATATTCAAATTTTATATGACGCATACTCATGCACACGTCCGAAACGCTTTGACAAAGTATAAATTTATACTAAAAGTCACTGACCGGTTCAGAAACAGCTCAAGGAAAATAATAATATCCAATACCAAAATCATTGCAAAAATAAGCAGTTGAAACCGAATATTTGCCTGTTTTCTAATATAGTATAATTCACTTGATATCCAAATGTCTCCGATAGAGGGTCTGAGCCGTGACCCGCGGCTTCAGGTGGCATCAGATGTTATATCAAGTCACCAAGATACCTTTCGTTTGGAGACTGGCTATCCATAGAGTAAACCAATCCCAGTTCCAGACTAATTACTCCACCCGCGCGTGTCCTGGTTGCCCCTAATTCAACCCTCCCTCTCACGCTGTAAAACGTATTAGTTCGGCGGCGTTATGAGGTGGTTATAATTAGCGCGGGATGTGGGCGGGGGTTCGAAACGCACACACGGAAATAATATTTAAATTGATGGCTACGAATAATGCAAATGTAGAATGAAATTACTTTGGCATCATTGAATTTAAAAAAGATATTAATATGTCGATTGTATACATCCGGGCAATAAGTCTTAGTTTCTCTTGCAATTAATTGGATTCGATTTTACCTAGTTCTTGGTATGTATTATTTTGCTAACAATATATTTCCCACATTTATATTGAATAATCTGCTCCGTAATGGAAGAAGTATTTCTGTTTTGTTTCTCACGAAATATGATGTGCTATATTCGTTCGTTCTGTACATTGCTACATATTTCAAATATAGATACAAATAAAGTATAAGATACTTCCTTTCATACTACGACGACTTCAAAATATTACTTAACCTTCTGTATCAGTATCAAATTCTCCCAAAATCCGACAACTACTACTACCAACATAACCTCCTAAAATAACTTTAAATATTCTCCAGCATAGTAGCATTATAAAATCACCACTGCCATAATCATCTTAATACTCCAGATCCCAATACAATAATCAGCATTAAATTAGTTCCATAGCGACATTTCCAACTGTAACTCAAATCACCTTTTTTGATTCGTTTAAGATCGCGATGATTCAAGTCAAACATTTCCTTCAAATACGAACAATTAAAGCCAACCTTTACTTTACATTGACCCAGAAAACAATAGTAATTCAAACTTTACACCCTCAATATTAACTTAAATCTACTATTTTTACTTAAGCCATCTGCATCCATAAAACTACTTGTGCAGAAAAAAACTATTTCTAAGGTTAATAAATATCAGATAAAGAAAGACATTACAGTGATGAGGAAGAGAAAATAAATAAAAGTGTGAGAATAGATCATTAAAAAGAAAATATGTGCTCTATAGATGGAGCTTCCTGGATCGCCAGTCAAGAAACACTAATATCATAACAGAGAAAATAAACTCTGTCTCTACTAAAATAAGTACTCACAATGATATGTGGTCGTACCATCTAAATATATGACATGTTCAAAATTCAAAATCCCAAACCAAAACTTCAGTTAACTAACCAATCCCAACACCCCGATATAAAAAAGTAAGCAAGAAAGAAAAACATTATAGAGGACTACATGAGTATTAACTCTGCGAAAGAAAGATTAGGGAACATATATGGAGTATAAAGCATACAACAGGAAGTAAATGTATTACAAACTGCAAGTCTCCATGCTGTGCTCGCCAGTCATGAAATACGTAGTTATAGGTAAATTTTTATTATATAATAGTGTATGGGGAAATAATTTAGAAAATAGTTATTAAATGAGTTGAATAATTTCTGTTAAAAATTAATAAATTTCATTTTCTATGAAAAATGAAGTAAATGTTAATAACACGTTTCATCATTATTTGTGGGACCTCTCAGGTGCAGAAGCAATTTTCTTAAGAAAAAATGAGATTCATTCATATTTTTATTTATTTTCCTGTTTATTAAAAATATAAGCACATAATGGATGAATTTTTGACTGCATCAATATTTAAATTACCTCAACACGCGTCTCCGTGTAATAAAAGTTGATTCTTTCAAAATTTATTATAATCACGGATTTAATGTATTAGTGTATATAACGAGTGGTGAAAACTAAGACGCACAATAGATGTATAAGGAATACTTTTCTAGTTTGAGGGATGAATTGATTAATAGGTTGTATTTTCTGTTGAGAACTGACACATTGTAGTGCCTATTTTAGCCGAATTGAGGTAAATAATTTTACAGACATTCCATTGATACGATTGGAAACGCTGGAGTATTGACAATATATCCACTTTGATCTCACTAATTAATTTACTGAAAGCAGTGGAACTCTTTCCTTCATCCTCTTAAAATAAATTTTGTTCGTTCAATTTCCCGGAGCTGGATTGCCTGAAAAGACCCTATAGTAAAATGCAGTACTGGAGAATGAATTGAAGTATGGAGAAACGGACACACGTATATACGTACCTACCATTTTAATATAAAAGTAAATGCAGTATTTATCGTATCCTTTATTATGGATTTTCAGAAACCAATTAAACAAATTTTGCTGATTTTAAAATATTTTAAATAAAAAAAGTAATTCAATAAACATTTTAATCGCAATAGTTTGTGAATAAGTATAACCATAAAATCTTTTTTGAGAAACTTTTTGTTTATCGTTCTATCACCTATAAATAATTTGTGATTTCAAGTGAGAAAAACAGAAGAAATACAGATTTGAAAGTTATTTCGGCTGTTACAGCTCTACAAGATGATGTGAATAATAATAATTATGGTTCATTGCAAAATGGCTATGACATAAAACTTGCTGAATTGTAGAAGTAAAATTTACGTAGTGCAATAATAATTATTATGCAGCACGATTTTCTTATATCCCTTGGATTGATTAAACTAATCTAATTTTATTACATTTGTGAATTCGTACAATCTGTAGAAGAATCCAATTACAAAACGTTGGATTCAAGCCAAGTGTTATCTGTCTGAATTGCAGCTGGAAAATATCAATGGAAATGCAGGAAACTGAATAATCACATGCCGCTTGAGAAACTCTTTGGTGTCCAATTTTCCCTTACCCTTCAGCGTATATAAAACATCGTGAGCAACGATATCGGAAACTATAGCCCGGCGGCACTAGTAACCTTGGTTACCTTGCTCTGCCGTCCACATTCTCCCTTTTCAACTACATTCCTACGCTATTAAAGGGGACTTGCCTATTTCAGCGTCACCCTCATGTAGCCTGTTACCACCAAGCTATAGCTCGGAAACCCTAGTCAACACTTAACTACCTTGCTCTACTTTCCAAAACCTTCCTTTTCAATTTCCATTCTATGCTATTAAAGGAACGTTGCCTGTTTCAGGATCGCCCTCATGTAGCCTCTGCCCTCCCCCCCCCCCCAACAAAAACAGGTTACTACAGTCTTCTGATACACTGCCCTACTTGCGATGAAAACTCACAGCTCATTGGTACCACAATTATCAATCCGATGAGCATAAAGTGAGATCTCTGGAAAATAAAGAAGTTTTCAATGAACAGTTAGTATAAAATAAATTAGGGAAAATAATTTGGCCCTTTCAGTAGTCAGATATAATAATAATTACATACGACTCTGGAAATTATTGAATTTGGCAGCATTCGTTCTACCAGGCATCAACAAATAATTAAAACAGCGATGAAACGTTTTAGTATGAGAATCTAATTCCACATAGGTACATCGAACGAATCTAGCTTAAACTGATACGTCATAATGTGAACTCAGAACGCATTTACGAAGAAGATATAACAAGATAACATAAAAGTGACGAGGTGAATCTTGAAATGAAAACAATAGGCAACGTCCGATTAGACGGTTAAAGTACTGGATAAAAATCAAGACAAATGTCAACGGCATATTGGATCGTACAAATACCGTGAAATGGAAGTGGGCAGAACGCGTCGCAAGAAGATTGGATGGTAGATGGAGCAATAAAGTTCAGAGCTACCAGAGCCCAGAACAGATGGAGTGGATTGTGCGGTCATTCAATAGCTGGAATTTAGAAAGCGCAAAATAAACACAAATATGAGGGATGTGAAAGTCAAATGTAAGTATCGGTACACCCAGTACCATACTAGAATCTAATAAAATGTAAATATATAACGACAATAAAATTGGTAATAATAAAGCAGAATAAATAAATGATACAAATTTAATTAAGAGATCAACACTTGCTGTTACGATATAAACTATTAGAACCCTTTAACAGATCTAAGGAAACAATTAATATTGATATACTGGGATGGGATGCCTGGAGTTTCTCTCGCAGGTATTTCTCTCCAGAGTGACTGCGGGACTCACCTGTCTATCGGGAATACCTCATACTCGCTGTTTTTTTTTATCAAAGTTCTCACACCCCGAGACACCTTCACCTATTATAGGAGGTACGTGCACTGGGGTCGCAGACCTTGAGCAAAAGGCAATATTTATCCGCTGATCTCATTGTATCATTCGGCCAACTACCTTATAAAACAGACGGAGACACGGAGAAGGGAATGCTGCGACCGTACAGTAAACACATCCCGTCATTCGGAAGGAAGTGAGAATAGTACCCAATGTCTGACCTACCTGATGCAGGTTTTCTAGGGTTTTCCCAGCATCTCTTTTGATCAAATACCGGGTAGGATCCTTAAACTATAACCCGGGGGCCCTAGTCTACCCTTGGATACCTTGCTCTACCTTCCGCATCCCCCCTTTCCAATTCCCTTCCTATGCTATAAAAGGGGAGTTGCGTGTTTCAGGATCACCCTCATGTAGCCTGTTAACCCCCCAAAATAAAATATTTTACGATGTAATTGCATGTCGTATTTTTTTTAAATACTTTTTGTCGCACCAACAATATGGTCATTAGAGACTTTTATCTATAAGTTACCCACACACAATTTTAACTTTACATCTATGTATTCAGTTGAAAGTTTTTTAATTTACATATTAATATATAATTGTAAATTACAGATCAGGGTACAATTTAGTTTCATTCAGGGACTCCATTAAATTTTCTTGGATATTTGTACCTTGAAAATCTCGTTTATGTCAGTTTCTTTCAGAGTTCTTTGTAGATTTTCGGATAATTATTTATCAGGCGTTTAACTGTAATCTGGATATTTCACTGCTCATATATCGGTGAAGGGTATTTTGTTATAATGTGTCATTATTGAATGTTCAGTTCTTATTCTCGAAAAGTTTATTTGGTCTCATCTGTTGACTTTTGGGTTGTTTTCATGCGCTGATGTCGTTTGTTTCATAATGGGTCTTTCTGGCTATAAATGACTTCCATTTCTTTTGTATTACTCTTCTAATAATTAAAAATGGCATCTTGAATAATTTACTAAAACGCTTGAGAGAGCTCGAGCGATGATGTGAGTAGACATATTGACATTAAGCAATATGAAAACTAAAAAGAAGTTAATTTTCCAGTTCTGATAAACAATCTCAAATAATCAACCTTAGTAGGGAAACTGGGGGCGGAACGGGATAGCAGGGTCGAACGGTATA
Organism: Eucriotettix oculatus; assembly: GCA_034510155.1. NCBI lineage: Eukaryota > Metazoa > Arthropoda > Insecta > Orthoptera > Tetrigidae > Eucriotettix > Eucriotettix oculatus. Next base: position 32,563,088 of record CM067377.1, on the reverse strand, counting down.
CCCTTTTTTTTACTGGATAGTGCTAAAGTTTAGTAAATAGGAGTGGAACATGGTTACTCGTCAAGGAAGAAATCCCGCCAGCCAACTATTCCAAGTGAATGAACTCTTCTTTTCGCGTCTTACAGCTGTGTATTTATAATTTTTGCAGCATTTCGACAGAAGATAAGTTACAGAAGCGCTCGCTTTTAATTTTTTTAATGTTATTACTCGTAAAGCAGATATATTTAGCTGCTTATAAGTTAAGTGCAAGGTTTAAATATGCTTGTAATAAGGCTTGGTGAGAAACATTATACCAAAACTTGCGGACCGATATATTACCGAATAATACAAAATGTAACGTGTTCCTTAAGAAAAAATTAAATAAAAACTGACAGAATCACCTATAATAAACTAATGGTTTTATCTTTATGAAGTGATTCTTTTGTTCCAAAATTTTACGAAAATTGCAAAACAATAAGTGTCCCGTTCCGTCCCAACTGGCTCCTAAATTCTAATTATTAATACGATTAAATAAAGAAAATGATTTGCTTTTTCATAACATTTCAAATATCCACCGTGTCTTATATGATTTCTAAAATAAATTTATTTATATGTTTTTACAAAGACTGCTTCTAGGTCAGATAACAATGTTTGACCACAACTAATAAAGCCCAGAATATCATCGATTCATGCCATTCAAATAATATTTCACTTCATGGACGAGTACATATCGCCAAATCCCCGCTTTTGTTTCCATTTCCGTGGAGCCAGAGTGTAAATATTTCAGAATCTCTCATGGCGAGTTGCAGATGGACATTGACGTCATCTGAATTGAAAAATAAGCAGCTTCCAATGGCGACGAGAAATGAAAGAAAATTCCACGTTCTTGTGGTATACGCAGATAAGACACGCGGTGAAAATTAAAATACGCGTCTAATGGAAATGTAATGAGCAACTGAAAACGGAACACTTACAGAGACAGAGAGATTGAAAAGTTTAGAAGACTGAAGGTGTAATTAATCATTTCTTTCTCTACGATAAAGGAAACTGAGGATTTTTGTAACAACGACACTAATATTTTTCTTATAAACTACATTTTATAAATTGTGTATCAAGTTACTTCCTCTGAAGAACCGAATATATTAATTATTTTGAAGCATTAATATAATTAATATAATTTACCTATATATTATATATATGGAAGCATTTACAACATACAAGTAGTATGTAACAATAAATAAGTAGCACACGTTTAATATGGTAATTAATGATCAGATGAATTTTATTAATTTAGTAATACACAAGTAAATTCATTTGTTACGAAAAGTATTTATATTACGCTCATGAAAAGTAGCAATAATTATTGTTGCATAAAAATGCATAAAACTCATTCTCTCCATATCCCGTTGAGGCGGATAATGCCTGCTGACTCTCCTCTAAAAATAATGACTTCTTCCACACGGATATAAAGAAGCTGTCCTACGGCTTTATCAGTTTTATTAATATTAAGTGTTGTGCCTGAAGCAGGTCCTTGTAGTGCGTTCGTGAATGTCAGTCTCCTGCTCTATCCATCTTCAGTTGTTTCTTTCTTAAATCCAGAATTTTTTTTTTCATTGTAAATTTCAACTATAATATTTGTCTGCATCGTCCATAGGTAAACGGTGCTGAATTGTAAAATAATCACGTTTTAACTTTATATAAACTTGAGTCTATTCAAAATATACATTAAATGTCCGTTACACAAAAACTAATAATACATTAACTAATAAATGATAATTAATATTTTACGATCGCTGGCTGGCTAAAATCGTAAAGAGCACTTAATATGAACAAATTAACTGATAAATTTATAAAGTAGAAAGAAACGGAAAGATATTAAAAAAATAATATTTCATATTAATTGAATATCCTAATCCAAAACACTGGAGGGGATATAACCAAAAATTGTAAAATAAAAATATTCTTTTGAACAGATATCAAATAATGTTTAGCCTGACGAAATAATTCATATGTTAAGTTTAGTACAGGTCATAGAAATGATAAAGCTAATTTTTTTCGGTTGTACGAGCTTTGCTAATTTTGCACTCTTCTACCTTGAGAACGCTTTCAGAGTCAACGTCCGTCGCTAAACATATACGTGGCCATTTCTCCCGAACAAAGAGAAAACATATTCCCGAGTAATTTTTCACTTGTTTATTTTAACGTTCACTAACAGGTACAAATTTTTATACAAAAATTCACGATTTCCGCTATCCAATTTTCACGCACTAAATGTAAAAACAGGTTCAATAACAACCGCACAACGTATTCCAATTTAATAATTCATGTGTCAATCGTAGACGTAATGGTTGCCGTGTTTCGTAAATTAGAGGAAGTGTGGCTACGTGCAGAAAAGAGTAACCATATGCTGATTCCTGAAACACGCATAACGTGCGGAAGTATATTGTGCGATAACCTAACTTGGAAGACTGCCTCAGTTGAGATTGATAAAGGGAAACAAAAACAAATTAGTGAATAAATGACAAATCACTGTAATTTGCTGTTGAATGTCTCTCACGAACTTGCGAAAATTAGATTGACTTTAAATTCTGTTATAAAAATATTCCAGTACATTAATAATTATGTATAAATATTAAATGAAGTCTAATTATCAAAAATAAACATTCCAAATTACAGGAAAAATAAATTTCAATATAATTGCCACACAACAATTTTGGAGGAATTTCTAGATTGACACCTGTTTTCTTTAGCGATTTGCTGTTCATCATCTCCTAACATACAGCTGGATTACAACAAATGTAAATAATGTAACCCATGTACATCAAGTAATCATTTTTAGCCGAACTTAGGTGGTAATAAAAATAAATTCTTAAAAAAGAAAAGTATGGAAAAGCATGAAAGTTTAGTGGTTATAATAAGGGAACAGAAAATGGAAAGAACTTTACTTATAAATCTTTTGTTCGTCCCATCCTCGACTATGGTAGTAGGGATTCTTATTTAGGGTACCACATTCTAGGATCAGAAGTTAAATTTTTCCAGTTCACGGGCGTGTTAAGGTAGAAAAATTAGGGTGGGAATTGTTACAACCAGAAAGAAGAAAGATAGATTTTTGCACACAGATACAGATCACACACGGGTATAAAGAGTGGAAATACGTATGGGTTAAGCTAAGAAAATAACTTATATTGGAAAAGGGAACCACAATTTTAGATTCGAAAATAGACCTTAAGAAGTAGGCATAAGAAAATTATAATTTTTAAACAGGACGATAAAGGATTTTCAAAACTTTACATACAGTACTGTTTACACAATAAATCTACAACAAGCAGGTTTAAAAGTAACCTAAACAGTTTCATAAGGTGAAGTGAATAAGTCGGAGTGTTTTTACTTTTTTTATCTTCTTTTCTTTTAGTGAAGTGAATACTTTATAACTGTGGATAACGTTTGGTAATAATTTCTTATTTAAAATCTGCATTATTTATTTTTCGCGTATATATTTATGAATTTGTTTTCTTGCTGTCATCGAGATCTATTCCATTCTAAAAATTCAATATTTTGAATCACCTGACGAAAGCAAGAAGAATGGTGGATACGTTGTGTATAATTTATTTTTTCACTTTATGTAACGAAACGATACATTATTTAACCAAAAAATCAAGAAAGTAAATATTTCAAACGACGGAAGAGTGTGAGAAATCAATGATAAAGAGAAATATGAGCAGCTCTTAGTAAGCTAGTGTGACAGTTCACGGATTATGAGACTATATTCTACAGTATTACAGAAAACCTATGTAAATTGAATATAATGTGTTAAGAGGCGAGAAAAAATATAACCTAAGTGAACTCTGTGAAATTTCAAAACTCATATCTCGGATAAAAGCTTAAAGGCAGGTAATTCATGGTAGTAACATTATTGCATACTGAAAAAATCTCATTATTTCTTATTGTATGATAAACTGATTGTAAATAAGTTCCTCGTAGAAGGTTCTTTCGCCTCAAAATAAACCAAACCCCTGTGATATTGGGGCATTCATAGTTATTCTCAGTTCGACAAACCAATTTTCTTTTCTGGAGTCGTGGATGAGTCGACAGTCCAGCGGCGAGCTCCGGAAACCACGTGACTTCATTAGTATCGCCTGTTCATGGCCAGTGGCGGCTCGGAATAGATTACCCCTTCCACCACTGCATTAAGGGCCATTATCTTTATTTTACTGGCTCCTACATCCAAGCAAACTGCTGCACCGTTCGTGCTGCTAAGTGATTTCGGAGCGCGTTCCGAGAGCCGCATACGTTTCGCAGGAGTAGAATATATGGGATCCACCCTCTTCACCAATGCAAACACGCGTACTTGCTTGTTACAGTAATATAAAGGCCTACAGTCAAATCTCTGTTCATTTATTTTACTGTTGAGTACCGTATATTATTTATCTTAATCGTAGCACATTAAGCTGTACTGGAAGAGCCTTACTATATGGGATCAACTATATATATGAAAAAAATTATCGTAGTGTACGTATATTCTTTATACAGGTATGTCTAAAATTTTGTTAATATTTGAACTTCAGCTGTTAACTGACTTTACAAGAAAAAGAATAATTTGTATTTTAAGAACTGTTGAGATGTTCTTATTTACTACAATTTTAATTTTTCACTTGAAGAAACATTTTTCCTACCAGAAACATTAATCAGTAATTAATAGTATGAATAATTTTCTAGAAGAAAAGATTAACTTTGTAAAGAACGGAGAATTTAAAGAACGAAAATGTAAATTAATAAATAATTAATGATTACTTGATATAATCTGATTACTATTTAAACAGTAGGTCCTCTTCTATATATAAGGGTGATTAAAATATTGAAAAAATTATATGACGTAACGCAGAAGAGACCTCGCTAAATAAGTTGTGCCCGAAAAAGAACCTGTTTTTCTCTGCGCCCGGCGACTCCGAGTACTGAGCAATTACGAGGCAACTTCCGAGAATTCGGTGCGGCTCGTTCAGAATACGGCAGGTACAGGTCGTGGCATTTTCACTGTCGAAGAAAAACTAACTAGTTGTCAGTTTTCACGATGATTTTTATGTCTCAGGTAAAAATTTAGGCTAAGCCAGGAAAGTTGCAGACGGGCTTGTGTTTTTCTTTCAATGATTTGCTGAAAGCGTCTTCTTTTATTCTCTCAGCGGATATTTTTCTTCATTCAGGAATAAATTAAACGATGCTTCTTAATATATTTTTCCTTATCCTCTCTCAGACCATCTTAATATTCTAGCCAATTCTTCTATCTGTACGTCTTCCACCTCGAACCTTGCCTCATCTCCTCTACTTTATGACTTCCTTCTTTTCCAAGTCAAGTTGTGAGCTGCAGTTCTCGTCTTCTTGAGACTTCCCAGCTCATCTCTGTCACCTCCACTACGGGGTAAAACATCACTCGACGTGACGTGTCTACGCCCATCATATTGAAATTTATAAGATGTGTTTACTCAGGTCATTGTTTCCGAGTGGGTGACAAACTTCTTTCCTCAATAGTTGACTGTAGCCAAGAACTTGCCAATTGTAGAATTATTGAGTATTTGACTATAATGTGGGGATTATTCCTCTGCGCTACAAACTACAAGACCTGTAACACACTCTACATACGATTTTTAATGTAAACAGCGATTTGTTGCCAATTTTGCAGCAGTAAATAAGTATACCGTTTCAACAGCGCAATTTTACTGTCCACTAAAAGCCATATAGTAGAGCCACTAATTATTACGCGTGAGAAATCTTAAATTTCAAAATACTAAAGCCAGCAAATAATACATAAAATTCGCTAAAAATAGTTGTAACATTGTAGACGCATAATTATATGCTTTTTCTTTCCTTCAATTTGCCCATCGTGTCTCGAAAAAGCTATTAATAAAATTAAAATGGCGATTACAGAAAGTTAGTTCGTTAGTCATACTTTAAACCCAGTTCACTATTTTATTCTAAAATTCATACATAAATATGCCGTAATGTGCATTAACATTATTTAAACAATTTTTATATGAACTATGGAATCTAGTTTCATACTGGTTTTTAAAGATATTGTATAACGGTGTAGTTATTACCTATAAAATCTATCTTATTTTTATTAATTGCTTTTTCGTGAAATAGTGTTCAAATTACTGGAAATTATTAATTTTCTTGAATTTTTAACATGTGAAAATTATTAATATATCTATATAACTGAAGGAAAATTATTTAATTAATAAAGTATTTTAAGAATTTCTTAAATCCAATATATTTAAGCGTAAAGCTTCTAATTCAATAAAATAGATTGCATTAAAACATGGATGTAGAAAACAATTATAAAGAAAATTATTTCTCTCAGTTCTTGACACATCTTTCTTGGGATATAATCTTTAAATATGGACATATTATCAAGATTTGTGGCTGGATCGACCCTCGGATAAAATAAAATACTGACAGTTTATTAGGCTAAAACAGTGTGAAAGAATTATCAGGCGACCTTGAAATGATTCATATTGTTGTCATCACTTTCCAAAAATTTATATTGAGTTGTTGCTTCATTATTAACGGGTCCTAGTAAACCACTTTGAAAGTATTTTCTGGCACCGGATGTTGTGGCGTAGTGAATCCCCTTGATACCTCAGGAAAACCACAATACACGTTCTGTGTGTAGTGATTCAGCAATCTACAAGGCTGGTGGTCGATGAAAGCTTATTGTATGTCGTTTGAGCTTGTGATTTATCAGTTCCTTTATTATTGAAGAATCTATTATAGTCGAACGAAATGACGTCTTGTCGTCTTTTGTTGCGAAAATTCACGAATAGCGTGTGTCTTTCTTACCATTTGTTACGTCAACGTTTTAAGAAGATTAAAAAGAATTACGCCCGCTTATAGGCGTTGCATAATTTTTCGCATATTAACTGAACATATGGAGTGATATGCGGGGCTCACCTCATTATATCGGGAATGCCTCGTACTCTGGGTTTTCAAAGTTCTCACATGCCATGTCACCTTCACCTATTTTGGGAGGTATATGCCTTGGGCATAAAGCAAGAGTTGTCTGCTGATCCCGATGGACCAGTTGGCCAACTACCTCCTAACCTGGTGGAGACACGGAGAAGGGAATGCTGCGACCCATAGCAAACTCGTCTCCCGTCATTCTGAAGGGCGTGAGAACAGTACCCATTGCCCGACCTACCTGATTCAGGTTTTCTAGGGTTTTCCCCGCATCTATTTAGGTGAAACACCGGGTAGGATCCTTAAACTATAACCCGGGGGTCCTAGTCAACCCTTGGCTACCTTGCTCTACCTTCCGCATCCACACTTTCCAATTCCCTTCCTATGCTATGAAAAAGGAGTTGCCTGTTTCAGGATTACCCTCATGTAGCCTGTTAACCCCAAAAAATCGCATATTAACAGCAAACACCGAAAAACTTCAATTCCCATTGCATGACGTGAAACAGAGAGGCCAGTGTCATTTCTCAGAAGTTACTTCCCTCAAATTACAATTAGAGAAACGTTTTTGCTATGTGTGTGCTGAGACGACTGTGCATAAAGTTGAAGAAACGAGTAGAAATGTACTGTATTTCTTAAATTATCTTATTACAAATTATATTTAACCATTATTGTACATTCCGTTGTTGTGGTGGTATTCAGCCCTGATACTGGTCTGACGCAATTCTTCGTGCTAACCCTTCTTGCTCAAACCTTTTCATTTTCGCATAACTACCACATCCCACACCCTACCTAATATGCTTAGTGCATTAAATTCTTGGCCTCTCTCTTCTGTTCTTACCCCACACACTTCCCTCTAATGCTAATTTCACAAGACCCCCATGTCTTAAAACCTGACCTATTAATCTATCACTTCTCTTGGTCAACATCCTCCATATTTTCGCTCTTCCCATTATGTTTAGAAGTTCCACGTTAGTGATTCTGTCCACCCATATGATTTTCAGCATTCTCCTATTGCACCATAGTTTAAAGGCATCTATTCTTTTCCTTTCTGCAACTCCTACCGTACATGTTTCAACCCATATAACGCAACACTCCATATGAATATTTTTAGCAATGATTTCCTAACATTCAGTTATATTACCCGTAAGTAAATTCCTCTTTTCTAGGAAAGCCTTCCTTGCCTGAGCTGTCCTAAATATTTATTAAAGGTAATCGAATTAAATGGTCAGTCATGAAGTTTAATTTGTTAATATTTCAGATGAATTAAGACTCAATTAAATTTGGGATACCTTAAAATACACATGAACATCTAAAACCTTTTTCTGTATTTGATAATAGATATATTGATGCACATGAGTTAGTGGTCTGCCTTTTATAATAAGATAGATCTCACTAGCACTGACATTAAAATGTGGATAATTTATTTTTTTTATAAATTTGAAGTAGAGCCACTATGAAAATATGGCCTTCATTTTACAATCACACACATAATCTTTCATCACACCAAAACGTATATTGTATTATACGTTTTTATTTATGATAGTTTTTGTTACACTGACATGACAATGTTGTAAACCTTTCATTTTATATACATGGGATTTTGGAAAGAAATTGACTGCCCTCTGTTTGTGTGAGAAATGAATTTTAGGACTATAAAATTGGCAGATATCAGGCATTGGCTATTGTGCCTGCCTCCCCGTGCTCAGGCATGTAAATATAAGACTGTAGGTGCCTAGCCTGTAGCCGCAACTTCCCTACAGCTAAGACAGCAGGCTCCAGGACATTATAAACAATTCATATGTATTGAATCCCGGGACAGAGGCGAGACTATACATTCAATGATAATGTTCCAGGATTCCTGCTTGTAGAGGCCTCTCAGGTGCTGAGCTAAACGTTGTAGATAGGGATTATAAGTGTGCTAATAATTAAAAATAAAAATATTGTATTAGTTGAGCTCGTTTTTGGTCTTCAGCGTGAGACAATAATTGAACCACTATTGACTGTCAAGTCTTTATTAACTCCAATTATTAGCTTTCTGCATGTTCGATGCGTACTATTGTGATCAGGAAAAATACAGACTGAGTAAATAATTGTTTTGATAGTAAGGTACTGAAAATAGAGTATGTTACGTAACCAATTATCTGAACCTTTAGCTCACGGTTAAAATGGCGTCTGATGAGCTGGTGCGGCAGTAGCAGCCGGACATCGTCGGCCAGCCCTGGGATAGCGGCGCCCGGAATCGTGGAGTTCAGCGCTCGGACAGCGTCGGCTCTCAGCTCAAGGCGAAGATCGATGCGAAGATAATTTTTGATCGTCGGAGCGTGATCCACCGCATTCTAACGGGTGATGAAACTTCAAAAAATTCTTAGTCCAAAATAGTTATGAGCACGAATTTGAAGAACGTCTGCCTTATTCGGTGTATGGAATAGTTGTGATGCTCCTTCGACCAGCTAAAAACTGTAACCACTAAACAAATCAAATCAATTAAAAAAATCCCCTGCATTAATAAATGTACTCCGTAACTTCTTCTCGTGAGTTGGCTGTAATTACATTACTGTGGATTTAAGCGTGACAGTAGTTAAGACTCCGATGCGAATATTGTCTATAATTAATTCGTATCCAGATTAATAATGTGTTCTGGTCAGCATTGTCAAATAAATAAATATTATTAATTACAAAAAACACTCTTAATTAATATTCGCATGCCTAACTTAAACATATTTGTCGTTAGGTAACGAAATTGGCTTTGAAACATAGCAAATTCGAACGAAATAAATCAAATACGTAAAAAATTGGGGAAGAAAATATGTGACCTTTACATTATGTGTAACAAAATACATATTAAAACTTTAATCGAACATATTCACAGGACTAAATGTTAATTATTATTCTGTTATTTATTTTAATATTTATTTGATATGTAAATAAATGTACCAAAAAATAACTGTAATTCCAAACATTAAATCGGAGTCAAACCACAGCATTCAATATTATATTAATAATTTTGTTTCTGCGCTTTACAGACTCGTGAAAATGTTGAATAATATAAACGTTTGACAAATAAAAATGTAAAGGCTTTTAAACATCGGTATCGTTATTTTAGATTACAAATAATAAAAGCGGATATAACAAATAAATAATAGCTGGTATGTTTCTCTTACAGGTTTGCGTGCTAAAGAGCACAGATTCTTAAATGTTTTTCTTTGTAAAAGGAGAAGTTAAATATCTTTCCATCTGTGCAGTGGATAGCGCCATCGCTTCCACGATTCGGAGACGTAAATCTACACTGTCGCAGGGGAGTGATACACCCGATCCCTGACAAATTCCCCGAAGAAGACGTTCTATCCCGATAAACTCTGGAGATTACATTGTCACACTTCAATCCAGAATTCTGAAAACAGCAGTTTGACCCCGGAGTCGTTTAAGAGACATTGGCACACAGTAACAAATATCACTTTCAAGTTTTCTTTCGTTGGAGATTAACGAAATGTTTCGCTTGAGTACTCTCCCGTCATCCAAAAATTCAACTAGGCTTTACCCATAAAATCAAACATATACACAATTTATTCCTATCGTTTGTGAAGAAATGTGAAAGTTTCGATGCATAATTGGTTAGGGCAATAAACCCAACTGCAAACAAAAGTGATAAAAATGTACTTGAAAGACAAGAATCGTCAATTCAGTAATTTATTTAACGAATATTATTAAATTCAATTAAATATTAACCGAGAATTACCATGCTTGCGTCTGGAGTAACAATGAAATGAAGTTTTATTTATTTTTATTCTCCTTTTATGTAAAAATATTTCAATTGAAACCAAAATATGAACTCAAAAAGGAGAATAGTACATTGTGTACGTTCATAAATTATTAAGAAGGGCATTAAAAGCACTTTGAATATCGCTCGATAATGGTGTAAAAACGACTGTATAAATAGAGAAGATTATATCTTTCTTCCCACGTACATCAGGTTTTATAACTAAAAATCAGCATTAACAAACAATAATGGAGACCCCATAACGTTTAATTAATAATAATAATACCGCTAATTTCTACATCGCCGTTGCGACTTTATGACGCGGTTCTTGGGTGGGTTTTGATATAATAATAATAAAGCAAGATTATACTGCTAATAATTACAAATTATTTTATGTAAATTATTAATTATATATACATTTTTCCCCGGCTCTTTCTCTAAAGGGTGTTCGTGGCTTGGGAGAATAAATGACTAACATATTGGCAAAATGGTACATAAACCCGCTCGTCTCAGGATTTTACAATACCTCGGATTAATCTTGGCGGAAGTGTGTCGTCTCTCACCCTCTCGGTGTTAGCTGAAGGGGGCATCCAGTCTGCTGATTGTTGTGGCTCAGTCACACCCAAGCTTGATCATTTCTGGGTTCTAGCCGACCCAGCATAAGTCACATGCCGTTGAGCCAAAGAAGCACTTGTTGTCTTTACTGCTGGGACCAGAATTCCAAATTCTGCTCTTGTCCACCATTTCGTCACCTCGGATTCCCCCTTCCAGAGCCGTAATTTACCAATCACATGGCAGTTCTCACGGGAAAATATTCCCTTGCCTTGGTATTTCCCCGGTGCGAAAAATATATTTTTGGCAGACGCCACTAACTTTGGGTTATTGTACTCTGTTAATATTTCTGGCGTCTCGGCACATGAGAACTCCTTTGGTGGCGTCCACTTCCCACTTCAAGATTAAGCCTCGGAAAAGCCCACTATTTAGGCATTTCCCCCCATTAAATATAGTTAGAATTTTGAACCATTACAAGCTGTATTCGTTTTTTTGTTTTATGTTGAATGAAGGTTTTTTCTATTATTGATCTAAACATTCTATATGAACGTACAGTCCATGAAGCAATATCAGTCTTAATTTCTGAGAAAAAAGGGTTGTTATGTACACTTTACTCGCCAAATATTAAAAGTTTTCTTAAAAATTACATTTGTCGTTATCTTTTTCTAAATAATTAAATTTGGTGTTCTGCTAGATAAATCGTAAGGAAGGTTAAATAATGTATTATTGAGGATTATAAGACAATAAGTAATTATGTCATAAAAGCGTAAAAGGTGTATTGTTGAAATAAAGTAAGCGTATTGTTCTGGCTCATATTAAAACATAATACCGTCATTCCTAATTAATATTTATTCAAGAACTATAACATAAATATTTAAACACGTTAACTAATCAATCAATGAAGTTATGCTAAATATTTTTCTCCGATTGATATTTAGCATCCATACATATAGTTAACAGTTGATTAAAAATAATAAACGTTCTTAATTTGAGAAGACTCAATATTTAGTTCGTATGTGAGGGTTTTTTCTTTTGTACTGCATGCGGATGAGGTTTATTAAGCCACTAATATGACCAAAGTTTCGACAGTAATATGTACCTCTTAGGCAAGATTCGGTTACTGTATCTATTTTTTTTTGGATTTCCACAACACTCAAATTGTACTACATAGCTATTTTGTGGTCGGTAGTTTTCCCCTTCATTAGTTAAATGGTGACCTTAAGCACCTTTCCCCTAATACCACCTCAATTTATTTACATAACTTCCCCGATCCTTATTCGGTTTCTTAGGTCTACACGAGCAAATGAAACGTAGATCATGGACTCTTTTTCAGTGATTGGTAACTCCTTAATCAGATATGGTTGTTGTTTAAAACAGCATGAGAATAGCTGCACACTATAGTTTAAATCAGTTATGATTGTGGAGAACATTTTATGTTAATTATATTCCTTTCACCTACAGCCAGTGTCCGTATTGGACTTAAATTAAATAAAGTCATCATTGTTTTCTGTAACAGCCGTGCTTATTATTCGTATGTCACCTTGCAGAGATATGCGATTTAACAATGTGTTTAATTTGAATAAAACTAAATGCGTATTTAGTGCGACTCTTACCACTTCTGTAGTGCCACAAATTCCAAAGATATTAACGATGCTTCCCTCAAGCAGAACGGTACCACAAGTCACTCATCGCACTAGATTACCGCATTATTTCGGGGAAAAGATAAATCACGTAAATCTAATTTAAACTAGCCGCCTAGCTAGTTCGACGTCACTGCTTTGGACTTCATTCTGTGAGTTCAAATCAAATTGAAAATTTACGAGAACTTTTCGCGAATGATTCATAACTGGCAGCCAAACATCACACGGCGAGTTTGCGAGTATTACTGAATAGTAGACAAAAAACAGGGTTTCAAGGATTCGTTCAACAAACCAAAAAGTGAGAGACATTTAAATTATTTTAATTTATAAACTAAGGCTGCTATTTAATATATACTAAACAAATAAATTATGTATCGCTTTCTTTAGTTTCGGGCATTATTATTGATAGCCTCTTAATATTAATAAAAACGTTGCTTAGTATTTTTATTCCAAGCTGACTATGAGGAACGGAATAAAAGGTTTATAGTATAGAGTGTTTTAGGATTTAGAGAAATTATTTCTTGAGAGATTCATTAGCATGTGACTGGGAACAGCTCATTTCATAATGAGACAGATTGAGTAATTAGTTGCCTGTTGTGGATTGTGCTCCAGGTGCCGTGGCCCTGCGGGACGTTCGTCTGTCGGTGCCGGCGGCGATCGTGCGCGGCCAGACGGCGGTTCTGCAGTGCCACTACAACCTCGAGGGCGCTGCGCTCTACTCCCTCAAGTGGTACAAGGGCCGCCGCGAGTTCTTCCGCTTCACACCTAGGGAGAGCCCGCCCATTAAGGTCTTCCCCATCAGCGGCGTCGTTGTCGACGTAAGTATTGCCCTATTCTCTGCTCACGGGGTCGAGGCCTGTTGGTACCAATTTCAGATTGAACGCTTCTATAAGTTCACACTTGACAGTGTTCAGGCTCACGCCGCGACACGCAGCACGGGTGTTGAGTTTTCTGCTGCCCCCTACGACCTCTTTTTGCGATTTGGAGCCGTTAAAATACATTTCGGATACTTACGGAACCCGTATACCGTGTCCTATGTCTCGGTTAAAGGGAAAAATCAGAAAGAAGGGTGAGATCCAGGAGCACCGGGCATAAAGACGTCCTTGGCGACGAAAGGATTAAGCAACTTTCTCTAAGAAAGATAGACATCGCCTTTGTCCAATGACGTTAATATAATATATTTACTAGAGAACCATTTTTGTATTTTCATAAAATAAAATCAAACGGCCACATATGCGCTATATTACTTTTAATGTATGTTAGGCGAAAATTGTAGAGTTTTAATGTATATTTTATAGGTTACAGTAAATAATAGATTTGAAATATTAACAATACCTGATATAATCATAGCCTTAAAAATGTGTGACGTGTCCACTAATGAACCAGATTCTTACTTCAAAACGTCATTAAATTTGTACCCTAATACTTGCTTCAAATTCAGATGTGATACTTGAGCGTCTCTTTAAAAAGCTGAACCTATTTCGGTTCGTAAACTAAACACGACCAATAAAGTGTTCTACTTTGTAAAAATCATCTTAAGTGTTTTGCAATCAACTTAATAAAGTAATTTCATTTTTAATTTAATTCTGTTCATTGGATTTCAATTTCATAATTTACGTATATATTGAAACTAACGTTTTAGTAACATAAATAATAAGTCTGCAACAAAGTATCGTGTATATATTAATACGTGAATAAAAACTTTGTACCACTTTTTAAGCACATTGCGCGCACATTATTTTAAAAATGGTAGCTTTCGGCAGTTATACTGCAATATTCATCCTTGTACTTACAAAATATTTTATATTATATTATATTTTCCGTACAAAGTACGTTGTTAATGTTTAAAATTTAAAACGTCGTCCGTTACAAACTGCCGAAAGCTACCATTTGTAAAAAAAATAAGTTTCAAAACAGTGACCATAAAAGAGTTTTTATTACCCATTAAATCCAAATTTAAATAGTGTAAATAGTATAAAAATGCGCAAAGAATGAGTTTAAAAACATTAAAAAATTTAATTAACTACATTTTGCATAGTTGAAGTTCATATGAAGAAGGAGTGCATAAAGATAAATTCTTAAATGTGTTACAAATACATTAAATTAAATAAAAAGTCATTGTTTATGTTCATAGCGAATGTCAAACACATAAATGTCTCTGGGCAAAATGTCGCACTGAGTTAAGTTATCGCTGATGTATTACGAATGCATTAATATAAATTAAATAAAATGTGCATACAATGTTTACTTGTGCTACATATACTAGTGAAATACAGCTTACTCAATATAAATCTGTTGTAAAAAGAGAATTCTATAGAAGCATTGTGAATTGAATTACTTTCGCCTAATTATTATTGGTGGTTACAAAAAAGTGGGTATATTCAGGTATTCGCAATTACTTCCATTACGCCTGGACATTGAATATTTACGGGTTGTAGTGACAGACAAAAATGGAGAGATATTTATTCGTGTAACATAAGGATAGGCCAAATGCAAATTTAAACAGTGAATTGCATTCTTTGACCGTTTAAACGCTGATGCAATGATTAATAAAAACTCTTTTCCGGTCACTGTTTTGAGAGTTCTTTTATTTTAAAATGGTAGCTTTCGGCAATTATAGTGCCATATTCATCCTTGTACTTTGAAAATATTTTATACTATCCCTAATTTCCTTACAAAGTACGTTGTTAATATTTAAAATGTTTGTGTTGTTTTACATGTCGTCCGTTACAATCTGCCGATAGATACCATTTTTAAAAATAAATAACTTTCAAAACAGTGACCGAAAAAGAGTTTTTATTACCCAGTAGATCAAAATTTAAATAGTGTAATTAGTACATAAAATGTGTAAAGAATGGATTTAAAAGCATTAAAAAATTTAATTAATTACAATCGCATGTCACCAAGTATTAAAATACTAGTTTAAATTAATTAACTATTTGTAATTTATCAGGTATTATTTGAAATGATAATTCATTCAACACAGGATGTTGTGTGACATTTATGTATTGAAAAGTATTGATCGCAATGGTCTTGTATCTATACAGGGAATGGTATTGGCAGAAAGCTGTCACAGGTCCCTGGAATTGTCATGTTTTGGACGGGGGAAGCCGAAGGCTATGAATGCGGCGTTGTCCGGTGCACTTTACTTTCGGGTTGGTTTAAGCAGGTAGCGGATATAACGGACGTATTATTCGGTGTTGTAACTCCAAACTTTTGAAGAAAAGAGAACTTTTTGCAGCCTTGGAAGAAATATGTAATGCGTTTCTCGCTTCTTTAATTAAATATCTAGTAAATACAACCTTAGCCTTTTAGAGTAACCTTAAAGCAACAGTTTTCTGTATGT
This sequence comes from Eucriotettix oculatus, assembly GCA_034510155.1. Classification (NCBI taxonomy): domain Eukaryota; kingdom Metazoa; phylum Arthropoda; class Insecta; order Orthoptera; family Tetrigidae; genus Eucriotettix; species Eucriotettix oculatus. The sequence continues at coordinate 32,546,866 of CM067377.1, read as the reverse complement.
TTTCTAAGTCTCCGGTATTTATCTTTCTTAGAAAAATGTAGCTTAATGAAAGACATTGAATTCCTCAAAATGGTCTATCTCCATAGAACGGTGAGACGATCATTGTTATTCCAAATTAGGTGTGGACAAGCTGAGGCTATGTCAAGAGTATCATAATATTTATGGAGAGGCAATGCCAGGGCTTGTGTACAGGCGACAGCGTAATAGTCATCCCCACTCCTCTAGGATCAACGCGCAGTATAAAATCTATTTTAAAGCAGAAAAAGAGTAATTAAAGTGAATTAATTACTTTCTAATGTGTAAAGAACAAATATAAATTTATAGGAATCATTAAGAAAAGTGAGTATGATTTGAAATCGATGTTTATAGTTTGATGTGAAGTTATACCAACATAATTATCTCACTTTCAGAATTTAGACCCAAAAAATCAATGTATATTCTCCTCCAACATCAGAATAAAAATTATGTATTTTTAAAATTTATTTGAGTCCAGAATTATTGAATTTGTAAAAGTTTTAGCGTAACTAGAATAATTTTTGGTGTATTTTTACGCCCATAGACGAAACGTTGATCTAGCATTACTCCACAATGACAAAAATACAGTCTATACAAAAGAGTGGTGTAGGTAAATGTTTTCATACAATACAAAAATACCAATTCCTTGGACACAATTCTTTTTTGGCGTTCCAAGAAACAAAACTACTTTATAAAATATTAATATTATAGGTTTATCCATTCTTCTTTTATTATTAATTAGTTTACATGTACAACACGCAACTTTAAAAATTTTGTATTTATTTTCTCGGCCAATTCATGTAGCAGGTAAAACAAAGTTTTCAATTAAAGATCTCATGATTTAATTTATAATTTGTGAATACATTCCCCCTAAAAAGTAAATATATATTGAAGAACTAAATGGTTCTAACCATTAAAATGATGTAACATTATATTCGCTCGGTAATTAAATGTAAACGAAGACGTTCTTTTCAAGACACACGCTGCGTTGTTTGTGATGAATAAACGACATAAAAAGTTAGACATTTAAAAGTTTCACTCACCTAGACAGGCGAGAGTTTGCACGATCTAGTGTTAACACTGAGGAAGGAAGGTAGACGAAACTTTTATTGACGTTCTTTTCCAATCAGAGACTCTGAATAACACGTCAAAGACAAACACAAAACTAAGTTGGGAAGTGCTCATTTCGTCTTGCGCAAATTACTGGCAACTTCCGTCGGATGCACTCTCGATTAAGTCTGATTGCTATCCAAATTACACACTTCACGAGGAACGTTCACAAAATAAAGAAGAATAACATTCCTAAAATAAGTTTTTTCCTTTCGGAAACATGTCCCTAAACTTTTTCAAAGCGTTTCTTTCAGTCCATTTGTCAGTTTCCATAACAATAAACGAAGTGTTGAAAATAACACTGTAAGCACGTATTCTTAGCTCAAATTTTAAAAAATACCAACAAAGCCATTAATTAGAATTTTATTCAGATGAGAATTACTGAAGTATTAATAAAATATATATAATAAAATATAAGAGTCTAACACTTAAACTTGTTTATCTGCATACGAATCAGCATTGTTGGATTTCAGAAATATATTTCGTAAATAATTTGTGTAAATGTAATTATCTAATTTAAATTTTTTATATTTACTAATATATTCTCGTGATAATGTTAAGAAACTAAACTACTGAACAAGTAAATGAAATATTTAAGATTTCTTTAAAGAAATAATGCTTGAGCTACATCTTGTTTCTGATTAGTGGTATACAAAGTCTCTCAAACAATACTCATATGTTTTAGTTATCATATACAATATGATAAAAACTGTCCTCGGGGAAATCAAGTAAAATACAGTGCATAAATCCTCCATTAATGAATGGTAATAATGTAGTTTCCTACTGAAATGATGGACCTAAATCATTCTCTAATCGTTACCCAAATTGTTTGAATCTAAATTTAATGAAACTTTAATTAATTCCTATCATTATAAATTAAGTATTGCTAATTCAGTTTCTGAAATTAATTAAAAAATGATTCAAATAATTTAGTTCTTGCGGAAATAGTCACTTATTCACGTGACAATTGTAGGATAATATTTCTGTTGTGCAAAATTGTAATAGGCCAAGGGAATATTATTGCAACAAAGTCCAACTTCTGATATAAATCCTAAGAAAAAATACCACTTAATAATCATAATTAAGTCTAGAAAAGGAAGGCAATATAGATACATCTATTGTAATGGTCAAGTAATTTTTGTAAAATAAGGGATATAGAAAAACAGGAATTGCAAGAATATGAAGGTCACGATGGAAAAATCTCGACCGTACCGGGATTGAACCCGAGACATTATTTTCTAATTAAAGTTTTGTAGCCTTCATGGCGGAGCTTCATTGCAAAACATTCACCAAGGATCAATTCTTATATTATGTCCACTCTCTTATCAATCAATATCCTTGGTTTAGCTCGTGAGGAATGTGATTAGTGAATTGTAGGTGAACCCGACCTCTCAGTTCTGTAATTGAATAATTTCTTTTCTACATCGCAGTTGTAACTAGGAGTGTTATTGAATTATTTTGGACGCGCCATAATGGAAAGCTGCGTGGACACGCGGTGAGAGAAGATCGCGATGGAGTGTTGACGAATATCGTTTCGGGATCACATCTAGACAGTCACAAGAACTTGATGGCTGGACGTTGATGAGTGAGGGTCGTCGCAAAAGCCCGAGTCCTAATTACAGAATAACTTAATTTTTTAATTTATTTTTCTTATTTATAAAGTATTTATCTTTTGAGCAATAGTAGAAGAGAAATTGAAGAATGCTCTTCGCAGACGACCGAGAAGAGACCATTCCTACACCCTGCAAATGGAACGCTGGCAATGGAACAGTGCACCGCAAAGTATAACCGCTAGGAGCTGATGCAGAGCCAGATACCATCGGGCAGCAACGCCTGTAGGTCCTGCGTGTATGATATTATGAGATGCCGTAGTTAGGATGGATATATCATAATTTATAAATAAATGTTACAGATACATGCTTTCTTAAAGTTTATACTCAGCTCCAATAGGAACTCTAATATTGGTTATCAGTCAAACCACCATTTATTTTTCCAAAACCCGTTTTCGGATAACGCAATGTTATTTCAACGAAAACTAATTAATCATCTTTACTAGGGTTGATGAACTTGGCGTACTCGTTCTACGGTCGTAATAGGGTGAACTTAATAAGACAGGATACGGGGACAGGATCCTATGCTTCACAGGAAAAGTCAGACCGTAGTTGTTTTCATTACGTTCCTAATATAAGTACTTAAATGGCAGAATCCTTAGTTAATATCTGGCCTTATTCGTTTGGAGCATCAATACTCAGTGGCTTTACTAAGACAACAATTTTGTACACATAATTACACGGATCACGTGATTAAACAACCACTCGAGAGCGTCGCATTATTGAAAATTTACTTCTTCATTACTATGAGAACTGTATGAGAACAGAATTTCATCATAGCCACCGTGACGATACAGTGTCTGAATCAAGTCAAGAAAGTTCTGGTACCTTAAATGAGCATCAAAGATTTGTAGTAGTCTCTTATCTCTACAATCCTTGCTTGCTTCAGAGTCATAAGAAAAAGATGCACAAATTTTGGTTGATATTATACCATGCGTGTATGAAACACATACACAAGAAAGGACAGAAACAGACAATTATATTTATATGTGGAAAATACTTTAACCATCTCTTCACTCACATTAAAGTGTAATAAAGTTTATGAATAAATATGTAAAATTTAGTCTGCGGTCCGGGTCTTTAACAGGGTGTCCCATCTGAAACAGTACGGTGAACCGGGGCAGGTAACGAAAAATGTACAGGGGTTGGGACATCGACACATCCGCATGCTCTACCAACTGCGGCAGGATATAGCAAGGTCCTGGGTTCGATTCCCTGGTCCGGTTGGTATTTTTCCATTCTTGTCTTTCTTGTAAAAAATAAACTATATGCTTTACTGGGCTTCAATTGAGCATTCCCACTAACTTAGATTAGATTTGAATATTTAAGTTCAATCAGTACTCCAAAACATTTTAAAAAAAGGAACGAATAAAATTCGTTTCAATAACAAAAATTTAAACAAGGTAGTAACAGATTTGGAGCTTTGTTTCGATTCACGACCACACTGAGAAAGGTTTCACGACAATGGGTCAAAGAATCCCACCAAGAACGGGGCTCAAAAGACGCGGGGAAATTCAAACCGGCCACACACGAGACTCAAAGCGTCGAGGCGGGATTCTTGTCACAAAGGATTGATTGAAAGAATCACAGTTTGTACTAGGTTTAATACAATCAGAATACGTGGTATTGTAGTGCTGCAACAACGATGAAAAAATCAACGGAGCTTTAAGATTGCGAAATAATCCCACATCGCCACCGATATTAATCTACTTAAAATGCTAAATAAGCATTTTTCATTATTAATGTGTGATATAAAGATATCCTGTGTATTAGTAAATAGTATTTATCGCGCTGAGCTCATCTCGACGTGGTAACTTGAGTACTAACAATACAAAGCGGGATCTAATTAGCTTATCATACGCGTATCCCAATTTGGATAAGTGCCAGTACAGTACACGAGGCTAAATAATGAATTAACTCTCACCCTTTCTTAGACGTAAGATGGAGCTCACGACTTTGCAAAGATACTGTGAATTTCCAGAACTAAGCAGCTTCCGCCTCCACAGCTTTGCGCGGGAAATCTGGCTGACAGCTTACACGTAACCTTGTTACGCCGTTTTTCCGATTTGAGTGTCAGCACGGACACCGCTCAGAACTTTATATTCTCAGAATCTATAGAAAAAACCTTTACCAAAGAAAGAGCATATTTCGTACTAATAGCGTGTCTATATACTTCACCTATGTCATAATCATTGTCTTTTAGTATTTGCGTTGCTATGCGTGCGCTTTTAATTCATTTATTAGTGATTGAGCCGTTCGTCTTTTCCACAACATAGCTTGTATGTGACAGTCATTATTTTCTAGACTCTACTTCGATTCTTGCTCCATTATCGGAATATACTTTCACAATTTTATTCGACCACAAAACGTTTATATTTTTATACTAATTCTCTTATTTCTTTTTTTTTCGATAACAGTGCCATTAATACTTATCTATTAATCGGTAGCCAAACCTTATAAACGCTAAGTAGGTCATGAAAAATAAAAACCCACTCTTCATGTGAAAAAATCATTTAAAACATAAATATCAGGTCTAAATTTATATGGGAATTATTAATAATTGAATAAATTATAAAAAAGATGTGTTAATAACGACACTACTGATGCTAGTTTATGCGATGTACGTGTAAGTGATATTTACATATTATGTAAAAAAATAGACTGTTACTGTTTCTTTTATGAAATTAGCTTTCAAAGATATTTTCTTATGTTTTGTATAATAATTAGAATAGGAACAGTTTTCATGTATGTGTAGGGGGAAAATGTTAATGAAAATAATATGGAGGAGGATGGAACGACAAATTGATTTCGAGTTAGAAGATCAGTTTGGTTTTAGGAAGCAATATTTAAATCTGCGTCTAATTATAGAAAACAGGAGAGGAAATAACAAACCTACGTTAATGGAATTTTTAGATTTAGAAAAGCATTTGATAATATGAACTGGAACACACTATTAAGGATTTTGAAGAACACAGGAATAAAATATCGAGAAATATGGCTTATACACAACCTCTACAGATTCTGTCAGCAGTAATTAGAATTGAAGATCAGGAAAAAAAAGCAGAAATCAAGAAACGAGTAAGTCAAGGATGCAGTCTGTGGCCCATCCTTTTTAACTTATATACAGAACAGGCGATGAAGAAAGTTAAAACGGAATATGGAAAAGGAACCCTACTGCAAGGAGAAGACATAAAACCCCACGCTTTGCCGATGATATTGTAGTATTAGAGGAGTCAGAAGGAGTATTGAAAACATAATAAATGACGTGAACGTTGTCCTGGAGGAAGCGTACAACATGAGGATTAATAGGGATTGTAGAAGTATAGTAGGATAGTAAATGCAACGAAGGCTTTCGCAAAAGAAAATAGTAATTTACTTACGGGTAATATACGTGTAAATATTAGAAAAGCAATGCTACAAATGTTCATATTGATTGTGCCGTTATATGGGTGCGTAACGTGGATGGTAGGGGTTGCAGAAAGAAAAGGAATAGATACCTTTGAAATGTGGTGCTATAAGAGAAAATCAGATGGGTGGATAGAATCACAAACGAGGAAGTTCTAAACATAATAAGGCAAGAATGAATAATATCGAGAATGGATATTAATAGGCTACGTTTTAAGACATAAGGGTCTTGTAAAATTAACATCAGAAGTCAGTGTGTGGGGTATGAACTGAAAATGGAGACGAAGGGTGCATAAGCGAAGCTGATTAGGGAGGTTGAGTGATGTGGCAGCTAATGAAAAGGCTTTCGCAAGATAGGTCAGCATAGAGGGTTTACATCAGACCTGTCTTAGGACTAAATACCACAACAACCATGTATGTAAGGGAAGTCGGGGTGGAACGAGACACATTCATTAACAATTTTTGTAAAATTATGGAAAGAGAAAAATGTCTTCATTAAAGTATAAAACATTATTTTATTCTATTACCTACTTTATCTAATATCAATAAACAACCAATTTAGATTTTTGCTGCATTTTTAAAAAGGAACTTACAAATTCATGGATATTTCGTTTATACAATTAATGCAATAAAATAAAATAAAATTAGTTTTTTAAAATAATTTTAACACTTTTAGTGATTCTTTTTTACACTTATTTAGCTTACCGTTGGTAACTTTATGAAATTTACTTGTCACAAAACGATTTTTTTGTAACATCACAGTCTTTGCTAATATTATTTTCTTAATATATTCTTTTTGGGTACAGCATCCTGTAAATTTTTCATATCGGATTAATCCGCCGTTTTTTTAGGAACACATTACATTTTCCCATATCCCGTTCCACCCCGCATGCTTGTCTCAATTTAAGTTTTAATACAAGCAAGTTTAAACCTTATAAGTGACTTTTATGTAGCTAAAGACACCTATCTTACGAATATATGCTATTAAAGAGTTAAAGCAAAGAGTTTTTTAATTACCTTCTGTTCATTTGCTTCAAAAACTGTAAAGTCACATATGAAAGACGCCAAAACAAGAGTTCATTCACAAGGTAGAGTCAAAATTGGTCAAGTCGGCTGTCAGGGCCGCTTCCTTGAGCAATTAAAATGTTCCACCAATAAAATGTTCCCACACTTTCCAGTAAAAAACTGATATTCCGTTCGCCCCAACTTCCCCTATATTATTACTGAAATTGGTGATCAGATTTGAATGTTGCAATTTAGTAGAGAATTTTTTTAACATTACGAAACTAGACCTACAACTGTTTTAATGTGAAATGTAAAGAGCTATCATCGTTTGAATTTAATAATTACTGATCCATTTTTCTTTGATCGCAAATTGAAGCTGCGGGATAAACTGAATAACAAGAGCTGAAAGTTTACACGTTTTCCGCAAACAACACACAATTCCATTCGTTTACATTATTTTCGTTTACCTACAGTCATAATTGTGGCAAACAAATAAGCAGCGAGGAAGTCGGTGAAATTACAACGAAAGTTTATATTGTTGTATAAATACCGCGGGATCGATCATTAAATTAATCTGTAACTTCGAAACCGAATAAATTAAACCAATCATTTAATTACTCATTTAGATTTAATATGTAATTAGTCTCCAAATTTAATTTTCATGCAAGTGCCAGATTAATAATTTGTTAAAATTACACAAGCCATTAATTAAAATATTCGCTTTTAAATCCAAAATAATTATATTTTAAATGATTATTTAAATTAAAAATTGTTTCAATAATTAAATACTTTGTCAATGTTCCATTCAGAGTTAATGCACTAGCTCGAAAATAATAGGGAAGTAATAATTGGAATAATCTTAAGAGCGGAAAATTACAATAATAATTCCAGTCCAGAAACTCAATACAAGGATTACAAAATATTGCAAATATTGCGTTCAACAAAATTAATTTACTTGATGGTGTAATAGTAGAAACTTGTGTAATAAATGGAATTAAGAAAATATAAATTTAATGTAATGTTAAGCATAAAAATATTTTGTATTTATTAAGTCCTTAATAACAAACAAAAACGTTTGAACAATACGCTGATGAGTCAAGGTGTATCAGATATTTATGATGTTCATAAACAACTAAATTAAAATAAGGTGAAACAGAAGTCATACTGAAATAATTAAGAGTTGCAAATATGAAATCATAATTTGTGAATGATCAAACTAGTTCGTACGGAATAAAATCGTCTTGTCAGGGCGTGAAACGGAAAATCTAAAGACAACATTCCCCTCAAACAGAATTGAAACCCCACACACATAATTCACCACATTTAAAGGTTTACGTGGACATTTTCAAGTACAAATAATCCGGTATACCGCTATAGACTGTCCAAAGATAGAAGAAAGATATGACATTAGCAGAAAAAGATCGTAAAATTTTCGCGTCGCAGCAGGGTCGTGGTTCGTTTTCGACCTATTGTATGTTGGTCAAAATATCTGCTTTGATTTGAACTTTCACATCTCAAATGTTGTAACATGAAGTTTTTAAGGTCCTGTATTCATAGCAGTGTAATAGGGTTTTGTGAATTATTTGTACTTTATACAAATACGTGAAAGAAAAGTCGTAATTGTAAAGAATTTACATTCTTCAGTGGTCTGTTATTTGGCCACATATATTCTTATTTGAAATTAAAATTTAGAGAGACAAATTTCAACACGTTTACGTGAGTTATTGAGCTTAAAGGAAGCCGATGAATTTTATATTTCATGAACGAAAATTATCATTGAACCTATTTTATGAATGTATCATTATTAGATATCAATTAATCAGTTTACGATTTGAAATATTTCTTTGAACTTATATTTTTGAGATAAAATAATGTCTGGAGTCAGAGCTATACTATAAAAATGAGTAAAAAAGAAACCAATTTATTTATATAATTAATTATAATGCTTTGTATAGTACAAAGTGTAGTAGACATAAAGAGTAGGATAGCATAGTCAAGGAAGGCTTTCGCAAAATACGCGTAATATAGTTGTGAAGTGTGAATATTAGGATATGTTCGTATGGAGTAAGGCGTTATATGGGTGCGAAACGTGGACGGTAGGAGTTGCAAAAAGGAAAGAATAGAAGCCTTTGAAATGTGGCTATATAGGAGAATGCTGAAAATCAGATTGGTGGATAGAATCACTAACGAGTAAGTTCTAAACAGAATAGGGGAAGAGTGAATTAGTAGACGTTTTGAGACATGAGGGTCTTGTAAAATTAACATTGAGGGAAGTGTGTGGAGTAAGAAGAGAAGAGAGACGTTCTCCAAGTTGCATTCTATACTAAAAAATTGTATACTAGTTTAATAATGGAAGATAGAGCATACCATCTCAAACCAAGTCAGTGTAATTCTTTATTTTTCAATTCAGCATTCCATTAGCTTGGTCTTCTACATACGCTTGCATAGATATTATAACGGACAAAAAGAATTTAATTAATTGTTTGTTTCTCTTCTATTTTCTCTGTTACTTTTATGACTTACATAAACAATGAGGGTGAAACTTTGTTTGTGTGTTTTGAAACATTTATATAATTAGTATGATGCTTTTATTATGAATCCATTATATTTCAACCCATAAATGAATTAAACTACTGTATTTTGTTCTATTCATCAGAAATTTAAATATTTTATTCAAAGATTTTTCTCTCCATTTTTGTACACTATCTGGTTGTTTATGGCATGCTTTTGGGTTATCGAATATTTATATGTACATAGGCCACGTTTTGAGATATGAGGGTCTTGTAAAATTAGTATTAGAGGGATGTTGGATAAGAACAGAAGAGGGAGGCAAAGGATGGAAAATGCTAAGCAATTAGGGAGGATGTGGGTATTGTAGTTATGCAGAAATGATAAGACTTGCGCAAGATAGGTTAAGATGGAGGGTTGCATCAGACCATTCTTAGGACTGAATACCACAACAACAATGATTTGTAAAATTTTTTCCTTGAAAATACATTTACAGCTCATAGCTCAACATATTTATTCAAAGTACTTAAATTTATAAACTGAATCATATTTTTATCATCACTGTTATTGTTCATCTTGTCCGTAGATCTGTTTCAGGTTGGATTTTTCCCGAACAATATGATTTGAAGCATATTGTATTTTGCTATTTTGTCATTTAATTGTAGCTTTATTTTATTTATTTCAAAATGTAATAAGCGAAAGGAAAAACGGTTACGATTTTGGAAACGGACATTGTTTGAAATAATCCAATGAATTGTATCAGCAAAGAGCTGAAAAGTACTACATGTTTCCATTGTTTATATCACTGTGTTATTAAATGGATTATGAAGTCATCCTGCTCATGAGCTCTACCTTTAACCTGATTTTAATGCTTCCGAACAGTAGTTTATTAAGAAATTGTTTGTATGAACCGTTTCTATTGTTTACATTTACTAATCGTTGTATTGAACAGCGTCTTTGGCCTGGAGTGTAAGGCAATGGTGATGTTCAATATAATTGCGTAGCAACCTGCAGCCTGCAGCCAGCATAACCTCGGTTATTTAGCGCATAATACACCAGGCTTTGGTAAACAGCACGAGAAGGAGAGCTGTGAAAGGAAGTCCTGTCGTTGAGGAGTAGGAACCCAGCAAAAATAATTTGCCTGCATAATGATCCCGTGCTCTGACGGGGCATTAAAGAGAGTGAGAGAGAAGAAAAAAAACCGCGAGAGCGACGCAACGAGGACAAAGCTGAGTCGGGTCTTTCAAGGAAGGCTATTTACCGTCCAGGTTGTCGCTCCTTTTTAAAAGCTAGCCAGCGCCTCAGATGGCAATCCTGGCGCAGTGTTATTGCTGAATAGACATTGTGCGAGGCACACAATGCAATGCAATGCGACGGCGATGGCACAGAATCCAATGCACGGAATCAAAAAATATTTCACTGCTTACGGAGCGCTTGTGTTCAATAACACATTGCAGTTCCTCAGAATTGTACGGAAAGGTGAGCACGAATAGCGAATAATCACATGAGAAAACACACCAAATATACATCGCTAATAACCCCTGAATAAACCATGCGTTCCGAGAAACAAAATCATTTTTTTATCCACAGGAAACTGAATTATAACCGTTAAAACGATTTTAAGACGTTTATATTATTTAACATTATAATCAACACATGTAGTATTTTATTCAAACTTCCTGTGGTCCAGTGGCTAGCGTTAGTCCTGCAACACAGAGGTACGGGGTTCAAATCCGGACATAGGCTTGGATATTTGTGCCGTCATGACCACGGAGACTGGGACTAAGGCTGCTGGAGAATCGATACACTGACCACGTATCACTACAAATTCGTAATGTGTCATGTCAGGTGACAGTCCGAAGTCGACCCTGTAGGCCAAGGTTCTGAATGGGCAGCAGAGCCAAGGAAGAATATATTATTTTATGTTATTTTATTGTTAAAACTATAAAAGCGTTTGTACAATACCATGACTCATTAATTAAAAGATTTTGAGTTCGTCACCTTGTTTGTACGATGTTTTGTAATTACAGCTCTTAAGATTGCAAAACACCCGACGAAAGCAACAACGATTGTACGAGATTCTATGATATTTAGTTGATCACTTATTAGTATCGGTTGATTGTCTACTTTATTTAATTGAATTTTATTATTTTTAAGGAATAATGAAACTCATAACGAAGAATATATGCCATAAGTCTGTTTGTCAAAAGAATCAAATAAAACAACCAATTCTCACACGTACAACTAAAAAGCAAAGGTATAAACATAAATAAATGCCATCCCCCCTTTTCAATTCCCTTCCTATGCTATTAAAGGGGAGTTGCCTGTTTCAGGATCACCCTCATGTAGTCTGTTACCCCCCCCCAAATAATTCTTTGTTGAAAAATATAAATAATATATATATATAATTTTTCGAAAGTTAAGTATAATTTACGAACATTCCTATAATAATAATGATAATCTTTTTACAAAATGATAATTGTATAACATAACCTACATGTAATATCAACAGTTTAAAAAAATTTACAATAATTATTTTAGCGGATCGATGTTGACAAATTAAACAAACCAATAAATTACCGAGAGTTTTCATTTAATCCTAATCACTGAAAATAAAATATAACCTTAACAGTGTTATATTTTTATTACGTGCAATCAGTAATCTAATTAAGTTGTTTCAGAATTTATGCATCCTATGTTATTTAAGGAGAGCTTTCACCACGTTCATTATTCTCATAAGGCTGTGTAGTCTTCTAGGAGTGGACAGGGCTAATTTTGGAGATGCCTTTTTCTCTCTGTGGATATCAACTAAGTATCTGACAAGCCGGTTTCATTTGGGAGGTAAATGCTCCGTGGTCGCAGTCCTTGGGCATACATTAACACTTGTCCTGTGATGATATTGGAACTGTTAGCCAGCTGCCTCCTAAGCTGGTCGAGGCATTGAAACTGCAATGCTGGATCCCACAGAATACCACAATCTAGCCTTAACAAGATTGTAAAACAGTCACCAATGATCCGGCTAATCTGAAGCAGGGTTTCTAGCATTTTATATGGATTAGTTTAAGGTGAATGCCGGGCAATATCCTTTAACTAAGGTCAGTCGGCTCTACCATGCTATTACTTCAGCATTCTTATTTCAACTGAGCTATTCAACTGGAACTACCATCATCTCTCAAATCATAAAACACCTATAATAATTGCTTTTTGCCGTACAGAAATTAAAGAGTAAAATCTATACAGAAATGATTTCTTTTTATGTACGTCTGTGCAGTTTATATTTTATTTTTTGTTAGTATAAAGTTAGCGAGGTTTGGAAACTTGGAATTGGCGTCAGCCTGTCAAGGCTTGGTGCGCCTCTAATCCGCTTGGAAGACTTTTGGGCACGTAAGAAAATTATCTGGGAATTCCGGAAACAAAGGGAACGAAATATTTAAATACTACGTGGTTACCTCAACCAGCGTGGTTTGGTGGTCTAAAGAAAATCGATTTCGATGCTATTTCACACAGCAGTAAGGCTGACTGAATTGATCATCCTGCTCTTGGAGGTTGACAAGGAAGGACGGAAGTCGACACCTGGTCCTGACGTATCTGAAGAAGGTCAACTGTTGACGCTGAAGAAACGTCCTTACAGAGAAGTTGGTGGAGAGGCGAAGACACACTACAAAGGAGGTACACCGTTAGATTTTCAATTCTTGACGTCTAGGTAGGTATTTATCCTGAGATTAGTAAGAGATCAGATTACTTCGCAGAACCTTCGAAATTTGTAAATACTTTCTTCATTAATGTTTTTCCTAGTTAAGTGCTTTCGTAAATAAATTAGTCCTTTCTTTTAATTACCCTTTTAATTTTAACGCAGACTTTGCCCTTCATGCAACCAATTTGTTAAAAATATGTTATTTAAATATTTAATCAGGAAAATGATTAATAGATCTTAAAGTTTTTAAATAATTATTCTTTAGTTTGGGTCGGATTTCCATTGTCTATTTGGTTTGAAGACAGAAATTAATTAAATTCATATAGTATGATATTTATATATTCTTATTTTAAACACGTTCAATCTCTTGACATCAGAGAACATTACATAAATTTATGTTTGCACTCAATTGTCGTATGCCTTATGATTTCGATTCCCTGCCTCGCTTTAAGTTTAGTTATATTATGTAGTAATCGTTTTCGTTTTTCAGCTGTTACTGCTCACTTTTGTCTACCATTTGCTATTTCTTAGTCTGAGTGCCGAGAAAAGAGACGATATTACTTTTCGGTTTCTGCTTCCAATAAATGGTAACAAAAGCTGGGGCACTCCTCCGACAAGCCCTTTCAATTACAGACGGGAACCTCCGGGACTCCGCCTTAATAGCAATATGCCTGTGGGAACAAGACGGCAGCTGCGACTCTGTTTGCTAATTACACTCTGGCAGGGTCTTCGCACCCGCCACGGGACGCCGCGCCGCTCTCTGCTCCTTTTTTTCTCTCTTTCTTTTCGATTCCATTACAGACTGAGAACAGTCTCCTCCCGGTAAAAGCTTCTCGGTATTTTCGTGTCCCTCCATTTGCTCCGCAGAACAAAACCAACAGCACGAGGCAGTTGGGAGTATTGATACCAGCAGTACGTTTAGCAGCGGCGACTACACATATGAAGCGCCTGGCTAATGGATTCCAGCCCTCATCTCATCTAAGCCGCTTGAACCCCAGCTTTTCAGCGCCGCTAAGAACTGGCTCAGGCTTGCTTTGTTCTGAGCGTCTTGAGCACTCCAGCCCTCGCTTTATCAACTGGACGCTAGCAACAAGTACACGCGATTAAATTTAACTGTTTCATAAATACCAAAAAGAACGCTTTTCCCTGCCATTTTCAAGGAAACGCCCGTATTCACAGCAACATCTCAAACATATTAATTTAATTAAAACAAATTGCTCAAATAGAATATGAGTACAATTTAATCCTAAGTAAGTATCACGTTTCCTCTACACGCTGGCAGACATCATTTTGTGAAATTCCACTCGGAACCTTAATCGAAGATTTTCCCGTAAATTACACGATTCTGTTGTATTCGTAAGTTATCTTTGTTAATATAACCGGAGTCTTCTAAGATCATGAGAAGAGTTCAATACCACCATCTTTTGATTGCTTCATCAAACGCTTATGTAAACTTTTCACGCTAAATTCCAATCGTCATAATTCTTATTAGTAGAATCTAGTAGTTTGAATTGTTATTCATTAAATTGTTAAATAAACTATTTATTTAGCCACCAAGTTTAAATGGAATCGTTTAATATCGGCGGATTACCGGGTAGCCAAGTTAGTGAAAGACATCGCGATAATTTCAGCTGAGTAGAGTATAACTAATATCTCAGTATATGTTATCCTTTTACAAAGGATTACAGTCAATTAGTGACTGTATAATTTATTCAAATCCATAACTCAATTTACATTATTATATACATTAATCACAATTTTGTTATTTGGAAGACCTCTTCGAATTTTGCAAATCCATTAATTTATTATAACGCCCAACATAATCTAAATCCAATTACATCTCTCATAAAAACTAAAACTGATAATAACTGCATAAAGTTTCTCTTCACTGGTTTCGCAGTTATTCAACCTCCATATATTCCAACCCCATCAATACCATTATGACTTCCAAAGATAAACTTATCCTCTTCTCACTTTCCAACTAAAAACCTACGCTGCTTATTAATTATAATGCGCTCGAGTAAGAAAATACATTAAAAATTGCATAAAGGAACATTAGGTTGCATTAGCCGTTTAAGCCCTGACCCCCATAATCTCGAGGGTGAGTCACTGGAATGTATTTTAGATTCTAGTTTTCCTAGAATTAATAAACACCGGATACAATTTACCGTTAGGGTATCTTTAGATTTCGTATGTCTACATTGTTTCTGCATTAGTTTTGTTACTTCATTACACATTCTTTCTTTCTTTGTGTTTGAGGTGTGTGAAAAGTTATTTTCGTATCTGTGGGTAATTGCATATTTCGTAATAATTCCTTGAATACCAAATTAATCTCTATACTATAAATAAGACGTAGGCATAAAAAATGTCTAATATAACAACATTTCTTTAAAGATTAACGAAAAATTGAAGTAAGTTAGCGTGTCCTAGTACGAAGCGCCAATTTTGCGACAGGCGAGTTTGAGGAGGCGATTGTTATATTTGCCTTTATGAGTTCCATATAATTTTATTTCTGATTAAAATAAATTGGTATATACTTTTAACTTAAATAGGATATAATAATTTGGTGGCAATCAATCTCTGGCAACACCAAATTTCTCTAATGTAAATAGTCCATCTATTGAATAATTTACCTGAAGAAGTCCACAAAGTTGGATGAAACGTTTTATTTGAATTAATTAAGCACTAATTAAATTATTTTCTGACTTATTGGCCGTCTTTTAATTAATATATTTTAAACTTAATGTCATAAAATTATGTTTGAACATATTATAACACTATCATAGTCAATTGAATAGCTCATGCGGGTAATTATGGCTGCATAATATTAATAGTGACTTGTGAAACAATGCATAATGCTTAATAAT
This sequence comes from Eucriotettix oculatus, assembly GCA_034510155.1. Lineage (NCBI taxonomy): Eukaryota > Metazoa > Arthropoda > Insecta > Orthoptera > Tetrigidae > Eucriotettix > Eucriotettix oculatus. Next base: position 32,530,652 of record CM067377.1, on the reverse strand, counting down.
AATTCGTGTTTACTCTTTACCCTATAACTTCTACTTCTCAGATTGGTAATTTATATTCTTCTGTAAACTGTTTTTCAGAATAGGATTGAACTGGGGGAATTGAAGTTAGCTCTGCTTTAAATAGACTTTGGTTTAACAACTGTAGATAACCTTTTATAATGGACAGCTTGCATTGCAATTTACATTGTATAGATTATGTCTCTTTCTTGTGTTGATGTCATGAATATTATATTTGTTAAAAAATGTGTACTTAATTGTAACGACAATTAACTTTAATGAGTAAATGAATTGGCAAATCAGACAAAATACCCAACTTTTTAATAAAATTCTGCAAGAGTATTGTAAAGTGACGACACATTTTCGAACAGCAAAAACCATAATTTGCCTCTTTAATAGCCTCAATATAATTCCATACGACAAAATACAGTTAAAATTCGCAAAATAACTAATTTTCCTTCTCTTTAAATCACAGAAGCTGAACGTAATTCTTGTGGCATATGTGATTTAACTGATTGATTAAAGAGATCAGATCTATTTTATTTATTATTCATGACGAAGAGTTTTTTTACATTATTACCGTTATTCCTTAACGTCATGATTTGTTAATTTGTAATATTTGAGTGAAGATTCATAAATTATATCTTGTCACAGAAAACCAGTTGAACTGATAGCGTAAATTATAGTTTTTATTATTAATGAACCAGAGCAAATGGAATATTTAGTGCATCACTTGGAACGAAATTAATATCTAAAATAAACAAACTTCAGTTTGGAAGGTAATTCTTACGGAGAAGACGACAAGGCAAAGAGATGTGCAGAGCTGAGTGTGACGCAGAACGTGTTTGTCAAAGCCGTTTGAGTTGGAACACTGGTGATACAGTTCCAGAGCTCTGTTCATTATCACTGCAGACCTCTAACGCCACATTACTTCAAATGAAAATCTCTTATTGACGTTTCGGTTTGGTACTATACAGGAAACCAGCGGAAAAATTGTTTTCACTTCACGTTTCCATCTGAGCAAGTTTAGTTTCCAGAAATAATATCTTATCATTTGTCCTGTCTTTATATATTTTACAGGATCATTGTTTTCTTATTTCTCGATGATTCGACCAATAATACTCACAAATACACTTTTTAAACATTTAAGATAATTAAACTCAACGTTGTATCATTTCCTTCAACGTTACAGACAATGTGTATTATCTTCAACGTTCCTCGCACTAAATTATCGACTCTATCATACAAAAGCACACATACAACACTTCGTGCACTTGCATACACAGATTTTATCCATTGTTAAATGTATTCAGGTTTTCAAGGAAAGTCCATCTGATTTTTTCTTAAATAATTATGTACACATAAATCAAAGCAATCAATCCACAGTCTTTAAATTGATCGTTTTGATGCCATTTATATTCAGTAAGTATACAATTAGCAGATAATTATAAAGTTATATTTTCTGTTCTTTTAGCACAATAGAGTAATTTATTTATTAAGATATTCGTTTATATATTGTAGAATTTGCTAATTTATGCACGAATTATTAAGTTCATGCAGATATTTTATAAACAAAATTTTACGAATATAAAATGCTAAATATAATAATCTTTCAAATAAACATTTTGTGCGCGTTAAGCATGTGGAATGTGCCATAATTTTACTACGGATAATAAATATAAGATCCTAAAGTAACCAATTATATTTTATGGATTATTTGAAGCTTAGACTGGTTACCATGACATCAATTCTTATTTTAATATTATATATTCATTTCAATAATTTAACAACTGAATAAATATTTCTGTTACTTCAAATGTATCAAAAAAAATTTAATTACTTCTTTTTTATATAAACTCTTTGTGTGTAATAGACAACAATTATACACGAGTGAGTCGTTTTATTTCTCTGCAGTATGTATATACAAATTGTGTTTGGAAACTGGACTCAATAAAACATTAATATAATTCATTAATCATATACTTCTCAAATAGTTTAAGAATCTTGCAACTTTTCCATATTTTTTGCCACATTAATAAAATTTCAATGGTCTTCAAATAGGTGATTTAATAATATTTTATAATTTATGGAATACAATTGTAATAGTTAAACTTCGATTTTACACTATGACCAATTAAATTTTTTTTCAATATGTTCAAGAAGGATAATTCCGTTTGTATTAATGGACTGTTGTGAGGAGTTTTGGGTTACATCAGGGTGATCGCGAAAAAGACAACTCCCTTTTAATACCTTTAATAGCGTAGGAAGGGAATTGAAAAAGGGAGTGTGGAAGGTATAAGGTAGCCAAAGGTTGACTAGAACTCGCCGGGGTATAGTTTAAGGATCCTATCCGGTGTTTCACCTAAAAGAGACGATGGAAAGATCCTAGAAAACCTGCATCAGGTAGGTCGTGCTTTTTGGTTGTCACACGTCTATCCGTGACAGTTTTAGGAGGCAGCTGGCCGACAGATCCAATGGGATCAACAGACAACTCTTGCCGTATGCCCAAGGTCTACGACTCCAGTACATATACCTTTCAAAAAAAATCAAGAAACAGCACGTGAGAATCTAAAAAAAAAGACATCAATGATCCTGGAAGGTAACCCCCATCATCAATGGCTGTAGCGAGAAATGGCTACGAGATATCGTTCCTACAGTTATCTTTCATGGAATATCATACGGAGTCAGTCTGAAGGAAATTTGTTACAATGAGGTGGTTGTCGGCATCTAGATTAAATTTATACCATATCCATGCATCTGCCAGGATTCTAAAGCGAGTAGCTCATTATGGGATCTGGGGCAATGTTGCCGATAGTAACATTGTCTTAGTTGGAAGATTAACATTAATGCTGAAATTCATGGAATTAAAAATATTCCTCATCAAACACAGAAAAAAATATTGAAACTTCAGTGAAAAATATTGAAACTTACTTTAAGAGAATTAATTATAAAATTGAAACTTATTTCAAGCTCAGTATTTCGTCATGATCATCGGATGTTTCAGAATATGCTAAAATCGGACATAAAATACCTTTGTTTTGTAAAAAAAATATAGTGCTTCAAACTTAGCGAAATGTATGTCTCATTAGTATTACGAATTATGGATGAGCGGGGACGCATACTCGCAACACTGTTTTCAGTTGTTCCAGTCAAAAAAATTTACATTTTACGAGTTTAAATATTACGATTAAATATGATTATTCTTGCCTCTTTAAAGCAGAAACGTTACAACTCTCGCCACTGTGCACTGTGAAATCTACAAAATATAGGTCTACAGTTTATAATTTTTATCAAATTAATTCTTTCACTAGAAACGGGATATACACAGTTACGTAACAGTTATAATTTCAGATAAAAATTTAAAAATATTGTACATACTGAACCATGAAGTTACGGATCCATCCGTAATGGCGCTAAGCCGTGACAGTCTCCTCCGTTGTCACTTTTTTTGAAACTTGCCAACAGAAGCCCAGCAATTATGATGGATAAAATTTTGGTTATAGAGAAAACTCGACTGTAGGTTGAGATGTTGGGTCTCGAACACGCTGGAGGAATCAAGGCAGTGGGACGCCACGCGGAATTAATTTTGCTTTATGATTTATATTGGCAGTTCGCGTCGAGAAGCTGTGGAGTACGGAGAATGTAATATATTAATGACTACATCCTGCAGATTCTAGATATTTATTGCAAGAAAATATCTTGTTATATTTAAATAAATTTTTGCTAATGTTTTAATAAAAATTTCCTCGCGTTGTTCAGAGTCGATGGCAGAGCACAGTCGTGAGTGCCGAAGTCTTTACTTTTATTACAAATCCTTATCGATTATATATTCAACAAATTATATATTTATATTTATAATGGCTGGTTTCGTATGTTTGATTGATTTTTTTTACAATAGTTATTAACGGCTGTAAGTTTAATTAAATGTTTAAATGAGGCCAAAATAAGACAATATTATCTGTTTATGAGCTCTTTAAACATTAACTTTTATTTCTTTTGTGTAACATTTGATAAATACAGAAAATTACGGAGTTCCCAACTTCATACAAATCACTTAAAACTCGTGGATTTTTGTAAATTCCTTATATACTTCATGAATATTAGAGATACGCTTTGTAGTATCTTATAAACTGGATCGTACATGGGCTTGATTACATTACACATTCTATCGCTTTAATACATGTTCAATACTATTGTAGTGTTTTAATGATTGTGATCTTAGGTGTAAAGCTCTCGAGTCATAAAATTTTAAATACGATTTTAATATTTCTTGTCTTTGAGGTTCATATAGTAAAATTTGAACTGTTCGATATGTGAAATGCATTTTGAACTACCTTTCCTTAACTAATGAACATTGTTAATTACATCTGTCCATTCTGTTGTTTCATTCCATTTCCTTATAACGTATAAATATGTACACCCAGCTAAGTGAAATTTAATCAAATGTAGTATGTTTCATGACATTTATTTTATGCACAATAAAATAAGTATTTTAAAATAGCAAGTCCAGTAAACAGAAAAAAAATTATTCCATCGGAGTTCAGACAATCAATGGATAAAACTGAAAAGAAGAATCTGGATGGGAATGTTCTCGAACGGGTTGGTATAGGAAGCCCTTTTCTTGAGAAATATTACAAAACAGGTTTTTTTATAAAATGAATATTATTATTCTTGTTGAAAGAGCAACAAAACGTATGCAATTCACGTTATTTTACTGTACCTATTTGATTTAAGAACTAGAAATTTTATTTTTATTGACTACTAAATAATAATCCATCCTAAAAGATCTGCGATATTGTCGAGCTCCTCCCACGTTTCCACATTTCTCTCTAGGTTCAGAAAAATAAAGAGAGAAAATTGTCAATCCAATTTGCGGTCACTATGGTATAAATTTAATCTACCTTCATTACAAATTTACGAAAGGGACGTTTAAACTTCATTAATATTGCACAAGTCAATTACGTAAAAAAGTTAGAGTTATTCTTCGACCGCGCCAAATCTCCATTTCAGTGAATCGTAGGTTTACTCATTTAAGACGAACGAGTGCAGTAATTGGAGTGGTCTCTGTTTTAATTCGCGGTCGAGCACTTATAAATTCGTAGTCGCGTGCATACTAATATAGGGCGCCAGTTCAAGGTGTGAAATCACCATGTTTTATATGATTTTACCTACGTTGGGAAAGGATGATTCTGTTAGAAATTAATAAAGGAGTAGACGTTTTAATTTCTTAACAATAAAATTTATTAATAGAAGTAAAATTTTATTTTAATAAGAACTTGGCTTTATTAATACTTTTTAACTTTTCACTTAAAAGATCCTATGATGTTTCGTATTTATGTATAATCTTATTAAGATAAAAATTATAATTTTATTTTCAAAAGATATGAAAAATTTCAAACCAGAATGTTTAAAATATTTTTCAATTAGTAGAGTATTATATTTTTTAAATTAGAAGTAATCCGGATATGTAATAGTATATTGGAAACAAAGTAATAAAGTTTTCCACAATTACCAGAACGAAGATGATGTAATATTGTTGTTTCTATACTTTCTTTATTTCACATATCTATTCAATGCATGTATTTTAATGTTTTATTCTGAATCGGAAAGTATTTTCTGATAATATTTGTAGTTCAGTTCTATAAAATCGGCTACTTCTACATCTCTCCGTAAATAACCCATTAAACAGAGTTTTATTATTTAACTTTCAGTGAGCTTGTCATGACAATTTATTGCCATCTCCGGAATTTTCCTCGTAGTTAAACTGAGTTTTGAAACCGTAAACTGTCGTGTTTTGCCAGCATTCAACATTCGAGAGCCTGCTTCTGTGGTCCAGTGGATAGTGTTACTGCTTCGTACCGCAGAGATCCCGGGTTAGATACCTGGCAAGGGCGTGCGTCTTTGTGTTCCCATGTCGAGTAACCCTTACAATGAAGATAAGTTGCCCCAAAATGGTAAAGTAGTCGCTAATGACCTTAGCTGTTAATGCTACTTAAATGAAATATTCGAGAACAGTAACATGGAACTTGACGGTTTTTTGAAAACAGCGAGTGAAAATCAGATCAAGTAATCAGTAATAAACGTAAATGTGAATAAATTAATTTGAGACCAACCACTTTTAAAAAATAGTATATATCTATATTTACCTAATCAATAGCATGTTAATATTTAACATTAATTATTTCAAAATTTATGTACATTTGATAGTGGTAATATATGTTAATCGGTGTTATTTCAAGTTAAGATATTTTCATTTTCTTAAAAATTGTGCACACGTAGTCATACGTGTATTCTCATCAGAGAATAATTCACCATTCAGGGATAAGCCGTGTCTTTACCCCAACAGTACAGGTTTTCGGTACGCAAAGAACGTGTTCAAAATTGTTACATCCGTTAAAAGATACTATGCGGACGTTTTTAACCCCTTCCATCTCCTCTTAGGGGAATTTTTAATGTCAGTATTAAACTCAAATTATAACGGTTTAGAGCACGATCTCGATTGTTTTCTGGGTATTTTTATGTTATGACTCTCACCCCTAAGAATACGTCCCTTCAATTATAGATAGAATTGAAATTATACGCTAACAGCATCGGAGAACACTATTAAATTAATTGGTTTAGAAATGTATTTATACTATGTAAATATTGGTCTTATATTCTTCTTTAAAATTACAGCCCCCTCCAGCCCCACTCCTAGGGGTGGTAACCGAGTCATATCCCAACAGTTCTGTTCGCAAAGTACACGTGTACAAAATTTGGTTCAAATTAGTCCGGTCGTTTATATTTGTATGCGGAACATACGAACAAAGAAACACGTAGACACATGCAGGCAATAATATTACAGAGATTATGCATTATCTAATCATATAAGAATCATAATTTTAGGTTTAGAGCTTCAATTTCTGTGTTGAAGTAAATAACCTTATATGGCCAGTGTTAGACTATATAATAATAGCTTAGATAGCCAAATCCGTTCTCTCCTCCTTAATTCTTATTTCTTAATTTACATTTGTATAATATATATATATATATATATATATATATATGATACAAATGTAAATTAAGAATTGATTAAATCTTATTCCGCATTACATACTCCATTACATTATCCAATTGATCAGATCTTAACACCTCGTCTAGTATGTTATTAATATCGCCAACTAGGAACGAAAGTTTCCAAATAAAATATTTTATATACCAGTGACCGTATAGGGCTGTTTATTTCAACTTTCGTATAAAAACGCTAAGACAAAATGTTAGCAGGGTTTGCGTAATGGAATGAAATAAGTTTACGGACCACATTCATTTATTATCGATAACGGTATTGGACAATGATGGCTTCGCGACAGAGACTGACTTACGTCGCGCACCTCACGGTGTTGCCAAGACGACACTTGACTCCTACAAATATTACCTCTGACACAAAAGGACAGATTATTACATATTTGATAAATTATAACTATGCAAGTATAAATGTCTAAGTTCACTAGACTATTTTATTTCAATTGATTTAATCCAATAATTAATAGATCTCATCAGTGAATAAAACAATAAATCAAATTAAGTGGAATCTAAAACAACTGGTTATCAATCAAATTTTGTAATTTCAGTACACCAAGCACTGGGGTAGGATTAAATTGCAACTAAAACATTTCGTAACTCAAACTAGCACAATTGGTATCAATTTTTTTTTGTGGAAAGCATAAATATATTTTACGTATTGAGTGAAAATGATTACTTGTTTGAAACAACATTTGATTACTTTCGAAGTATGGTGTGGCGAAGAAATTAAACCACAGTAAAATTAATATCTTCAGGGAAAATTAGTGGTATTTAAAGTCACTTAGACTACTCAACTTATAAAAATACAGTTAATCGTTAGATTAGCAGATACTTGGAGCATTTAAACAATAGATATAAATTTTATTTCTTATTTATAATCGCACAAATTCTTAAAGGTCATTAGGGTAACTTATTTTTATGTTAAGGCATCACTGCATGTGAACTCAAACAACACAACGTCCCAGCCCTAGCCAGGATTCGAACTCGGGACATCTGTAGGGCGTCGCTGACCACAAGAGGGCGACAAGGGCATAATTGAGGAGTGTTAGCAGCAGTTACTTCCTTTCTACGGTTACCAATTTTTATTTAGGTGTGTTCAGCGTTATAGAGGAATTGTATCAAATCGGATAGTTTTTACATCCCTTCTAGATTCTAATTTTCAAGGCAAATATGAAATAGGTTGACCATGGAAAGTCTTAAAGGAAATGTAGCAGCCTGATGAATTTTATGGCTTTATTAAAAGGTGCGTTCGGAAACAAGGCCGCTGGGAAATTAGCGGCAGTTCGGAACAAACACAGCCTACGTGGAGTGTTTTACAGTAATCGGATGTGCGCCATGTTCCTCGGCGTCGATAGATGATGGCAATTTATAGCACCCGGAGCAGGTATGGCGTCGCCTGCTAATGGCTCGGAACACGAGAGCGTGATCGAGACCACCTATTTACTGCGGCTATTCGCTGCATGTGTAATTTAAGATACTCTTTTTTTCTATGCAACTCCGATACGTGTTCCCTCGGGGAGTCCAACCAATCTGCGCTTTATACATTCTCTATTCATCCAGCGGGAGAAATGAAAGGAATGTAGTAATATTGTTGTTCCGTGTTTCCACTGCCAAAAGAGAAAGTGTATAAGGAATGTAATATAAGACTACATAGATGCTGAAAATGAAGCTTGAGAACAATGGAAATAATATTAGTGCGAGAAATAGGAAGTCGTTGTATGAAGACGACTGCAGGGAAAACATGGTGAGATCGATACTATACTTTCGCCATTTAGAAATTATGAACAAAGTGACAAGGATCTTCTTACTTCAGCTTAAGCCTACTCAGCTGAAGGACAAACCTCGACAAAATAGCTTGGCTCCATCTGTCGTTAAATTTAAAAGAATACTAGCGTCAGTCTCGAAATTGGGGAAATACGACGGCACGAAGAACTCAGTTTTACCGAAGTAAATTAAGCAAATCAATGTACCCCGATTTTATTGTAAAATTTTAAACTCAATTTAAAAAAGAGGTCAGCCTTGCTGGTTTTACATATGAAGTTGTGTTTATGTAGCCGCGAAACCGGTAAATTCGAATCTGCCATGGATCGATAGATGATTATCAATGCGAGTTCCGCTCAAACAGGTCAACCATATACCAAACCATATCGCTTGGGTTAATGAAGGAGATATTTTACCGATCAGATGCGCTAATTTTAATCGCAAAGAAAAAGATTAAACCATCCGAAGAAAGGAGAGCTCTGCGTTCTCAATAGGATGATAAAGAGATGCGACAATTATTTTTACTTATCTAATATCCTCTGACGAAAAACTTCTAGAAATATTCTACAGAGCCCTCCAGAATGTCTGATTATTTTTAATGTATATTTTAATATTTGTTGTTCTGAGCCTGTCTATTGGATCGTGATGAATAGTATGCCAAAGACTGCAAGTCCATTGAAGATGTTTATTTACATTCTTTGGAAGTATTGGACACTGTGAGAGAGAGATAGTGAGAAGGGATGGAGAGGGTGGGAGAGAGAGAAAGAGAGGGGGGAGAACCCGGATAAACAAAGAACTCGTTATATCATTTTTTTTGTTAACAGGCTACATGAGGGTGATCCTTAACAGGCAACTCCCCTTTAATAGCATAGGAAGGGAATTGAAAAGGGGGGATGCGGAAGGTAGAGCAAGGTAGCCAAGGGTTAACTAGGGCCCCCGGGCTATGGTTTAAGGATCCTACCCGGTGTTTCACCTAAAGAGATGCAGGGAAAACCCTAGAAAACCTGCATCAGATAAGTACTCCGATCAATGTTTGTCATACTTTACCGTTATCGGCTGCGAGTAACCATAAAAAAGTTATTCAAAACAATTTCCCGCAATTAGTTTCTTATGTTAGACCCTAGATCACTACATCTAGGGCCCCATACAGACTCGCGAAAACAGAGCAGTATTGTAATCTACAAAAGTAGTAAGTGGGCCGACTTACAATATTTTATGAATGATTTACACAGCCCATTTAGTTAAGATTAAATCTTGATGGAAATAAAAATTTAGAAGTTATTGAACCTCTTCAGGTAAAAGTAAAGTAAACAATCTCAGCATTTTCACGTGCATTATAATAACAATATAATTGTAATGAAAATATATATAACATTAACTACAGTTTATCTCATTAATTGATACAAGATTAATTATATTTAATGTGCGTGCATGGCAGCCGAAATTTCAATTAAAGACACACAGATCTTGGGCGTGTAGTTGAAAATACAAAAGAGGCTAGCAAAATGGCTGAACAGTTTTTTGACCCTCGGTTGTGTTACACGTAAATTTTGATGGGGGGGAGGCAGTGACTAAATATATTTCCAAACATTAGATTGCAATGAGAATATTACTTTTATAAGGAGTTAGACATCCAAACAACATTATCTGACTTTAATTTTAAAATACATAAATGAAAAGACCGCCAAAAGTAGTAAAATGATTTAATTACTGTTTAATGAATGCAAATACAACGTTTCAACCAATTTTGTGGACTTTTCAGGTAACTATACACCAAAACATTATAGAATCAAAAATAATTTCGAATACATAAAAATTTGTTAAAATATGAAGTGTGACATTCTATCTAAAGTAAAATAAATGACAAACATACATTATTAGCCCAGAGAATATAGTGGAGAACAATAATTTCGACCGAGAGAAGCTGAGAGCATTGAAGTTACGACCACAGAAGGGAGAGTGATGGAGCTGCAAGAATCAGAGATTGCTCGAATTTGAGTAAAAATGTAAAATTTCTATTTATAACAAATCTTGGGCTAAACCCGGTAATCAAAACAAAGCTATAAATCTCGGCGTCTCTGAGACGGGCGTTTTGTTCAGACCAACTTTGGCGACTTGATGAAAACCCAGGTCATCCAAGGTGAACAATGGTGTTGGCGCGGGGTAAATTTTCATGGAGTGAAGTAGGGACGCCAACACTATTGGTGAAAAACCGCGGAGAGAAACGTGGTTGAACCAATCAAGTTTTAGGAGAGATGATTTCGACAATGGAGGGACCTCGTAAAATAGAGTCGTAAAAGGGAGTCGGAGAGAGCCGGAGGTGAGAGGTAGTCAGAGAGAACCTTGTGAAACGGAAAGTCGGACTGGATAACTTCAAGGAGTCAGAGAGGAGAGGTGATCTGCCGCCAAGTGTAGTGTCTCAAGGAAACGAGGGTGAAAGCACGTTTCCTGAACAACAACAGCGGTCTGCTTGCTTCACATGCCGACCCGGAAGCTGCTTTTGCGTTGAATCAAGGATTTCCGGTGAACCCAAAACTAGGGAAGGATGAATTCAAATTAAGAAACAAAAGGCAATAATCTATCTCTCTCTCACGCCATACAGTCCTGAGTAAAGAAGATTAAATTAGCTTAAGTCTCTTGCTTGCTGGGCAAATAAAATTAATCAATTTGTAATTATTTGTAATTTGTTGAATCTTTTACATTTTATTATAAAACTGTTTCAATATTAAATTTGAGATTTATTGTCGCCCACCCATTTAAATATTTACTCTAAATTGTTTAATATATTTATAAAATAAAAAATAGGCCATGTCACTATATATATATATATATGTCAATTTAAACGTCACTAACTAGAGTTAACCTAAACATCCCCGACCCACTGCAAAACGGTCACAGTCATGAACTAAGTGCTACCGGATAAAGTCCAGATGATTTTAATTCCAAACATAATTGATGTTGGCCTATAATATAAAAATATAATATAAAAATCGTGCAAAATATTAATTGTAAATGGTTTTTGGATTTCTTTTAATTTCTTCTCGTTCATATTAAAAAATATTATCTGAAACATCTGTTAAAGCATTAACATCTGAACACTACGTTTATGTGTTACACTTTTATACCTAGCCAAATAAACAGTACATAAAAGTAAAACTAAATATTTTTCCAGATTTAAGTTCCTTTCATTCGTTACATTTTCTCATGACTTCTTTATACGATGAAAATGGCAGGTTTGTGGTAGGCTTGCAAATGGACAGTGCGTATTCTATAATTTCCTGAATCACTGAAGATATTTTTGGAATGTCGGATGCTCGTTGTGGTAGGGCGAGATGAAATACTCGTGTACCGATATGGAGGAGGATTCTCCGATATGAAGGGTCTGTGGTTACGCACTAACTGCACGTGGAGTGCTCCGCTAACTCCGCAAGCTTCAAACGGACTCAACTCCCAACTTTAAATATGATTTTACTAATTCAATAAAAGTTTACTGGCACGTATAACCTTAGTTCTGAGTTTTGTGAACGTCCAGCTGAACTCTAAAACTAGAAGTCTTGCACAAAATATAGCAGTAACTTCATCCTCGTTGAAGGTTTTTTATTTTCATCAATCTCTCTTTCTTCAATTAGCATGTAGGTTATAACGAGTTCTACAACAAATCAAATACATACGTTATATAACTTAAACCGAAGTATCGTACTAATTTTCAGTTTTACATTATCTGAAAAATGTAAATAATTTACTAATCAGAGTTCCAGTGATTTAGAATCGACTCATAATAATTATTTTTCTTTTTCGGCTCTACAGCCCATTGAGGGCCTTGACCTACCGGGTCGACAGCAGACTGTCATCTTGCATGACACTTTCCGAATTTGGAGTGATACGTGGTCAGAGTATCGATTCTCCAGCTGTCGTAATACCAGTTTGCGTGACCATGAGAGCACAAACATCCAAGCTCATGCCAGGATTTGAACCCGGAACCTCTGGGTTGTGAGGCATCTTTATTTGTTTGAAAATACCATAATTCAAATGCCCTGAGCTTATTTGTTTCAATGAACTAATAATTGAGATTCCATGTCTCCAGACTCTTTCAAACATTTCACGTGGCAAATTATCAATGATAATCATTTACTCTTGAAACTGTGATTTCATAAAACCCGTATGAAACAAGTCTAAGGACACTTCACACAGACACATAAAACTCCGAGTGTATATTCCAGGTATTTTAAATGAACAAAAAATACTCCAGATACCCAAAGAGAATTAAAAATTTACGCGGTACATTAAAAAAATAAATTAATCAATTCTTGTGACATAAGGGAACTAAAAATAATATCAGTACATTCAAGAACTCCGAAATATACCCGTTATCTTAACGGAGCTAAATTTCTCGCGATATATTGAAGAAGTAAAGAAAAACCAGATACAGAAAGGGATTAAAGGATATTCATGGTACCTAATGGAATTTAAAAATGTTTCTGCTTGCCATTGTTAGAGTATGGATATAATGTATGCCTTTTCCCTTAAGTATATATCGCAAATATTCGATGAAACGAGCCCAAATCCACCCATTGTAAAATATTAAACTAATTGAGAAACCTTAGTGACGATTAGCACACCATTTGTAAATTCTTTGACGCTGTGATTAGGAGGACTTTTTTGACCCTAAAGACGAAGGGGATAGAAAAATTTTCTGAGGTGAACTCTACAATTGATTAATATTTCATCTCATTCCGATGAATGATGAAAGCAGCCAGGGCATATAATGATAATTTAATTTTCATTCATAAAATTTAAGCTTAAACGCTTTTTACTGGTCAAACTAAGGTAGTTTCTACACGAAGCAACGATTATTAAAAGTTTTACATATTGCTTAATATAATGGATTAAATATTATTCTTAACTTGTTTTAAAAACGACTGGCTATTCTTTCGTCTATTGGTCATCAGAATTGTAATTTTCTTTATTTTAAGTCCTGGTGAAAATTAGGGATTAAATTAGTGTAAATATTTACTTAATCTGTCAGCTTGGGTAAATTGAAGTAATGGTTCAATATATAATTAATGAACTATTTCACTGAGAATAGTTGACGTGTAGTAATTTTTATGTCTTACTCCCTTCTGACAGTACTTCCCGGTTTATACATGTTTCCTCTTGATTCCATTTGAATGGCACTCTTTGAATGTGACATTTTGCACGGGATCAACTCATCAGACCTTCCCTGGAGGTAATCCTGCGAATAGTGCCTCAGTGGTCAGCGATCCAGGTAGCATTACAACGTCAAATTTACGGCTTTGATACCACCGGTAACTAAGCTGATCTTAAGACCTTGTCTGATGTTTACAATAAGCTTGATAACACTCCCATAGTTCTAACGCTACCATTTTGCCATTTAATCAGAAAATATTTTTTGTTAAATTTTATATTCAGTGTTTCATTATACTAAAACAATTTACGCACTCTCTTGTATGTTTTAGTGACGAATTTCACAAAATTTTAAATATAAATTAAAAATGAAAAGCAAATATATTCTCATTAAAAGAAATTTCTACGATATCGAAGTCGTAAAAACAAAATGAAAAAAATAGCCACTTTGTCTCGTTGCTAACACCCGGACCAATAATTATGTAGTAAATAATTCATGAAATTTAATTATAGCAGCTCATATTAGTATTATGGCCCAACACCATTTGTCATAATCTACTAATTAATCAGACGTAAAATTATTAAATTACACGTAATTATATTTGTTCTATCAAATCAAGCCACCCAGCTTTATTTTAATTTTACCAATGTTATATCTGTTACAAAATGCGCACAGGGTTTATAAAAGAAAGAGATTAAATTGATATTATTTTATTTGTGCATTAGAATAAATAGAACTGAAGATTTATAACGTCAAATATGCATTTTCTGTTAAGATATGAAACATTTATAACCCTTAAGGAGGCTAAGGAAACACTAAATTAAATAATAGCTTTTACTAAAAATAAAGTTTGAGCGATTGCACATAACACAAATTTATACGAAATGATTAAGATATGAACAATTTTTTTTATTATGCAAATGTTAGTGAAGCAGATTAAGAAAGAATCAATTTTGATGCAGGTGTCAGGTTTTAGGAATAAGGAATTTTACGGTGGCAGTGCTTAAAATACGTAAAGTTAATACAACACAAATTAAAGTATAAAATTATATAAAACATAGGGAAAAAGAAATGAAAATAATATAAAAATAAACAAGAAACATTCCACTCCATTACCTCAATTAAACAATATATTTTTAAAACTTACTGTTCTCTGCTCCCTTTCCATTGCACTTCACTTCACTGCTGAAATTACTAAAATACTTCACTCAGTTTTCCTAATACTAACCCTATTACTCTTCTTATATTAACATCTATCATGATTAATTAATTTTCTTTGAAAAGTTTCACACTCTTTGGGTGGGCCGCTAGCATCTTAGCAGGTAGAGCATTTGATATATAAACTCAATGTAAATACTTTTATCGGTTTTATTTACTTCGAAAAGTTATTTTAATAAACATATATTTACAAAGAAATTTTACTTGGTATTGAGCGACCCATTATAACCGATTCGTATGTTACAACGAAAAATTAAAATTTTTTAAATATTGCACATGGGCTGAGCGTACCGCCATCAATATTCATTGCGCATCAATATGGATAAAGGCGATGTTGACAAAAAATAGTCTTACGCCTGAGGAAAGCATTTAATGTATGGTTATTGTTTTGCAGGAAATGGGGTTCACACCAAATGGCATAGCGTTGTACGAAACTCCAGACCAACGTTCATCAAATCTGACGTGAATTCTACACATTTCCAAATATCGTATTTCTGTCTATAAATGTGCAGGCGTGTGCATAATACATTGAAGAAAAAAACTTCTCGCATAATATAGAATCAATTTAAGACTTATTTTATGTAAACAAACGGTCTCTGTGTAATACGACGCGTGAACTTATAAGTTCACAATATTGGCATATTAAAACATTTCTTTTATTCCCTGCATATCTTTGGAGAGAATTTTGATAAATATGCAATGATAAAATAAGCATAAGTGAATTTATTTCAATACGTTTTCCTTGTATTTTATTAAAGAACAGCTTTCATCAACACATATATTTTATTACACAATAAAATTTAAGCATATTCTTACAAGTATTTAATTTATAATACAATATTTTATAAAATATAGAGGTATGTTATTGAATTATATATGCTAATTATTTTTAGTAATTTTAGACACCAAAGTGTGTGAAAATGCTATATCTTAGACAACGTAATTCCGAGTGAATTTATTTGGATTATAAACGCGTTTCATGTTTTTAAATAAAATATTACAATTATTATCTATGCTAAAAGGTCTTAATTTACGTGGTAACAAGATATCAGAGTCTAATGGAAGGGAAAAGCGACGTGGACAAATCCCGGAAGACGGCTGAGCGGTTTGGCGAATCAACATCGGGAAGGAAATTGAATCTGGGTTCTTGAAATATGAGTCCCGAGGATATCCACATTTCTGCGTTTCGAATAAGCACCATCTACTCATTGGTTCGTAGGAAACTTCATGAAAAAAGTGAAAAACTGTCTAATGTTAACTGGAAAGAAGTGTTTTGGAATTCCCCTCGGCTAACTGAATTTAAAAAGTACTATATTATTACGCTGTATAACAAGCCTTACTTATACTGTCTATGACAATTGAAAATATTTTTTAATTTATATTTTATTTATAATATTTAGTAAACACCAAACCGGGTAATATAAGATGATTGAAATTTAAGTAAAAAATAGGTTACGCCTATATCGTTACTAATTATTTGTTAATGTATCACAACAAAGAGGAATTATAAGTAGCAGGCAACGAACAAAATGTTTGTAGGTAAAACGTTCTGAAAATCACTTTAAAAGATATGTTTACTGTTTCTGAATTGATTTAATTTTATCACTGATTTTTTTAGCCATGAAGTATGATTAGTGATCGTTAACAATACTATTTGTTTACTATGACTTGATTAGAGTTTGTATTACAATAATAAATCCATTCTGAGCATACGACTGAAAATTCTTAATTTTTTGTTCTCAGGTTTTTACTAACAAAATAAGGTAATTCTTAATTAAATACGACGCTTAAAACTTATTTTAAAGTTAGGAGCACAATTTCAAATCTTTACACTTACGAAATGGCAGTTTATAAAATGACCCTGATTTTCTGCTGTGACCAGCATTGTTGTGGTATTATTACTGAAATACTTGCGTTGCTCTGTCTGCATTAGGGCGGTTAAATCGGATCCAGATTTTTCTCAATCTAATAGGAACTGTAAACGGACTCTTGTGTTTTCTGAAAACTCGATCATCGGAAAATTGCGGGCACACACTGTTTACATGTCACATCGTTTTCTTCTAGCGTTTTTCCGTACTTCCTGTCAAAAGTGCATAAATGCCATCAACCTCAAACACTGTTTTAAATTTTAGCCAATCATTTCAACTTCAACATGCCTCACCGAAATATCTGACTTACAAGCGATCCCTGAAATAAGTTAATTTGTGTATTATTTGATTTTATTATCCCTTGGCTTCGCACTCCTTTGTGGGTCACGAAGTAAGAAAAGTAAAATCGCCAAACCGTTGCCTGTATATTGAACGACGCTATCAGACGTAATCAACATTTTATACGTTTTATAATCATGTATACTTCTCTTATATCTATGCTACATATTGAGGAATTCATAATTACCAAACTTTATCTGTATACCAAAGGTGGTCGACTTGTTGATGGCTAACATTTAACTAGTGATTTAAAATATAAATTTTTATTTTTCTAAAATTTAAACTCAAATAACACATTCAGGGTTAAAATTTTAATAAATTCATTAAGCCTGTATTTTTACGTACTTTGTACTTGTAAAATTAATTTATAATAACTACGCGCGTTTATTTTACCTGTAAATTAAACACGTCGCTGTACTATATTATAATCAGGTCCTATTTATTTAAAAAATTTCATTGATTTCATTTTGAGACTTTTTATACTTCATGAATGTGTCACTCATATTATAATAATGTACGCAATAAATATTATATATTGGCGACCTCTGTGGTCTAGTGGTAATCGTTACTGCCTGGCACCACAGAGGTACCTTGTTCGATTCCTAAACGTTGTTGTGTGTTTGATTTCCCACACTGATAAAACTTCGACAAAGGAAATAAGTTGTTCAAATGGCAGAAAGTCGCTAAAAACCTAGTAGTTAATGCAACCCTAAACACAGTACAAAAAAAGCATCATACAAACTTCATGCTAATGAATACTTGTCCTGTGTCTGGGCATTATTTATCCTACTTGATTTTTTGAGGTGTAAATTATTATGCATTTAACGTCTGTATATTCCGTTCATCTGTGTTTTGTACTTAACAAAGACCTACAGGCAGGTCGAATTTGAGTTTCCAGACTATTATCTCCAGATACACTGTAAACTAGGTCACATATTTTATAATACATAATTAATTTTCAATTAATTGTGATATAATATATTCCTCTCTATATTTATGTAACTGAACCGTTTCATATTTTGATATAATTTAAGAAAAATGACAGACAAAGTTACAGCATTTTCATATATTAATTAATGAAATTGCTATCACGTTCTGTCAACACAATAATTATGCAAAATCTGTTTGTGTTAATAATTAGGAGGCACGGACATGCTTTATTTAGTGAGTAAATAATTTATGAGTACGTGCAGTTATCATCAATGAACACTATGAAATATTATGCCTCTTATTTGAAATATACTCACAGTTTATTACAGTGATCAAGAAGTCTTATTCGAATTAATTTTAATTAAATCCGCAACTGAAGTATCATTTAATCACAAAATTAGTAAGCTAAGGAAGTAGTCATGCTTTCACCCGAATCTCAAGCAGGATCGTATAGATATTATTGTCTTCCTTCTAAAATTAGTAGATTTGAATCAAGATATTTCAGATTAACTACGAAATTATCATTGCTGTAAGTACAAGAGCAACTTAAAACATTACAAGTGTAACACTTTTTAGTTTGTTATAACGTCCCATTTACTATTAAAGTCATTAGAGACTTCCATACATGACTTTTCACTCAAAGACATTTAAGAAGAGTGGCTAATAGACTACAGTTGTAATTACAAGTGAATATGAACCATTTATATCCATATGAACAGAAACTTTATGCCTTTATGTGAGGGAGTTCCCCCTCTCTGATCTGGCGAGCACCTAGAGGTGTATTATTCGAGTTAGAAATAAATGTATACATATGTGGTTTATCGTTAGTTTGTTCCCACATAGATTACAAATATGTCGAGTTTCTAAAACAAGTGTTACCCGAACGAATTCTGGATAAGGGTACCTGCTCCCTTCTAGTTAGGTCTGCAGGGAAAATTATCTGTGGGTCACCGCCATTAATTGGACATTCCTGTCTCCGAAACTATCATCCTTAGCAATAACCCCACAAGAGAAAATTTGTAAGCCATTAAACTTTAAAACGAAAATAATAATAAACAAGAAATTATTTGAAAACAGATCAGTCACGCAATCATGTAAAGGATGTCAGATCCAATTATTTTTTTCCTGGCATTCTAGTTAAATTGCAGCTATTGATAATTTTGTCCTTTTGAATTATTTATTTTGAAAAGCTATTGATTAAAAATTCATTAAAATACTTAATATGCTCAGTTTAAATTCAAATATATATGATACCAGATTGTTATAATTTTCCATTAAAAAGTATTTAATGCAATTACGAGATTTTAAATAGAAAAATTGAGGGTGGCGTGGTTGCTATGTGAGGCAACGGAGACTTCTCTGCTGAATTCAGAGGAAATCGTTATCGTTGAAGTGGGCAAATTTTATAAACATGAAATTCTCCGAAATCAACAAGGCTACAGGGAGCTAACTAGTTGTGAAGGATAAATTATGTAAAGAAAAGTTGTATTATCATTACCAATCAATTTATTTCAACCTGAATATAGGCCGGAACTATCAGAAAATCAATGAATGCAGTTGAAGATTTATTTTTTGTGTCAAGTCAAATCAAGAGATTCTTCAAGAGAACGTAATTGTGAAATATCCATTAATTTGTGAACATAGATACAGAGTAAGATACAACGTAAGGAAGCTAAGTTTTATAGTAAAGTTTGCTATAATTTTCTGCTCAAGGTAGATTTCTCTTCAGTCCAGAATATTGGAGAAACACCGAAGTAAACGGTTTAACGTACTTTTAATTTATAGGGTTACTGTAATAGTTCATACAAGCATTAAATCTTTTACTGTCTGTTCGCTCCTTATTTTGACTTATAACGTGGATCGAAGCAAGAATACGACAAAGTCGTCGAAAAATACGCCACATAAAATGTAACGTACTTTATTTTATGACTGCTTCTACGTGCCTACGGAGGAAATGTAGTCATCATTATCTGTGAAGAACAGTGATGTTTTCTGTTCTGACATCACGTGTATACTTTTATGTATTGTGTGTTACAGACATACGTCATGTACTTATTATTCACGAGAGTATCCTTAAAATATAATTGTGGCTATATTAAAAGTTTATTTCATCTCAACTACGTTTTCCCCATTATATTTTATAAGCTTACATAATTTATATCCAATTTTCTTCTAACGTGAACAAAGTTTTTGTTAACATGGTATATATTTTTTAATCCTCTGGTGGTTTATTTGTGTGTAGCGCACTGCAGTTATAATTTAAACTCAAAGGCTTCATTTCTATTGGTACTAATTTAATATTTAATTAAATGTAATGAATGATTAATAAGGTTTGTCATAAAATACGAGATTGCGAATAGTTCAAAGAAATGTTCAATTAATTTGAAACAACAGTTTGCTTTTTATCAAAAGCCATCGAGTTAAATTAATTGTTAATAGAAATGTCAATAGTAAAGAAATAATAAATTTGTAGTGGAAAAACCTCAACTGTTTTATGTTATTCGGAGCGATTCCCAGTAAAGATTTACTTAACAAAAAGCATTTTACTAGAGCACAGAAGAAAGCGTCAAAACATTTTGCAAATTAAAATTAGTTAATAATATATTAGACCTTATTTTAATAGACTAACGTTTCAAAATACAGAAAGGTAATTTACAAATTTAGATATACTATTCTATACTTTTCCACTTATTCTAATGGCTTAAAATAAACTGATTTTAAAACAGTTTATTTCAAATATTGTCGGTTTATTTTATGTCATTTGAGATGCAAAGCCAGCATCTAAAATGTCGGCATATATAAATTTGAAAATTAGTTCCCTCTATTTTCTAAGGTTCGTCTTATTTTTAAGGTCGAATCTATTACTATCCACAGACGTTAAATTTTACATTAATTGAAATATTCATTAAGGTGATAACTATTAATGTAATATGAAGTCGTTAACATGCATTCTTGCTGACCTGAACACGAATAAGTAGTTTTTAAACACGTATATGTAAGTAAAATGCATTGCACTTATTCTCTAATAGCCGAGAGAGCTGAAATATTTCACTGTATAATGACGTTAAAGGAGTTTAAAACTGGCAAATAAGTTGCAACACACAATAAAGGAAGGAATCATACATACTTAATTATTACTAATTGTTTTCATCAGAAATTTTTTTTGTTTTTCCGTGCAAACAGTAAAGTTTGAAGCATAGAGACGCCGTCAAATATAATAGCCAGGAAGTTGATGTAAAATTTAGTAAGGTTGGTCAAATTTAATTCTAAACTGGACAATTTCAAAATTTAAATGTTTTTAAATGTTCGTTTGTTTTATGTTTCATCACTTTAGGCCATTTCATCATAATTATCAATTGATGAATTCGTTTTTCATTTGTTGGGATCTAGCCGATTTTCATGAGCCTACTGTGTATTTTATGGATCTTACTTCGAAATTAATCAATCTTAATTAACGCCACAGTAATGAGATCCGTCGTTTTAATTATTCTATACAAGGATGACACTGTGGAAAGGTTTAATAATTCAAAGAACTCTCAATATGCAAGCAACGGCGCGTTATTCGAAGTAACTGAAAGTTCCTGTAATGTACGTACAGATTCAACAGGAAGTGAATATTTTATTCATGACACCCTCCGTAGGAATCACCATGAAATGTTGTTGGGGTGAAACATCAATTTGGGTCAGTTCCGCCTATTAGACTTTAATTTTATTGAGGTTTGTTTAAAACCGAAAGCTTTTAGTGCGAAATGATTTAATCGCACGCATTTGATTGCAACGGAGACTAATCTCTAGAATAATGCATTACCATCAGAGGCGAATTCTGGACAACGTTCTTCGTTCTATAAAACGCGGTGGTTGAATTTAGGGGGAAAGGCCTAATTGTTCGTCCCAATAATATATTTGGGAAAGCGCGTATCAAGGTTTGCGGTTTTGCTTCACGGATTTCCGCATTGAACTACGTCATTGTTCAAAGAGTAAATGCTCATTAAGCGCGTAGTTCCTTCCATTAGAGACTGTAACGACACTATTTTATATCCATCGCCGTGAATTAGTTACACAAACAAAGCTTGAAGAAGACGAAAATTAGAAATAAATGTTTTTTAACATCTCTTGGGAAAATTAAAACTAAAAACTTATATTGGTTAGCGGCTACGGAAAAATGGACGTTTATTCTTCTTCGTAGTTCCTGTGGATCCCTTGAATTTCGGGCAGTCTGTAACCGGAGTCTTAACGGTTTGTCGTATTTCGACAAAACAGTCTCTGCTTTTCGTACTCTTGCTGCATCTTCCTGTACGATCTACTCGGTCAGGGATCCCCTCCAAGTACAAGTACAAGTTCACCTGACGTCATATATTGTCTCAAATCGCAAATCTCGAGTGGAATCTTGACGATCGTTTAACACTGAACGTACAGTATGCCATTCTGGTTCAGATGGTATTGTATGTATTCAATTGATATTCCATTTCATCTCATGGTTGACGGAACGAATAAGTAAAATGAAAACACTTATTGATAATATTACTGAAATAAATTGACTTCCCCCTAAAGTAAACACACTGTGAGCTTCATTTATGCAAATCGTTGCATTAATTACGACGAGTATAATTTTTCTTCCTATAACAAACATGGGCTTCATAGAAAAGAAAGTTAGGATTAGAATAATATTCTGAGGTGAGAAGGCTTCCTGACAGTTCTTCTAAATTACTACGACAACTTGATTCAGATGAATAATAGTTACATAATTCCAGCGAATTGTCTCTATAAGTTTTTAGGAATACAGTATTGTAATATTTTTTGTATTCCATCGTCTGAGTAAGTTATGCGGAGAGCATCAACAAGTATTTCAGTAGTGACAAATTTCACCAAGGAATTATATTAATTACAGAGATGAGTGATGAGGTCTATACACTAGATATGAACTTATCTCTTTTCCACAAGACGAACATTATTCTTGTTGTTCGCAACGCTTTTTACGATGAGGTGAACATTCCTGTGACTGAACACTTTGCAGTCAGGTTCTCAGATTTGTGTTTATTCGCCCCCAAGAATGATTTTCTTGCTAATGACTTTTGCATCATAAGTTAATTTATAAGTCAAAAAATGTTTGTATAATTTAGAATATTTGGTGCAGATTAATTTATTTATAGGTACGAAATACTCTGTGAATGAACAATGGATCTCCAATAAATTACCTGTCAAAAACACGTTCGTAACACATATGCATTGTGTTAGTACAATAAATATATAGTAAAGTTATTTAATATTTCCATTAAAACTGAAATAAAATATCACCAGCCTTGAGACTATGTTCTTTCTACGGCTCACAACCAACTCTTGACTTAAAAATGGCTTCCTCAGGAATGGGCCAGTCGGAAAAACATAATTATTAGATGGTGTTTGTAGGGTTCCAATGGAACTATTTCAGCTCTCAAATAACATTAAAATACATCCAAATGTTCCTCCTTATTTTCTTGGTCAACGTTGCTATTTCCCTTGTTCTCCAATCAGACCGAGATAATTGGTTTGTGTCGTGAAATTCAGTCCTAAGATTGGTCTGATGCAACCCTCCATGCTATCCTATATTTCACAAGACTTTTCATTTACGCATAACAACATCCCACATTGCCCCTAATCTGTTTGGCCTCCCTCTGTTCTTACCCCACACACGTCCCTCTAATGCGAATTTTACAAGATACTCATGTTTCAAAACGTGGCCTATTAATATATCCCTTCTCTTCGTTGACTTCCTCCATAATGTTTGTTCTTCTCCTAATTCTGTTAAGAAATACCTCGTTCGTAATTCTATCCGCCCATCTGATTTTCAGCATTCTCCTATAGCATTACATTTCAAGGTCTTCTATTGTTTTCCTGTCTGCAAATTCTACCGTCCACGTTTCACACCCATATAACGCCACACTTTATGCGAACAGTTCTATCAATGATTTCCTAATATTCACATTTATATTATCCTTAAATAAATTCCTCTTTTTTTGAGAAAGCCTTCTTTACCTGCACTATTGTACTCTTTATGACTACTATACTTCTACCATCCCTAATTATTATGCTTTCCAAGTAACAGAATTCCTTATCTCCCTTCAACATATCCCTTCCAAACCTAACACCCTTTGTTATTTCACTGTTTCCCATACTACACTCCATTACCTTTGTTTTCACTCTATTAATTCTCTAATAGAACTCTTTCCCCAGGACCACGTTCATGCCATTTATTATGGTTTCCAAGTCTTCTTCTGACTCCCCTAATACTACAATATCATCGGCAAAACGTAGGGTTTTTATTTCTTCTCCTTGTATTATGATTCCTTTTCCATATTTCCATTTTAACTTTCTTCATCGCCTTTTCTATATATAAGTTAAACAGCATGGGCGACAGACTGCATCCTTGCCTTACTCCTTTCATGATTTCTGCTTTCTTTTCTTGATCTTTAATCCTAATTTGTTTATTATTCTTAAAATATTTATTTTACGTTTTCTGTCTGCTGTGTTCATTACTCTTCCTCTAACTTATCCACTCTTTCTATAGAATAAATGATCTGATAGAATATGCTATAAATTAAAATATAGATAAGTATATTGTGAATATATAATTATAGGATAGTATGGTAATTATGTACAATTATGACTTATTCCATATTCTTAAAACCGTCAACTTCTCTATTCTCTACAGGGTCTACGGTTTATGATCTACTAGGTAAACTTCTCTTATTTTTTTCACCCTTCTGTGCTCTTACTCCAAAGATAATGGAATTACAGATTATCAATTCGAATAACGTTGAAGATGTTTCACGTTGGTTGCAAAATCTGATGACGATATTCAACCTGGTAATGGAAGAATAATTTTATATAGTTGAATGGTTAAACGACTTTGTTTAAATGAAAATAATGTCTACATTACAAAATATTATCGGCATATTTTACTATGAACCGTGAATTATTGATAACACAAGAAAAGAAGGCCTCATGCTGCCAATGTGTAGAGTTTCTGTGAATCACGAATGTTCCCAAAATTCAATAAACAAGTTTCAGCTGCTGGGAGGCACTAATTATAAGCTAACCACTTATATTGATCATGTTCTATTTCAGCAATAATCACTTTCTTTTAATTTCATATCCATTTCTGTCAACTCTGTCCAGTCGTTGTACACCTTGAAAAATCACAAAAAAACGTTCTGCCTTTTGAAATAGCTGTAACCAACGTTTAGCATTTTGCTCGATCGATGTAACGAACCAATGTACTGGCTGTCCAATAGAAGCACAAAGAGCTTTTGAAATCCAGGGAGCTCTGTAAACGAAGACGCCGCTCGATTTGCCCAGTAATTACTTCCATTAGCGCTGCAAGAGTGACAATTTGTTTTCGAAATTACAGTATACGTCAGCTTGAGTTATTCATGACTTAGTAATAACGAACTAGGGATACGGAATTAGCAACTACGTCCAAATAACGATGTAATTAAACTGGTCTACCTGTTCTAGACGGAACACAGAAAAAATACTCTGTTACATTACAGTAACAGATATTGATCAGCGGGTCTATTATACCTACTAAAGATTCTCATTCCTGTAAGACCACACTAAATCTAGTGGACATAAAGGAACATCAACTTCATTAAATATTAATTTACTGATTATCGCTATGAATATGTTCTTTGATACGTTAATTCATTCATTTAAGAGTAATTACGGAATAAGAATCATGTTAGTAAATTGAATTAGACATGTCATTTTCGGTAGTAATTATGCGCTATGTTTGTTTAGTGTAAAATATGTACTGTAATGAACCCTTAAAGGTTAATGTTTCTAGACTTTCTGCCCATAAGTTTAATTTATGTATATCTAACTTAAATTTAACGCATTCTTTGAAACTTTCATTTAAAGAGTAAGTTTATGAAGCACAGTAACATTTAATTATTTCATCCACGAATTTTCAATATATACCAACTGGATGAAATTAATTTAACTCGTAAATAATTATAGTTTCGTTTTTTTTATTCTGGTATTACATTCCTATATTTCTCACATTATATAATTTATAGAACCGAATAACTAAATAACTTTAAACAGACAATAATTAACAGTGAGGTAATTTTAAAATATTAATTAATTCTTCTTCTTCAAATGGCTCAACAGCCCTATTGAGGGCCTAGGCCTACCGAGGCGGCTGCGGACTGTCATCTGGCGTGACACATTCCGAATTTGGGCGATACGTGGTCAGTGTATCAATTCCCCATCAGCCTTAATCCCGGTCCTCACGACCATGCCAGGATTCGAACCCAGGACCCCTGAGTTGTGAGGCAGCAACTAGAGGCTAGCCACTACACCACAGGAGGTCGGCATTAATTAATTCATAAAATAATTAAATTGAGATAAGTGCAATTATTCTGAGCTACAAACGTTTTAAGTAAACAGAGGAAGTAATATTGCCCATACTTCTGCTACACTTCCGAATAAATTGTTTAGACTATATGAGTAGCCTGTAGCTAATACTGTAATTCATTTCAGTTGATCATTTCCTTTTTGTACCACTTGTTCTTTTAAAACTATGATATTAGTTTTGAGCAAAATTACGCATTTCAGACGACGGGTGAAAAGTAGACAAAGTGAATTCTAAGGAGCTGGAATCTATTTGACAAATATTACACTTCAAAGAGCAGCTCATAAACAATTTGTTACTACTAGGAGTTTTAAAGTATTATGAAATTTGAACTGTATGAGTTAAGCACCTCTTAATTTTCTCTGTGAGTATTTACTCATTCAAAACCATTAAACCCTAGAAAAAAAGGTGGAAACCTTGAGAGTATTGTGACAAATATTAGTGCGCCTGGTAATGACTTCCATTCAATTAATCATTTCTATGGCTCCATTACTATAATATTACACATCTGTTACGGGCGACACAAGCCAAGCCTCATTCACGCTTCAATGTATTGGTTTTCGAATGACCGCTGAATGAACAATATTTAACCGCATATATCTGTGGTAAACACAACACGTGTTGCAGACAAGTTATTAATTTAATAGCCATGGAAATTAAACGCATTTTACATTTCTCTGGGTATCAATACAATAATGAGACGATTGAGTGCTTCAGTTTTATATCAAAACTTGATTCAAAGTGAAGCTTCTTCTTCTTCTCCTTCTGCTTTCCGCGATTAGGCTTTTAGCCTGTTTTGGCTTCACCTCACCATCTCTACCGTGGCCTTCCAATACTCCTTTTGCCTATTGGTTTATATTCAAATACCTGTTTTGGAAAAGTATCACTAGGCATTTAAAATTCATGATCTCTCCACCTATTTTTGTACTCTGTTAACATATCTGTGATCGTCTGAACACCGAGTTCCTCTATTAATGAAGTACTCCTTAAATTATGCATCCTTCACTGCTCTTCGAAATTATTTCAGCTGCCTCTATTTGTTTGAGTTGTTTTTGTTTTGGTACCAAGGATTCTGTCTCATACAACATTGTAGGGACCTTATAAAATTTTATTTCGTTTCCTTTTCTTGTTTTACCTTGTAGAACCTGCGTCCATTTTTTTATTATTATTTACGGAAAAAATAACAAATATTCCGGCATGAGCAAGTCGCTTGCCAGGAAGAAGGGGTTTTTCCGCGCGCCGTCTTGGCGGCTCGGAATAATAACAAAGGGACTGCGGCTGATACCTGGACCATAAAGCTCGGACACCTCGTCGCCAGTTTCGGAATGTCCTAATCTGCCTGGGAATTTGGTGACCGGGTGGCGTGTGTTCCCCAAATGAAACAAGGGATATGATTGGAGAATATCCATCCCTGCCACCTTAGTAATAGATGTAGGATAAGTGGGGGCAAGATTTTAAAGAGGCTGGTAGAGACAATTTTGGACAGATTTTTGCAGGGGATGGCGAGATGATATTGAAGGAGAGTGGTAAACAAATTTTTGGCAGGTGATACAAGTTGATGGCGAGAGGATATTGAAGGAGAGTGGTGGAGAAAGTGATTGCTGGGGATACAAGGTGATGGTGAAAGGAGATTGGCAGCAGAGAAGTTACGGCGAGAGCAGATTTGTGAGGTGGCAGCGGAGAGGTGGACCTGCTTTGATCGGTCCAGGAAACAGGGAAGAAAGGTCTTAACAACAAGGGAAGAAAGAGGAAAAAGCGGAGTTTCCTCAATTTGGCAGCACGACTTCATACTATTATCGACCGGCCGCTTCAAGTTCCACAACATGGAAATTACAGCGAAACGCCTACGAAAACAACTCAGGTTCGCCAACGAACAGAAAATCTGCTACACATGGTCACCCAAACCTTAAATACCCTGATATCTTTAATACAATCCCATTTTAATTAATTATTTTTGTATATAATATATGCACGCACTACCCATATTAAAATTATTGTGTTTACAATTAATAAATGTAAATATTTAAACCCAATTATTAAATTCATTAATTAATATTCCCTCATCATTTACAACCTTTTAACGCTCTTCTTATTGTCCCGTTTGAGTTTATATGCCCACAAGTGCCGCAAAGGAAGAATAAATTGAAAAAATCTACAAAAGAATAGAATAAATAATTAAGTATGTCAAGTGAAATGAGAATTTGATAATAATGGGTGGCTGGAACGCAGTAATAGGAAAGGGAACAGAAAGTGATGTAGTTGGGGACATAGGGAAAGGAATAGGGGAGATAGGCAAGTAGAATTTTGCATTTAGAACACTTAAGTCGTGACGAATACCTGGTTTAGGAATCATGAAAGAAGACTCTACACAATGGAAGAAACCGAGGGACCCGGGCAG
Source organism: Eucriotettix oculatus (assembly GCA_034510155.1). Lineage (NCBI taxonomy): Eukaryota > Metazoa > Arthropoda > Insecta > Orthoptera > Tetrigidae > Eucriotettix > Eucriotettix oculatus. Next base: position 32,501,541 of record CM067377.1, on the reverse strand, counting down.
GTACCAATTAGATTATATAATGGTTAGACAGAGATATAGAAATCAGGAGCTAAACTGAAAGACGTACCCAGGAGCAGATATAAACTCTGACCATAATCTGCTGGTTGTGAAATGCAAGCTAAAAATAAAGAAACACAATTAAGGAATTTAAAAAAAATATGGGAAAGAGAAAAACTGCAACAACAGGACGCGCTTCAGAGTTTCAAAGAAGATATCAGGAGTAGATTAATAGAGAATGGAAAGGGAAACAGTATGGAAGAGAAGTAGGCACTCTTGAAGGAAGAAATGACTAGAACAGAAGAAGAAAAAATAGAAATAATAGCTCAGACCAATTGGTAACACAAGAAATAATAAAAATGATTGATGAATGGCATAAATATAAAAACGCAATAGATAAAAATGGTAAAGAGCAGTAAACACGTTTGAAGAAAAGGGAAAATAGACGCAGCTTATATGAAAATTAAAGAAATATACGGCAAGAAGAAAAATATTAGCAAGAACAACCGGAGGACGGATGGAAAGCTACTTCTGGATAAAGAACAAAACGCAGAAAGATTGAAGGAATATCCAGAAGATCTGTTTCATGGTAAATCTAGATCAGTGAGTAATAAAATAACAAGAGGAGGTGGTTGATGAAGTTTGGGGGACAATATTTTAAGGTCAGAGATTGGCAGGGCGCAATCGTAAAGCGCCAGGAATTGATAACATTCCAGTGGAGTTGATAAAATCATCGGGCGAAGAAGCAATATCAAGGCTCTTCAGGATAGTATGTGAAATCTACGAAACAGGAAGAATACCAGACAATTTTAGTAAAAACATAATTATACCCATACCGAAGAAGGCTGGGGTTGATAGATGCGAACAGCACAGATCAATTAGTTTAGTATACCATGCTTGCAAAATATTAACTAAAATAGTATATACGAGGGTGGAACGTCAAATAGAATGCGAGTTAGGAGAAGATCAGTTTGTTTTTAGGAAGAATGTAAGGACAATAGAAGCAATATTGACTTTTCTACTGGAAAGAAGTTAAAAAGTTGGCAAAGAATAGAGTTAGGTTGAAATGTTTCACAGATGCATTATGTTCCTAAAGGGCCGAAAGGATATACTACTACTAATTTTAGAACACAGGATAAGAAAAAATTGGCCTACGTTCATGGCATTTGATAATGTTAACTGGAACACATTATTAAGGATTTTGAACATCACTGGAAAAAAATTTTCGAAAAAGGAGACTTATACAAAACATCTAGAGAAGGCAGTCAGCAGTAATTAGAATTGAAGATCAAGAAAAAAAGCAAATCAAGAAAGGAGTAAGTCAAGGATGCAGTCTCTTGTCCATCCTGTTTAACTTGTGTACAGAACAGACGATGAAGTAAGTTAAAACGGAATATGGAAAAGGAATCATAATGCAAGGAGAATAAATAAAAACCTTACGTTTTTCCGATGATACTGTAATAATAGGGGAATAACAAGAAGACTTGTTCGTATGAAGTGTGGCGATATATGGGTGTGAAACGTGGACGGTAGGGTTTTGAGAAAGGAAAACAATAGAAGACCTTGAAATGTAATGCTATAGGAGAATTCTGAAAAATAGGTGGGCGGATAGAATCACCAATGAGAAAGTTCTAAGCAGAACGAACAATATGGAGGAAGTTGACGAAGAGAAGGGATATATTAAAAACCACGTTTTAAGACATGAGGGTCTTGTAAAATAAGCATTAGAGGGAAGTGTGTGGGGTAAGAACAGAAGAGGGAGGCAAAGGATAAAATACACTAAGCAGATTAGGGATGATGTGGGCTGTGCTAATTATGAGGATATGTAAAAGCTTGCGAAAAATAGGTTAGCATGGAGGGTTTCATTAGACCAGTCTTAGGGTTAAATACCACAACAACACTTATTGTCCCTACTTATCCTCTGAAAATAGTACATTTTATTTGTGATATCTTTCCATCTTCAAACGTCATTTCACATTCTAAATATTGGAAATGGGATTGATATATGTTCGGTTTTTTTATTTCTATGACAATTTTTGTCTTCCTAAGAATGTCATAGTTTTGGTTTTAGGTATTAAAAATTTAAGGTTATATTTCACTAAGTTTGTGTAACCTATGAACCACCATTTGTAGTTTATCTTCACTATCTTGAATAGTAACTTGATTATCGGCGATTAGCGTTGTGTTTATATATTCAGAAGGCCCCAGTTTCATGCCTGGCGCTACAATATCTTAATTAATAAGTAAGAAACTGATAAATTGAAATAAATGTTATGGATTACATGGTTAATGGAATGAACTATTTCATTCGTATTTTTTCATTTACTTTTATAAAATAAGATAAAACTGTTTGACCAAGTGTTAAGTGCTGATTCATAAGGCAAGAACCTGGTCATACCATTTTTTAAAGTAAAGTTAAGCACTTGAAAGTTAGCCAAATATACGATAAACTATTAATTAAATGTTGAGTCTCAGGTCAAGTTGACACAATCGGAGAGAAATAACTATCAAAAATCAATGAAGCCGTTTAGAAAAAAATTACTCATTCCATCATAATCTACATAAAAACATTTATATTTTACTTACAACATTATTCGACTGGAGCGGTTCCATGGCTTCTTCTTCACCTGTGATTTTTTGTTGGGATACCTGAAAAGTAAAGTCTTCCAGCAACGACCAACGACATTGGATAAACTGAAAGAAAACCTTAGTCGAGACTTGCAAGATTATATTTTTTGACACTTATTTCAAAATCGTCCGATTCGCTGCCGCACCCTGTATAAGAGCACCAAGTCTAGGCCCGGTCCGGTCGGGATGTTAATATCCAGATCATTTGATCCACTGATAGATGATGTGTAAAGGATAATTGTTATCGACGACTAAAATATCACTGATCGTAGAAATGAATAATTAATCCAAAAGTCCTGCTTTGTACAATACCGGAGAACGTTACCATAATTACTGATTATAAACAATAATACCGAGTTGCAATTATTACTGTAACAGACAAAAAGTCTTCTACATTGATTCGCTTATTGCCAATTTTGTCCTCCAGTTTTCTTCCTTGCTCCCCTTGCTATATTCTCGTCATTATTTACTCCGGTATTTAAGGCGCTAATATTTCAGATAAAGTAGAAGAAATATAAATAATCACAGAGCGTAATTTAAAATGAAAGTAGTCCAGTCCATCGGCGAATCCAGTGTGTTCACGTGACGTGCACCCTTATCTGGCCCGGTGAATTACACAGACTTCCACAGTGGGACTGGCACGGACGAGGAATACTAATAGGTGGGAATAAAGAGAAATGCGATGCGATGCGACGCTAGGAAGCATGCCAGTCAGACTCCAATCGGATGGGAAAGGGATCTGGAACAGGACAGGGAATTGGATATAACAGGATTACACGAGTTGGGGAGCCTCAAATTTAGATCTGGAAACAAAGCCAATTAAAGACATTCGAGTAGTCAAAATACCTAAAAATGTGATTTCGCGGCTTTCAAAGTATAATCCGAATCCTAGCTAAAGGGAGTGTGACTGCAGTCGAGAAAGTTACAAAATATTTGTATTCAATTCTTGGCCCAAAATTACAGGCACTGCTTTACGACTTCATACACACACTCAGTTATGTGGTCACCAGATTTGGATCTGGTAGGTGACGCAGTTTCGAAATCAAAATAACATTTTTAATTTTATTACCAAATTATATATAATTTTTTACTACATATAAAACGTATAGTTCCTGACCGTTTGAATAATGTGGCATTTGACTTAGGCACCAATATATGCTTAAGTTCATTGCGTCGTAGCTTGGCATTGCTGAGTACTGAATTTTTTGGCGTATTGTAATTGCGTGGATACTGAGGGAATTATTAATCGATTAATTCGACGTTGAACAAATGAATTTGAAATAATGTTTTGGGCAAATATGAAAGGTTCATTGGTTGAATTATAATTTATATACATATTCATTCGGCGGCAATCATCTAAGCTCCTAAATAAAAGATTGGTTTTACAGCGGGCTAATATGAATTAATTGCCGGGCACCCAGATATTTTCTATTAGTTTCTTTCAGTCTGTGCTCTGATTTTATGCAGTGGATCGTCTGATAGATTGTCCAGAACTTGTCTAACCACTGGGGTTAACGTGGAAATGAAGCCAAGCTTAATGCTTCTCTGCGTGCCTTAATAGTTGTAATCTATAGTGATCATTATTTTCAATTAACGAAGCAGTTTCTTAACACTTTACTCTGAAATGTTTGGATAAATTTAATCTTTGTGCAACAGGCACAGCCCCATAGCTGAATACAATCTTACAATAATAATAAATCATTTGTTATCTATATTTTGCTTTTAATGTGTTTCAAATCAGTCCAGTCCTTCAGAGAATCCACTACATAACCTCTACAGAAGACAGGCAGCAGTAATTAGAATACAAGACCAAGAAAAGAAAGCCGTAATCAAGGATGCAGTCTGTCGTCCATGCTGTTTAACTTACATACGGAACAGGAGATGAAGAAAGTTAAAACTAAATATGGAAAAGTAATATAAACCTAACGCTTTGCCAAAGATATTTTAGTCTTAGGAGAGTCAGAAGAAGACTTGGAAACCATAATAAATGGCATGAACGTAGTCCTTGAGAAAGAGTTCAATATGAGGATTAATAGAGGCAAAACCAAGGTAATGGAGTGTAGTATGGGAAAAGTGGAATAACAAATGGTGTTAGATTGACAGGAATATTTTGACGGAAGTTAAGGAATTCTGCTACTTGGAAAGCGTAATAACTAGGGATAGTATAAGTATAGTAGACATAAAGATTGGATAGCACAGGCAAGAAAGGCTTTTGTGAAAAAGAGGGATTTACTTACAGTAATATAAATGTGAATATTAGGAAATCGTTGCTAAAAATGTTCGTATGTAGTGTGGTGTTATATGGGTGCGAAACGTGGACGGTAGGATTTGGAGAAAGGATAGAAGCCTTTGAAATATGGTGCTATAGGCGAATGCTTAAAATCAGATAGGTTGATAGAATCACAAACGAGGAAGTTCTAAACAGAATATTGGAAAAGCGAACAATATGGAGGACGTTGACTAGGAGAAGGGATATATTAATAGGACACGTTTTAAGACACGAGTGCCTTGTAAAATTAGTTTTAGAAGGAAGTGTGTGGGTAAGAACAGAAGAGGGAGGCCACGGATGGAATACGCTAAGCAGATTAGGGAGAATGTGAGTTGTGCTAGTTATAAGGAAATGAACTAGGTTAGCATGGTGGGTTGCACCAGTCTTAGAACTGAATATTACAACAATAATCTGTTTCAATTCTCAGTATTCACTTTCACTGATCACGTTAACTTGTATCAGTAGATACCTGGGAGAAGGAGGTACTACAGTCAATCCATTCCTATTACAACAGTTCCGCGTACTAATGATTACATACAAATGTAATTATTAATTTAAAAAATGATTTTACAACTTGATGGCTCTATTTAATAAGTCATAAACGTAAGGAAATAACAAGTTATACGTGTACTTTTATTTAACTTACAACTGATTTTATAAATATATGTGGTGTGAAAAATCTCCATACAGAAGCCCCTACAGTTAGACAACGTTATATATTGCATTTCGTACTATTTAATGATTTTCCGCAACTTATTTAAAGTTGTAATGTTTTCGAAGCAGAATAGAGGAAATGGAAACAATTTTCAGGACTTTGATCAAGAGAAGGGATAGATTGATAGGGCACGTTTTGAGACAGGAGGGTAAAATCAGTGGGATAAGAACAGGAGAGGGAAGTCAAGTATGGTATACGCTAAGCAGACTAGGGAGAATGTGGGATGTGGTCTATATGTGGAAATGAAAAGGCTTGCGCGAGATACATTAGTATGAAGGATTTAATCAGAACAGTCTTAGGACTTAACACCAAAACAAAAACATCGTAAGCTATTCAAATTGAATTTTTATTGATTAAATAAAACTTAAGACGCACTAATATCAGGATGAAAATAAAATATTCTGAGTAGTGAAATTATAGATAAACGGCCATAATAAATTTCTTCTCATGCTCGGGTATGAATTATTTTTTCCATGATAATTATATACAATCATTCAAAGCAATTAAACATTTTAAGCAGGCGTATTTTAACCAATGTCGCTTAATTTTTGTTTCATCAACTGTATTTTTTGTCCTCGGTAATGTGGTCAATGTATAGATAAGATTACGTGTTGTTCGAAAGCGGACAACTGCATACTTACACAGTGTTACTCCTGGATTGTTCAATGATAGAAACATTGAAAATTTTAAACTACAAACAAAAACGTTGGTATGTGATAACTCATGTTGACATAAACACACGCCACGCAACAAAATTGCAGTATCAGCATGTTTATTTCAACTGAACTACGACAGTTTTAACTATACATAACTATTTACAATCATTGGAATGCTTCATTAAAATTTATGAAAAATAGTACACAAAATAGGAGCAAAATTGTATGATTAATTATCTTGTGGGCTTCCTTTACCGAAATTCAGCCATTATTACTGAGATATTATGAGCTTTCATAAATTATACACACTTGAGATCAGCATTCAAACATTTTAATTAGGAGAATAAAGGAGGATTTTGGTTCTCAATGCTCTCCAGGTTAAAGCAGCACTCCTCAAACTTTTAATTAGTAAATTACTTGCTTCTCAAAAATCCCATCTAATTGTATTGTTTATTCTAGTAAATATTTTCGTCGTGTTGAAAATGCACTCAAAAAGCATAATTAACGAAAGTATGTTTGAAGTACTTTGGGTGCGTTGAAGTGTCTCACGTGTTTGCTAATCTGCTATGTCGTTGTCCCGCCATACCGCATTTAAGTATTAGAATATGGCTTATTGTCGCCGTTTGAGGAAATAGGATGCGCCATACATTAAATTACAAACAATTTCTAGAAGCTACGTTATGTTAGCTAGTATACAAAAATTTCTCTAAATATATAACTGAATTCAGTATAATATTTTCAATCGATTTATAGCAATAATAAATATACAATTCAAAAATTTCTCTAAATATATAACTACGAATTCAGTATAATATTTGTAATCGATTTATAGCAATAATAAATATATAATTCAAAAATTTATTACGCTGTAACACAGAATAATCGTTTTAAAATAATAATTAGAGTATGCTTACAATTTTTATTAACAAATAATTAATTGAATACGAAAAATCAATGACGGAGAAAAATAAAATTAGAAGTGCACAACACATACAGAGGTATGGTCTACCACAAATCTTTTACTAAAAATCATACACGAGAAGACGGAAAATTCAATCCCCCGAGCTGAACGACGAGAAATATTACATTCTTGTAAGAATGCTGATCTCAAGTGTGTATAATTTATGAAAACTCATAATGTCTGAGTAATAATGACTGAATTTACAGTGTGGTGGGCTTGGATTGTAAAAGAGATTTTGCTGCTTTCATGAGACAAAAATATGAGCATTTATTGTGACTAAATTTTACATGTATTAGCAATTACTTGCTTCTCAGGGCAAAAAGTGAGAACCAACTGCATCAAATTTCTGCAACAAATTATTTCCCACTATTTATACACACTACACAACTAATCATCTTGGTTTTCCCACTATTTGTCCTCAAGTTGTGTTTATTAGACACCAGAAAACTTTCTAAAATTCATACATTAATAATACAACACTATAAATAATCAATTTTTCTTAGTCAGTTTTATTTCCTTATTTTAAAAGTGTTTGGGAATATATTTAATAATTTAAATAAACATTAAATTATATGCCTATTAATGAGAGTTTCGTACCGAATCGGCCGCTTTATGACTAGCGTGTTTCGCGCCGAATCGTCCCATCCTCTTCCCAACGCATTCAAGGGAGCCCCGCAGACAATCTGGGGAAAAATACCTGCGAGAGAAAACTCCTACAGGCAGCTCTCGGAGACGCGCCCTTTTTTTACATAGCATAGAAAGGGCATTGGGAAGGGGGAATGTACTTTTTTTTGGGGGGGGGGGTTAAAAGGCTACATGAGGGTGATCCTGACACATGCAACTCCCCTTTAATAACTTAGGAAGAGAATTGAAAATCATCCTGCCTCAATTCACAAGTTCGAGTTCTTGAGCAAATGAACCTTTTAGGACCTGCCGATTGATGAGCGATTTTTGGTAAGTAATGCGCAAATAACTGTGTCGAGATATCAATCCATGATCGTAGTTAAAATTAATATCAGTAGTATGACAGAAAATTTATCAGGGAATAATATTCTCCTTATCCAATTTAGGAAACATTATCAAATGTGCTTGTAACAAAATTATCTAGTTACACTAACCGAAGACTGACACATTGACAAGCTCCGTCACCGAAATATAGTTAATTGATGTTTTCTAATAAAGTAAGAAAATATAAAATACCAAGTGAACTAGTATTTATTCGTTTATTATAATTCAGTTTTAATAATCTGAAGTAAAAGCTGGAGTGCAATTCAAAACAATAACCATAATCAAGCAGCCATCTTTATTTAAGTTTTACATTCATTAATATATCGATGATTATTAGTTAGCATAAAATATTACCTCTTAGTCAAGTAGTATCAGTCGTTTGTTAGTAAACGATCTACGTGTGCCAAGGATTGAAAATAAAGGGGAACATAAATCTTGCTAAGGCGCAAGGATATGAGCTTCTCTGCACCTTTATCCAATATCCTGTCTACAGCCCATTACACGTGTCCCGAGGCTACTAACACCTCGTGCAAGCAAATACCTCTGGACCTAACATAAATAATTCGGGAAATGCAGGTGAGTGCCTTTATGTAGAAACATGTTTCAGACGTAAACCTAAAAAGAAGTAAGAAAAACTATGGCGCAAATAATTCTAAATATGTATTAGCCAACGTTATTTCTCTTTCTTCTACAACCTAAAATATTGGAAGTATTGAATTTAATGCAATCTACGAGAAAGTCTTCCGTGTTAGTTTGATGAGCATCTCTTAAATTGCGTTTTTTAAACGTCAACGAAAAAGTGGAACAAATTTTTCCACTATATTCCTACCCAACTTAAAATTTTTAATGCTCTTAGTATTGTAATTAATGCCTCGATGTTTAAACATAATAATTTAAAGAAAGACACGCTGTTTCTAGGAGAACATTCGAGATTAGAGTATGTTAAAGCAAACTCAAAATCAAATTATTTTCTTAGCATCTCAGAAAAAAAGACGTTTAATATTACGATCATTGTTATAGAAACAAATAGCTCAAAGAAGCGTAGTAGTTGTGTACACACTGCAATCATTAAATAGGCGTGAATTCGGGTTTTAATAGCTTTCTCTTAGTAGTATTGTTACAAATATACTTAAATAACTACCAAACTAATTTTTTAAATCCTATTTTAATAAAAATGTGACAATTATAATTTAATTTAATTTTTTTAACAATAATAATAATAAAACCTTGCTTCGACTCAAAGGTTCGAAAAATGAATATCTCATTTTCTGTCGAAATTCATATACATAATCTAAAACATCTTTTCATATGAGTCGCTTCGTTGAAAGCTACTTAGTCATCTAATAGTTTTTGTTCTTGGTTTTTATCTGTTAAATTACCGAATATACGATATGGAGACTGCGGAGGTCTTTCCCTAATCTTTCTTTCACACAGTTCGAAGTTCCTGAGCTAATTTTACTTCAGAACATTCCTAAAGTAACCAGGAAAAGAATATGTCAAAGTTACCTTAATTGATGGTAGTTTTATGCCATTTGGTTTGTAGATATACAATACATACTTTTGATTAATTTAAAATAATATTATTAATTATTTATTAAATTATTTTATTTTCTCCGTTGATGCTGAATGTGTGTCTGGTGCAAGGGATAGCGGGGTTGAACGGGATACCCTATTTTTTTATTAGGTAGGGGTCGAACATAGTAACAGGTCAAGCAAGAAGTCCTGGCAGCCGTATTGACCAACTTGTGACTGCACCTTGAGAATGAACTCTTGTTTTGACGTCTTACACCTGTGATTTTACAATTTTTCAAGCTTTTCGGCATAAGGTAAATCGCAAAACTCCTCAATTTTAACTCTTTAACGATATATCTTCGTAGACTAGGTGTCTTTAGCTGCATATAAGTTACGAATTAGGTTTAAATCGGCTTGTATTAAGGCGGGGGAAAAACGGGATAGTACTATATAAGACAAAATGTTATGTTTTCCTCAAGAAAAAAAAGAAAAACTGACTCAACTTATAAGAATTAGTTGCAGGATAATGTACCCGAAAACAAATAAATGGATTGGGAAAAGGAAATAATGTTAGCAAAGGCTCTTTGTGAAATAAAAAATTGATACAGCTATCAAGCATATGCAAAATAAATTCAAAAGGTGTTCAATTAAATTTGATTGTATTAATTGTAATTAAAACATTCTGTCCCGTACTGCCCCAGTGGTTGGGGCAGAACTGAAAATTTGTAAGTTTCTGTATAAATTCATAAAAAATTTAAATTCTTTGTTTGAATTTATATTGATATTAGAATAATTAGGTAATAGAATAAACTCATGCTTTATACTTTTATGAAGTCAGTTTTATTTTTCCATAATTTTAGAAAAATTGCTAAAGAATAAGTGTCCCGTTCCGCCCCGACTTCCCCAAGTATGCTTTTGCCCCCGCGTGTTATGGGGCGCGTCACATGTGCTTTCAGCCTTCCACCGGACCCCGACGACTCCTCCGAGGATTCGAAGAAAATTGTTTTCAACTCAGTCTCTGAATGCGTTTCGTAGACTATGGTCCGATTTCAACTTTCAAGGAACTCATTTTACGTTACCCAGAAGAATATTTTCCCGCCAACTACGTTGAATTTTTAATTGTATCATATTTAAAATGTTCGAACTTTATTTTTTGTCGTTTATTGCTACATCGCTATATCCGTACAATGACGGCAGGTGTTGGAATTCTAAATATAATTTGTAGAGAACGGAAGTGATTAATAAAAGTGTGAATAACTGAAGGACCGACCTGGAAATTGAAAGATTTTTATAAGTGTTAATGATTTATAATGTACACAGACTCATATTACGACTAAAAGATGTAGAGTTTATTTCTTCATAAAGAAAATAATAATAATGAACCAATATTTTTCAGCCGTTTCGGACAGCATTCGGAAGAAGTATGAAGAGCATTGGTATCATTGTCACCATGAAATACAATTTACATTCCATATCACTTAACAACTGTAAAAATTTGTTGATAAGCACAAGACGAAAAATTAACTCAAATATCTTCGCGGCAATTACTTTTTACTAAAAGCACCTACTGTAACAACTGTTTTCCAAAACTGCATTCCAGATTAAGTCAGCTACAATCGTCGAAATCCACATATGTATCGGCAAACTTTGAGATAGCAGCTCTGAGCTTGATTTGTTTTACTACACGTAATGTTAATTAGTCCATCAAATTATATAATTAAGCACGCAAGTACTGTGCTTGAGGTTGTCACGTTACGGTTAACGAATGAGGTAGTTGTGCTTAGTACCCTTCACTCTGTACAGGTTATCACGTAAATTATGATGCATTACAATTATATGCGTGTCGGGAACGGACACTCCCCTGTGAGACACGCAAAATAAACACTCAGATGTAAAATTAAAACAGTTAACAATGCGAATGTTACGAATGATTATGAGTCATAAGGTACGGTCGTGAAATTCTGAATTTATGGAAAATTGAAAGTTATTCTAGATGAACCAATTTAAATGCGCGTATATTACTGCGGAAAATTAATTTCTAACGTAAAAAAATAATTTTCGATGCAGAACTGTAGTCAGTGTCCACAGAAACGCCGCCAAGTCTTCTAGGGTAAGGGGTGTTTGCGATAATAGAAGAAGAAATTATCTTCCAGGGTCCTGCAAAGCCGATAAGATGGAAATGTGGGAATTTTGGAAAGAACTTTCGTTGACCCTCTGCGATAATTTCAAAATCCCAGAGCCCAGCCAGTTTCACCAAGGGTATTAGCGAAAAGGGGCAGTTTTTTGATTGAAAATTGAAACAAGGACTGTGTAATGTAAATCACAAGTCTTGAACTGTTTTAAGGCTCAGATGAGAGTTTGGAACAGCCTTAGATCGGCAGTTAAACTTAAAGAGGGAAAGGAGTTGCAATTTCCTGAGATATTTGACTGGCCCTGCAAATGTTGATTTCGACGCCATTCATCAGACACCACGACGAGAACCATCAACCTCATGACGTCGTTAGCCTGTATCGTCCTAGAAACGAGATATCCAATGTTCGGATTACAACAGTATCGACATTCTTTGATACAAGCCCGCAAATTTGAAACCTAACTTTAAGAATATCACATTGCAAAATAAATACTAATAGTCTTATACACAGCCTAATTTCAGTTTAGATAAATACTTTTTCAATATTTTTGTCAAGGAAATTAATTTTTAAAATAAATTTTTCTTCTTATATTACATAATATGAAACCAACCAAGTATCAATTTATTAAATACGCGCCCTTGACCAGTATTTTTTATAACATCCCTGAATAGTATGGGGTTTTTGGATGATTTCGTGTTACTGTCGTCAACCTCTACCTCCTCCGCCATCCCTCCTCCCTACATTCTGGGACTGAAGTATAGGATACGTTGCATGTTAAATGTCAGAATCCAACTCGATGGCTCATTTCTATTGTTTTCTTCTTACTTTTACGTGACATCTTTCCACCCTCACTCCTATGAATCCTCTCCTGGCATGCAGAAATATCAAATTCATTTTCATTTTACGCATTATTGACCTTTTGTGGATATTGAAAAAATTCCGTTACCCTCACCCTGCCATTATGGTTCCTTATTTTTGATCGGAAAGAACAAGTGTGCAAAATTTTTGTCTAAATTGTTCCACGCGTTATATTTGTATGGGAACACGTACACTCATACTTGCATGCGTACAAAATATGAGCTCTTTTAACACAAAAACAATAAATGTGATTTATAAGAATAATATATTTGATTCATATTTTTGGTCCTATATAAAATATTATTTAAGGACCGGTATATTCTAAGTTCTTAATAATAGACGCGGTGCCATATAAATAGATGAAGAAATAAACGTTAACAATATATTCATTCTATTAGGGGAAGAATGTTGAAAATAACCTACTGTAGACTTAAAGACTCTCGTTTTGAAAAGTCCCATGTTTATTTTTCTATAGTATATATGTCGTTGCGTGTTTCAGAGGAGTAGGAGCAACGCGACGCACCTGACGCTGCTGCGTGCGGGCGCCGCTCTGTCGGGACGCTACAGCTGCGAAGTTTCTGCAGACGCGCCGTCCTTCCACACCAACCTCGTGTCCGCAGAGCTCGCCGTCGTCGGTAAGTGCAAAGAAAACAGACCTCCAATCAGCTACTAACACTCCTTATTTAGGGATAATTGCACTCAACTCCATACTCGTCTAAATACCTCCTGCGTTAGACGCGATTGTTCCTATCTATTGCATCCAATCAATTTATACACATTATGTAATAACAAATAATAAATTTAACTTCAGATGCCAGTTTCAAACTCATTATTAATTGTCTTGCGTACGTCGTCAAAATTTCATGAATGTCTTAATTTTCGTCTTCATTATAGTGCAATAAATTTTGATTCATATATATTACTATAAACAGTTTTTCTATTATTGTGCAATAGTTTTTAGTTAAATTTATTGAATAAAAATGTGTGTCCACTTGATAAAGCCCGCCGAATACCTATAAAGTGCGTTTTTAAAATTTTCAGTAGCATTAAAAATTTTAAACATCATATACATTTAACGGTTTTAAGTTATTTAGTTAATTTTGAAAAATATTCATGAAAGGCATTTGCATAAATACATTAAATAATTAAATTAATGTAAATAATATTAATGAGTCCAGCAAATTATATAATTATTGTGGATCATTGAAATATTTTACTAACTTACATCCATACTATATAAGATTTTTGATACGAATGCTTTTATATAATAGATTCACTCACCTCAAGTTTTTCTGTGTTCACGGCGTATCCAAAAAAGTTGTTATCCAAACTGCTTCACATAATAGATTTAACGTCTGTAAGTTTAAATTATTGTTCAAATGAGGCCAAAAACAGACAATTAGTAAAACAAAAACCAAAATAATTTAATAGAATAAATTTTTCGGTCCTGATCTGGACCATCTTCAGATTTAACATTCGTTGTGACTTATAGTGGCTGTTTGGCTCCAAGTCACATACCATGTACCAAGCAAGACTCATAAAAACACGCTCGTAACATTATCTGATTTAAGATAACTTAGGCCCTAATATTTAAATAAATATACATGTAAATTCACCTCGTAGTACGTTTCATACCCAGTAATATACATAATGTGTGGTTTCTAAAACCCACAAAATCATGCTTCACCAGCTTCTGTGGGTTGTGTTTACTCTAGTCAGTCTCATCCGCAACATCATGCATCACCGCAAATCAGGCGGTTAACAATCAGTCATTGATTGATGGACTGGTAGTCTAATTTTGTGTTGCCATATTTACCGACGTGTGGTCTATAATCATGGCCGTGGCTTGGACTGCGTGCGATTGAAGCACCCACGAACGGAGCGGCTTCTTTTACATCTGCAGTTAATCTACTGATTTAGGATATTTATTTTGCCCCTTAATACCCACTAGCGCGTAAATGTTGTCATATAAATGAGCAAAAACTCTATAATAATAAACATATAACCGATACCACAGATAATCGGATCAACGGAGGTCCAATGAAATAAATATAAAATAGCCTCAAAGGATAACAAATTAGTTGGAATCAATTTGAATAAAAAATTACTGTAAAATCTTTTATCAAGCAAATGACAGTTACATCGTCACGTCGTAGCAGGAAATGTAAACAATCGTACATAATGATTATATAGTTAACTGAATTACTGTAGACCCGTGTACCACTCGGTCAGAACTGAAGTTGATAAAATTGAAATGTATCAAACAGCATACGGCAATAAAAGTAAAACGTACCGATGAATCATATAGATAAAACAATGACTAATAATCACATTTTAGTGAATAATATAAAATGGTTTCATCATATTTCATTATATGCTTAATGCAAATTTTCACTACGATCTCCTAACATCCGTTTTCACTCTTGGAACTAGTACCAGCGCCGTTTTGAGTCTTGGTTGTTTAATAATATTCATTGCACATTCTATGAAACAAATGTAATGAGCAAAATTATTTGGCAACAATTATTTCAGTTCCATTTCTCGTAAAATATTAATTTGATGCTTTTTAAGACCTAACATTTTCTCATTAGGTTGGATTTATTGGCAATGGAAATTTATAATTATTTATAATGTGAATTTTATTCTGAATAACAGTTATATTTAATTTTTATAAAAGGATTTTTGACGCATGAGATTTATTATTAATATCTTGTTATAACTTTAAATAACAACAATTATATTTAAATTTAATAATAGAATTCTTTAATTTGTTAACCTTTATGATTCATATTAAATCTGAAATATCATATAATGAACGTTTATATTCAAAGCAACAAATAAGAGAGCAAAAGAAATAATGCCAATTAGGGCGTGATTATAATAATACGTATCAGAGGAATACTTTGGAAGCCGTCATACATACTTTGCCGTCCTCATATTGGACAATACTTCTGTTGGCTCCATGAATTGGGATGGTTGAGCGGAATGTTTTTTTTTCGAGAGCTGAATTCCCTGGCTGATTGGCAATGCGACATTCTTCTAGTACGATTCTGAAGTGCTTACAGTCGCCAAAGTAGATAGTGGCTGCAGTTTTCTTTAACTCTTTTTGAAGACAACAATACCAAGTCAAACTGAAGAATGCCGTATAAAGTCATACTGAAGAATGCTTCTTGCTCTGTCTCCAGCTCAAAGGTAAACTATGTTCACCTGCTACTCATCTTTAATATTGCGAGGCTGCCAGACCTATTTGACAATCATATTGCGACGTTCCCTTCCAAGCCCACAATGAGTCTCTCCTGGGAATTTTCTCCTCCTTGCTGAATACAATATGTCACAAGAAATTTCTTTATCTATTATACCGAACTGTTTCCCCATATTCCCTTAGTCTGCCCTCTAGTTTTTATAATCTTATATCGACAAAGAGGGCCGCTGTAATGAACAATTACAATTAGAGAGGGGCGATCGCTTCCCTAATCAATCGATACCGTATTTGTGATGTCCGTAATAAGGAAGAGATGAGAATAGGAGAATATGAAAGTCGGTAGCGTAGGATCGCTGTCACCTTAATGATTGTCGAGGATCAGTGCCTTGGTGGATGTTTCGAAGATATACACAAAGTAAAAAAGACTAGTTTAGTGTGACTAAGGCAGTTAACACAATAGTAGAAAGAAGGTGAAAATTTTCGGCCAAAAATTGTCACAATTAAAATTGTTTATTAATTAAATTACATCACTACGTTTAGTTCCATTATTTGGAAACTTTTCAGGTGATCTACAAAAATAATTATAACTTAAGAGATGAGGTGAAAACATAAATCGATTAAATAAACCTATATATATTACATAATATGTACTTACAGAAAAATAATCAAAAAATTGTATAATATAAGGTGGCACAAAGATTTCTTTGTAAATTTGGACTGAAGCACGAACTATCTCCGAGGCTTGTTGATTTATATATAGGCAGATCATCTGAGAAGGTTCCAAATAATGGAGTGAAATGTAGGAATGTAATTATTTAAATATTTATCGTGTGTAGTCCACACGCGTATCACTGATTACTTACTATAGGACTAGAGTATTGTGTGTCATTAAAGTACTGCTAAGCCAGCGATCTAGTGAATCTGAAAATAATAAGTTCAAATAAAAATTAAGACCCCCAAGTAGTTTTTTTCTTTATCGTTAATAACTTCACAAAAAGATTATGGTACTGCTTATTGACAATGTTGACTAACTAAAAAACATTAAAATCTACTTTTTATTTATTTATATTACGAGAGATGACTGCGTCCACACTTCAAGGTAAAAGTCATATTTACCGCAGTTTTGCATTAGAACCTATATGGGGAGTGATGCAACGCAGTTATGCATGGACGCATCTCAATATATACGTTGACACAATGCACCGTGATATAGCAAATACGTCGGCTTTAAGCTTCTTTCCTGCTGTGATGTAACAGTTATGAATGGAGCAATAAAATTTACGCCGATCTTTAACCTACATTATTATTTATGAATGATCCCTAAATACGTTTCGTGCTTTGAAAAAAGTGAAGTTAATGAATTGTACTCATTAGGAGTGAAAAGTAAATTAAATTCAATACAGTGTTAAGAAAGCTTATGTCTGTGCCTATGAAAGCAAGATATTATACCAGATTAAATTTTATAACTGTGATCAGAAATTCAGTTAATGAAACATTCAATGAAAGAACAAACTGAGCAAGTCCTCATGTTTGGTAACGTAACATACGAAAATCGTTAAGCTATATGAATGCAACATCTTTAAAAGAAGAGAAATTTAGATCCGAATTGCTAGGTTCTGTAAAGCTTTTACTTTATACAGCGTGAAATAATTGACATTTGATTTGCGTAAATCAAATTGTAGCCGATAACAAGTCTCGCAGTTTTGTAAGACAACTACTTGTCCTTTCATTTCATTCAAACATCCAATTTAATGTTTCCCCGATTGATAGTATTTTATACGCCTACAATTCTTATTTTGTCAGTGAAACCTATTTTTTTCTTGAGATTTTAATTTTCTGCCTTCGTTCCTCGTGCTTTACGGGTGTTTCTCTGTGCAGTTCGATACTCGTTACAAACACTTCTTTCGTAAGAAGTTATTATTATTACGTTTCCCTAAATGTAATAGCTATAATTATCTGGCAGCAACTTAATCACTAAATAAACCAGTCAACATATCAGTTAGTAAAAATTATTAGCATAACGTTTCCTTCAGTTTCATAGATACTACTAATATGTACATGAATAAAAGAACAAATTTGGAACTGATGATTTCTAAAAGTTGTTTGTTGTGGCATTCAGTCCTAATATTGGTCTGATAACCTATCTTGCGCAAGTCTTTTCATTTCCGCCTAACTACCACATCCTCCCTAATCTGCTTAGCGTTTTCCACCCTTGTCTCCCTCCTCTTTTCTTACCCCACACTCTTCCCTCTAATGCTAATTTTACAAGACCCTCATGTCTTAAAACGAGTTCTCCATATTGTTCTAAAATTATGAATACAGTTTATTTTCTGTAAATTATGTAAATAATATTTTGGACAGAAATTTATAAAAGTGTGAACTTGTATGTATTTATTTAATCTGCAAATGGGCAGATGCCCGTTGGCAGATACATAGAACTTAAACAACAATTAATAATCTGGTCGTAAGAACCATATTTAACATATAATTGACCATATAATTATATGGCTTCAGTATAAATCATATATAGACCTAATGAATAAATATAAATGGAATGATATTATTATAAGATAAATGTTTAAAGAGGAATAATATTATTTTTGTCTGAAAAAGAATAAAGCACTGGAAATATATTTCACTTTAGTATACTGTTTGAGATTTCGGAGCACTGATCACTTCACTGTATTACATTACACTACACTACACTAAACTATATTAACTATAAAGAATTTAGATTAAGTTTAAATTTTCTTTCCGTTAGAGGAAGTTCTCCAAACATTCCTGCAGGCAAATTGTTCCAGTTAATAATTGTCCTATTTAGGAATACGTAGTTTCCAACATCTGTTTTTTGCCACCAAACTTTTAATTTAAACAACACAAAATACGGCCAATAATTCAAAAATGAATCAATCGTTGTGTTATTAATTAAAAATAGTACACGTTGGCTTTATTTATTTAACCTTAATTGAGTTTATTTTTACCTAAAATAATTATTCGAAGAAATCACAAAATCTTCGTTTTTCTAAAACAAGGAAATATAAAACCTACGAATATTGTAATCTACTGTTGTATCATTAGTTTATTGAAACCCGTAAAAGAGATAAAATTCAAAATACTTTCAGGGCTAAGATGAAACAAAGTTGAGAATTATTACATCAATTATTTAAATGAAGCAGCATGAGAAGACGAAGCCGTTGTATATCATTTCTATAATTTTATATGTTTGCTTTATATTTTACCATGTATGGATGTGATTATAATACTTAAGAAAGATCAACAATCTCCGTGATAAGTTTGCAACGTATTAAAACATCATCAATTCTAATTTATTCTCTACCAAGTTGAAAGCCAATGAAGGTTTGTTGAATTGCCTTCTAACGAATTGTTCAGATAATTTCACTTGACGCAAACATAAGTGTCGTATTCACAGTTTATGATTTATTGTTAAATATCTTGTAGTATCACTACACGAGGAAACATATATCTTTGCCTAAGGCGGAGGAAGAAAGATATTATCTTTTGTGGAGAGTCGTATCGTGTCTGGAGATCAATGGCATATATTGTAACGAAGCTTACCTGCTTTGAAAAATTTATATATAGAAAGAAACGTGACTTAAACGGCACAAACTGATTGATATACTTTGGTTGGGAAGCCTATAACAGTGGATATTCAATAACAATCGCTTCACCAAGGGTAAAAACGTTTGATTTGTATAGTGAGTATATTTTTATTGGGTCATTCCAACTTGTTTAATGTAATTATGAAAATTCATGTAAACTTTATTCATTTGGTAGCGTAGTAGTTTATTTGTTTGCAAGTGAACCCACGTATTAACGCTGATAAAAACGTTAGAAATTTTATTTGAAACGTGATATATTAACACATCATCGGAGTTTTGTTTATAATCGCATCGATTTCATTTTGGAAAACAGGCTACTTGAGGGTGATCCTGAAACAGGCAACTCACCTTTAATACCATAGGAAGGGAATTGGAAAGGAGTTATGCGGGATGCAGAACAGGGTAACCAAGGTTTGACTAGGGTCCCTGGTTTTATCCTACCCGGTGTTTCACATAACGAGATGCAGGGAAAACCGTAGAAAACCATCATATGGTAGTTCAGGCTATAAGGTACTATTCACATTCCCCTCCGAAAGACGGAGACGTAAATTTTCTGTTATATTCAATTTTAGAAAAAATAATATTTACATCAGTTCCAAATTGCCATTCACATGTTCAAGTACTAAAATAAAAGCGTCCATCTCGATTTCAATTGCCGCAAGGAATATGGTTAATATGCAAATAAGATAAGTGCTCGCGAATAAACAATGGCAAGTGTTGTACTGCCATGTGTTGCACCTGGTCGCGTCATAATGTGAATGCAGCGGGCTGCAAAATTACAGAGGGAAACGGCGCGTCGTTTTCGCGAACTCTGTGCTCAAGAAACCACTATTGGATTAACATAAAGTCTCCTCTCCCTCTTCTGTTAAAATCATTCTAACAGCGAATTGGCGATACGCCAAAGTTCGCAAATTCTCTCGACCTTTTTCTGTTTGCGATGTATTGCTGTAATGGTCCGAGCCAAATCAAGTCACGGAAATTTATATTAAGTATTTTTCACAAATTAGCCATTGAATCACATTTCATTCTTGGAAGATTACATTTTATACGAAATTCTATAGTTCATACACGATGTTGCAAAGTACGTAGAATACAGACAAGACTTTCCATTTGAATTATACTCTACTTTACTCTCAAATTAGAATACTGGAAAAACGTCTTGGCAAGTTTTACCATTATATTATCAATTCATTTTTAATCTATCCAAGGACAGAATGGACATGAAAAAATATAAACAAGGAATAATCGTTAATGTTACTATAAGAGTACTTGGGAACTGATAACATTTAGAAGAATTAGAACAACTTGGGAACAAGTTTTGACATAAATATGAAAAAAATACACAATATTTTTTTAATTTATTAATTTAAAGTGCAATGAACCTTGTGATCATTAGGGATTGTCATATTTCTACACTATATATTTATACAGACAAGATAGATACATAACAGGGCGCTGACAGATCTGAGCAATTGGAAAGCGCCAGGAATTGATAACATTCCAGCGGAGTTGATAAGATCATCCGGTGAAGAAGCAATATCAAGGCTGTTCAAGATAGTTTGAAAAATCTACGAAACAGAAAGAACACCAAAAGATATTTGTAAAAACATAAGTATACCTATACCAAAGGTAGATATGTGCGAATATCACAGGACAATTAGTTTAGTATCTCATTGGTGCAAAATATTAACTAAAATAGCACATAGGAGGAAAACGCGTCAAATAGGATGCGAGTTAGGAGAAGATCAATTTGGATTAAAGAAGAATGTAGGGACAAGAGAAGCAATATTGACTTTGCAACTAATTTTAGAAGAAAAACCGATAAACGTCCATTTGTAGATTTAGAAGAAGAAATAGATAATGTGAACTGGAACACACTATTACGGATTTTGAAGAGCACTGGAAAAAATATCGAGAAAGGAGGCTTATACACAACTTCTACAGAAGGCAGTCGGCAGTAATTAGATTTGAAGATCAGGGAAAAAAGCAGGAGTAACTCAAGGATACAGCCTGTCGCCCATCCTGTTTAACTTATATACAGAACAGTCGATGAATAAAGTTAAAACAGAATATGGAAAAGGAATCATACTGCAAGGATAATCAATAAAAATCCATACGCTTTGTCGACGATTTTTTGGTATTACGGGAGTCATACGAAGACTTGGAAACCATAATAAATGGCATTGTCGTGGTCCTTGAAAAAGAGTTCAATATGAGAATTAATAGAGGAATAACCAAACTAATGAAGTGTAGTGTGGGAAACAGTGGAATAACAAAGGCTGTTAGATTGGGAAGAGACATTTTGAAAGCCGTTAAGAATTCTGCTACTTGGACTAAATAATAACTAGGGATTGTAGAATTAAGGCAAGCCAGGCTTCCGCAGAAAGTATAAATTTACTTACGGGTAATATAAATGTAAATATTAGAAAATCATTGCTAAAAATCTTCATATGGAATGTGGCGTTATATGAATGCGAAACGTGGACGATAAGGGTTGCGGAAAGGATAAGAATAGAAGCCTTTGAAATGTGGTGCTATAGGAGAATACTGAAAATTATTTTATCGATACGGTGTATTAATATTATTATTTATGATTGCCATTTTTTTCTGTTTAGCTACAGACTGCTTGAAACATCTATAGTGGATAAATTTTGCGTAATTTTTTTCCTATTAATGATATCAAATTCTCAACGTTTATTGATTTCCACGGAAACAAAATTACAGAATAACTGTGCAGTAGGAATTACTTAAGTATTCTTAAATATCCTGCGTACACAACCTCACAGTGAGATCTTCCCTTCGGCTACTTCTATATGCCATAACCACGACTAAATTCTTATGATTAAAGATATCATCACTAAACGTAGTAAATTCTATAAAATGTTTTGTCAGCGACGCCTGGAGGACGCCAGAGACTGTCTTCAAGTCGTTTTAACCTGCCGAGGGTACGTCATGAACTTTTACGTAAGTGTTTAGGATCGTATGTCGACAAATAATGTTCGTCATACTTAAAGGGAATCCGGAACAAGTAGTAGACTCACATTTTTAATTATGTTGATAGATCCATACACTATTTTCGCTCCCAAACGTCTCCCAACTTCTTTAACTTTAGACGCACTAGGTAAAACATCAAATGAATATCACTGCATCGGAAGCATTAAATATTCGGATATAGAATTTAAATCAAAAACCCGTTTTTAAAAAGAAAACAGCCTACGGGGAATTCTTCGTTTATTTCGTGCAAATCCCAATTCTCCTAGAGAAAAATCTGCTTCTCTTAAAAACCATGTATGTGTAATTTTTATTTTATAATTTATACATATAATATGTGTAATATTACATTATTGTAGTAGGCATACCGTATTATTTAGACGTGATGTATACTTCTTCCTTGGCTCTGCAGCCCATTCGCTTATCGGGTCGACTGCGCTCTGTCATCTTACATGACATATTCCGAATGAATAGTGTTAAAACACATAACTAGGAAGAATGTTAAAAGTACATAACATCTAGTGTACTGTATCTTTGTGTAATATGGAGTCGCAGTAGTTCTTTGAAAGAACAATTGAAAGAAAAGAATTATGTAAAACTATTGAAAGTTTAAAATCACAAAATATTTTTCTGAATACACTACAACTTCAGTTCTAAAATGCATTTTATTTACGTAAAGTGTTTATGCTAACTTTTATATATTGATTTTTTAAATAGTATCTGAATTAACTTTAATTCTTTAAATGTATATGTTGTTTAAAATTTAAATGTTTCTGAAAGTTGAAAAAACATATATTATTGGTTTTTTGGTAGGGCTGTAGGGAACCTCGATTTAAATAAATATATATTTCACTTAATTTACAATTTCATTCCGTATACCTTACTATTCTCCATAATTATATCATAACATTTCCACATTACCCTCCTTCAGTTATATTTCCCCTCTTTCTGTTTACACAACTCAAAGATATTATAAGCTCATTCACGCTCCTCTTATTCTTCTCCATTTAAAAACTCGTTCAATAGCATAAATTTTGCTATCCAAAAGAAAGAGTTAATATATTAGAGCATTTAAAGTAACTGTATTCATAGTGAATAATGTGTTCCCATCCAAATTTTTACGCTTTATTTATTTAGCAGTAATGTCACCCATTAGTCTGGAGATTTAGTTAGTCGTGTGTCCGTGGACTAGTCCACAAATATTTTTATGAGGATAGACAGGAGCTCACTATTACTCTGGCTTTGTTAACGCAACTTAGAAGTAGAAAAGAAATTCTGGAAACATTGGCACTATATATATATATGCCTTTCAGTTCAGGATATGTTGTACGTCAAGAAACGTATCCGTAACATGTAACAGATAATGAGTATAGGGTGTATTAAAAAGGCGTCGCAGTTTCCATATCCATATCCTCACACGACAATACTCACCTTCTCCTTTCCCTACTGTGCATGTAAATATGCTATATATAACCCCGAAGAATTTCACGAACAGTATGTGCCAAGAACATCAAATCATAAGTGGTAAGAAATATCCTTTCTTCTTAGTTTCTAATAATCTTAAAAAAAATAAACCACAGTAATTTTAAAATTCATTAGTTATTTTAATGTTTTGTGTATTGCATGCTTGTCGTTGATGAGGCGAAATGACATTGCGACGCGCTTGAAGACACCGAGAGCTGTATCCTGGCAGAGCAGGCTTATCCTCACGGTGTTTGGTGCGGTGAAATTGCCTTTACACCATCGCAGTGGGGTTTAAGCCCCGTAGCATGCCAATTAACATTCAATGTAGCCAAGTGGCACCTCAGCAAACAGACAGTGGTTGCGGAGAATATTCCACAGATTCAAGTGTTTCACTCCATTAAACGATTTAGTCAATACTCAATTGAAAAACTGACAAATAATAATTCCACTTACATATTGAATCTTTATCCTGCTTGTATCTAACAAAGGTGAACACTTTGAATCAATTTGTGACTATAAATCTAACCAATCGATGTGAGAATATGTGAAAGAAATATGATGTCCGACGTAACAGGTTTCGGATTAGGGGCACCTATCGTAAGGTGGATAAAACAACTTCAGTCAAACTTCTTAGATCTCTGTCCTTTACGTTGTGCGTAACTTTAGGCTCGTTTGCTCAGCGGTCACGTAACACTGGACCACGAAACAGGATTGCTCGGGACAATCAAGTTGTTTTGAACGCAAGCTCTTTAGGCAGCTGGAATCCTATATGCTAATATGAGCGAGATTTCCTTTTAGTGCACTGCTTCCAAACAGCTTCACCATCATTTCACTGATCCTATCTTAGCTTTTGCCTACGTTTTTGGAAATATTATATTGGATTATTTTCCAATGCCATGCGTCAGGTGAATACAGGTCTAAAATACCAATCAGCATTTATCAGTGCTGATACATGTGGATTTATAAGTCTGTTTGCTGCTGATTTACTATGATTTAGCCTAACAGAATAAAACTATTTTGAGTAATATGTTTTGAATTTTATTCCTATGAATATTCTTGCGTGCAACTTCCTGAATAGAAGAAAGTGTGTCGATTTTTTTCCATAGCGACGACCCTCCATAACACGAGTACAAACAGTTTTAATTCAAGAACAAAATAAATGCTTTTAAATGAAACTCGATCTTGCGGTTATGAAACACAATTAAAGGATCAGGATGGGCCGGAAATTTACCTACTGAGCTATCCGCACCAATTAGAGCAAGTCCGGGGTTCAATTTCCGGTCCGGCCAAGATTTGTCCAACCTGTTCGTGTAACAGATTAAGTTAAAGCAGGAATCAGGATGACAATGACGCAAATAAATTTGGTGAATATTTTTCTACTATTAAAATGTTTTATAAGGTTTCATCCGGTTTTGACAAATACTGAAACAAAATTTTTATGAACTTTGGATTCGGAAAAAAATGAGATTATATTATCCGTCGCCCCAAATTAGTGTCAACTTTTACATATTCCACGTAGATTGATTCTAAAATCTGATTTCCTAACTACGACAGTGAATAATGTGATTAATAAATTGTAGATGAACCGAGTTTACGTTTACAAGCCTGAAGGATTATGGTAATGGCTCTGTCAGTTCACCTGGACTAGCTCAGATCATTAGAGCAACCGCACGGTAAGGGGGAACTTTCAATATAACGTTTTTATTTTGGTGGTATCTTCTTAATTCATCCTAAACGATGTCTATTTATTCTTTCTTCCATACAGTAAAATGTTACCTGAATATTTTAATGGTATTAAAGAAGCCGAATAACACAGATAAATTATGATAATCTTGTATTTACATTGGTATTAGAAACTTTCTGTATTGGAGAAATATAACATGTATTAGGATAAGGTAAAATAACAAGAGGACGACTGCTTTCAACTTCTAATTATATGGACGTATAAAATAAAGACGTGTGTTTAAATGAGATGAAAGATTTGTATTTATAGTGTATTAAGGTAATTTTAAATTCATAAACTACTTTCTTGTGGGGTAAAAGAAAGTAAAAGAAAGGGTTCTGAGATAAACATTTAGACTACTGGCATATAGTGGTTCCTCATCGATTTATATTTTGTTTCATAGTATGGAATATGGAAAACTTCTTCACTAGTAATTATAAGTTACTGTAGTTCTACTTCTTATGCTATGGGAACGGATACTCTTAATCATCACACACACACACATCGCAATAAACTACTTTTAAATCAAAAATACGAGAAGGTCGGCTTCGCAATGAGCGTTAAAAATACAATATTAAATTAAAGATATTTAAAATAAATTAATATTAGCTATCACTATTTAGTAAGTTAAACCTGGAAATAATTAATATTAAATAACAACATAACTTCTGAACATTAATTGTACAAATAAACAACTAATATGTCAGGAAAATACTTATTTGTTTTTTATGAGGTTTCGTCCTTAGGTACAGATGAGTAATAAAATTACAACTGAAGTTAACTACATACAAAAATTTCTTGATGATCAATTATAAATTTGAATAGATAATATTTATATCATCGTACTTCAGGAATAAAAATTTTCCTTATTCCTATGTTTTATTATCCTTTCGAAACGTACATTTTTATTATTTTTTAATTAAAACAAAAACTAACATTTTATATCCTAACGTATTATTGTCTATTCAAATTTATAATTGTATTTTAACAATCTGGACGAAAAGTAGTAAGAGAACTTAAATAAAGTTTGTTTCGCTGACATATTGGCTAAGTTAATTATTTGTAAATTTATGAATGCCAGATACTTGAATTATTGTACATTAATTGTAATCCACCCCTTTAAATCGCGCCAAGTTTTTTGCTGCCTTTATAAATGACCAGTGAACAAATTTAATTAAAACAACACGAAAATAAAATATTACTTAAAATAAATTAGACCTGGCGTAAACCAGACATGATAACATATTAGTCTGAACCTAAGTGTATAAATCTGCTTTGCATTTCATCGCATATTTTAAATCAACTTTTATTAAGAAATCAGCTGCCGTGAAATATTTAATTTGATAACATTTGAGTTTATTAAAAAAGTATTCATACAGACCGGATACACTTTTTAATTCCCTTTCAGTCCCCGAGGCTGCGTGTATAACTTAGAGAAACTTTTCCAACTCCGTTTCTTCGCAAACATTTCAGCTCCGAACTGAACCCTGTACTTTGTGTATGTATTCTCTGACAAAATGAATTATTTGTCGGAAAATATTTGACAGTAACCGATCTAGATTCAGGTTTTCTCTATTTTCCTTTTTGTCCATAATCCATTCTATTATCCATGCTCAAGCTTATAGTTCTGAATGAATGTTACATACCTTGTTATATTGCAGTTTTATTCATGTTAATGTATTCTAGAGACATTAGTTAAGTACCCGGTTTGTGTGGTTGGCACGTTAATGTGTCTGATTACCGTTGTGGAGACAAATGTTAGGGAGTATCACTCTGGCAGGGACAAATAGTGTTCTGCAGTGACCACTAACCGCGAGGCAAATACCTGAGATGTGTCCATACTACGTGCCTACTTTTAGTAGGATAGGTTAAAATATACACAAAAGCATCTATTGGCACAACATGAACATTTACGACCCTAAGCAACAAATATATGATTAGCCTTATGTTAAGAATGTCCGTGTGATTTATAAAACTATTTAAAGAATGTTATTTAAAAAAGAATATATTTTGACCTCAACCCATATTTACGAGTAAAGATAACTTTATAATGAGCACTCAGGAAAACTGAAAATGTTCGTTTTATTCTATATTTTATATTTACCTAGTGTTTGTCCATTTGTGTTGTCCAGTGTTTCTCTCTTAAACAATTCTCCTTCTTCTCACTTGGCTCTTTAGTCCATCGATAGTCTTGGCCTCCCGGGTTGACTGCGGACTGTCATCTTTACTTGACACATTCCGAATTTGGAATGATACGTGGTTAGCGTATCGAATCTCAAGCAGTATTAATCCGTGGCTATGGCAGGATTCGAACCACGGATCTCTGGGTTGTGAGACAGCGACGCTGGCCACTAGAGCACAAAATGTCGGCTCTCTTAAACAATACCCTGTATAAATTAAAGAAGTCCACGAAACTTAATTATGATATGCATACACATAAAATTAACACATTATAAGATAATACATACTTTAATTGTGTGGAACGCGAACCTTTGTTATTATAGATTACATGAGATTATCGACATGGAAATAACTCCATTTAATAGCAAGGGAATTTGAAAGATTGATGCGGAAGGGAGAACAAGACTCCCAATCGGAAACCAGAGCCTTGGGTATATAGTTTAAGGGTACTATCCGGTATTAGCCTAAAATAAATGCAGTGCAGAAACTATAAAACCTGTATCAGATTGGTCGGGTTATAGGGTACTTGTCTCAGATCCATTCAAATGATGTAACTTAAATTTCACGTTAGGATTTACCTCCGTTTGATATAAATACCTACATTAAGGGAAGTTTGTTTAATAACACATAAGTTATATTTTTGTGCTTCTTGATACTGTGACGTCATAATTCTCATTTAAGTATCTAATAAACATTAAAGTAACTGTATGGAATGCACTTAGTTAAGAAAAAAACTAAATATGAATTAATACTTTATTCATTTAAAAATCACAAACCTCAAAACCACCGTCTTTGATATCTGGCTGTCTTCGTTCCCGTTTTTAACTACCTTTCTGAAATCTCGTACATAACTAACGTTTTCATCTTTTCTTATCATTTCGAATTCTCCGTTAAGCCAATTACAAGCCATTTGCCACCTCATTATTTCCCAATACGGAGCTACACGTCTGTTCCTAAATTCGATGAGCCCCACGCACAATTATATTCCCAATTTGAGAAATACTAGTACGTGCTAATATTGTGACAGCTGAGATATTACTCTCAAAAACCCTTGCTGGTCAGCGGCGGTTGTTCAGTGCTTCTTTCTAATATGGAACATGTTCCTGCTTGTAAATCGAACTCAATTTCATGCCTCCTCTCAACCTAAAAAATGTATTGACTTTGTTTTCATGTACTTGAGATCAGTCAATCCATCTTATTATGACTTAAATAACGCTGCGCCATATTATTCAAGAGCCCGGCACCGTCCTTTCAACAATGTTACGGGTTTTCAGGGTTGACCTTTCACGAAGGGATCGAAAGTGAACATACATTCATTGTACTCTGCTGCACCCTGCACGTCAAGCCCTTGTAAAGGGTGCATCTAGTCTCCGCTCTAAACAAACTTAAACTGTTTTTTAAGGAGGTTAGTCAATAAAAATAAGTAAACAAAATTATTAATTGGATATCAGCAATATATTATCATTAAATTTACGACCCTACATCTTTACTGGAATTAGATTAATTTAATGAAATTCGTTCTCTATGGTGGTATATGGATTTATTGTATTAATATTGGGCATAATCGGCAAAATGACAATTTTATGTCCGTTACTATCCGATTGGGTTACTGTGCATCAAATTAACCATTGCGTTGTGTCTCGAGGGTGGTGGCTCTGGACGGTCATCAGCTTTGGAGTTGGTTTTAAGCACTTTTAAAGACTTCCTCGTCAGCGGCGGCTGGTGTGAATTGCCATGAAGCTTCCTTCCTCATCGTCGGTTGACAATATTGATATCTATGTTGGCCAGGAGGCAAAACATTTAATACTGGTTATGTTGACCAGCTAGCCTACTTCACTCGTTGAGGAGATAGGCCCGAACAGTCTTCAGAATTTCAACCTGAATATATTCAGTGACATTTTATTTTAATCCCAATAAATCGTAAATATTTGTTAAGTTTCCGTCACTCTAACAGTAGCTGGATATTTAAAACTTTTACAGTTTAGTGATTTTAACATTTGTAAGAATTAGTGACCTTCATCCGTATTTAATTATTCATGAAAAGTAATTTTGATTACATTTAAAGATTTCTCCGTGAGTGAGCAGCAAAGTGAACTTGAATAAAATTGAGTTTGTTATGGGGGAAGTGTGAAGCCAGGAAACTGGAACCCATAAACTCCGGCGCTGCGTTCGCTTATACACAGCAAAAGGAGAAGGAACCTTGCAGAAACTCTGCAAGTGCGCCATAAACGAAGACGCCTCCAGAAGCTGTGCTTCCCGGAAGTTTGGCCAACTGACAAGCTCAAGCTCCACTGCAGAAGCAACGAACCCTTGTACATTAGGCGACTCCCACGCTAAGAAAAAGGAAAAACGAATTACTTTCCTTATCCCATTTTAATGAAACATGATTATATCAAGCTGTCTCATATTGTAGCGTAGGGTAATAACAACTGGCAGCGTAATTAATGGAATAATAATGCATAGAAAGAAAATATAATCATTAAAGCTACTTAAATAAAAGACTTACTAATTTAGACATAAAAAATATTGAAAATTTACACTCCTAAATACATTATCGATATTTTAATGCACAGGTGGATCTCAGATGTGTCACTTTAAAATTTAAGTGTTGAATTTAAAGTATCAGGATGGAAAAGCATCGAACCCGGGAACTGCCATGACACTTCCCCATACAAGCTGAGTCAACTTCCCGTTTGGTGCAAGATTTCTCCATCCTCCTTATAGACCTAAAATTTGTTTACTCACATTCCTAAATAGCCTAAATTTAATTAATAATGGGTATTAGGTGTCAACTGATCAAAGCCTTTAATGATTTCAATTTAATAAGGGAAGGAATGATTTGAACAAAGTGCAAAGGGAAGGTCCGGGCTTCTATTCCCGCTCAATATTTTTCCATTCTGATACATTGAATTCAGTTTCATGGCCAGTATGTCTGAGCTCAGTTGAAAGTATTTGAATTTTGAAATATTTAATTCAAGAACAGAATAAGTGGTTTAAGCCGAAGCTGAGCACTGACGACCATGTAAATTCATAAACGGATTAGGATAGAAGAATCTCTACTGGACCAGGAATCAAACTGCGCGTACTAACTGGGTGTCTTGGTTTCGAGTCTCGGTCCCGTCCAGCTTTTTATTCTTATTAATTAATTTTTAATGTTAGCTAAACAATTTGTTGAATACAACAAACCTTTCTGACTTTAAAATTAACAATAAACAAAGAGACGGCAAAACATTATTGTTAATTTGTTGAATAAATAAAATTCCGATGAAAATTTAGAAAATCGGAAAGTCACCTTAACAAAAATAAATGTTTCTAATAATATATTAAAGTAAATATTAAATCTACATTTAAATCCGAAATGAAGATTGAAAACTTTCCTTTAACGTTTTTTCTTCCATTATTATTGAATTCGGCTGAATGGTCTCGTTTAGTAAATTTACCAATTAGAAAAAATTGTGATTATATATATATATATATATATATATATATAAAGTTGGAAGCAATTTTCATGTACAAATAATATCATTAGTCTATTGTTGCATAAGGCGTGCTAGACAAGACCCATCAACTGAAATGCTTAATACCAGTGTTTATTTAGACTTAACCAACGAAATATTCAAATAAATGGCAAATGAATAAGTATGTTTCATCTTTGCGGCTCAGAAATACAAAATATATTGTTAGCATTGCTATAGCACACAGTAGATATTACCCGCAAAGTAAACAAAAAACCTATATTTATTTATTTTAATGTTAAAGTACATTTTTATTTAAAGGGCTTTGTATCGGGAATTTTATTATGAAAGCTTTCATATGCGTTATAATTAGTTTTGCAATGATTTGTTTTTATAAATTTCAATTTAATAAAAATATAACTAAATAGCAAATAACCAGACTATATTCAGTGACTCTCGTAATCGTTTTGTTAATAATGCAGATATTTGTATTCTAAATCCATTACGCAAAATTAAATGACATATAAAAAACCAAACGCTTTTGTCGTTCACAGTAAGGCAAACTAGCGATTGGCTAATGAACTATGAGCGCTGATTTACCACTTTATTTGAGAACTTTGAGTACTAGGTTACATTCAAACATCTATTTTAGATCGCAAACAAATGTTGTTGTACTGGTTCCCTCGCGACAGAGTTAACATTTATATAGTCATAAGTCACAAGAAAGATTCCTAAATGAAATTTAATTAATGGTTGCAAACTAAATTAAAATGGAATTTATTTCTTAATTATTTACTTGTAGTAAAACAAAACAGATGTAAGGTCAGTTCCCTGACCACTGCCCTATTCCGGGTCATGCATTTTCTGCGGCAATGGCTAGGAGAGCTAATTGAGCGGTGTTGATGTAATTGCTTAACACCACAGCCAGCCGATGAAGCTTAACGGCCTTCATCAACAGAGGAGTATTTTTGCAGAGCGAGCGGTCGAGGGATTCAAGTGTCATTGTTTTGCACTCAGACTCACAATAGTCGTGATCAGCGTTTAGGCCGGTAGCGCTAATTGGCCAATAAAGAGAAGTAGTTTTTATGTAAAACATGATGCAGAGCTTAAAAGAACTCAAGTGGCCTGATTTTTATTTTACAAAGGCATTCAAAATTGGTACACAAAAAACGTTTTGTAAGTAATACGTTTTAGGTCAATATCATTTCGAGTGGTTTTTGATGTTAGCATGTTCTAATTGCGTCCGACGAAATACATTAAAAATTTCATGTCCACCAACAGGAAAACCTCTGCAGATACTATACAACGCCCTTGTAGTACTCCAGGAGTGACTATTATTAGCTACTTCCAAACTCTTGCAGTTTAATATCCTTGTTCTACAATAATTAATTACCTAATTAATCCACCTTCACCGACTATTATTGCTCACCTGACTTCCGTTACATAAAACTCCTGCAATAATATCTTTGATTCTTCTTCTTTCGCATAAAGGTTATTAACTGAAACACACAATAACAGCAATTAATTTATATCTTCGTATATTTAAAATAAACATTAACATAAGATATGGCAACTATTTTTTAAAGCAAGTTTCCGAAGTCTGACACTTTTAGCTTTCAATTTGATTCATCAGTAATTGACAATCGTAACTCTATATCTGCTTGGAAACTATACATTTTCCATTAATTTTGCAGAATATTGAATTTAAACTGAAATGAAATAGTTCATTTCGTCCGAAAAGTGAAATCAGAGAAGTAGTTATAATTCGTAATAATTAAGTTAACCTAAAAACTGAAAAAGTCACTAAAGAAATGACAGATTTTATGAAACATTGATTTGACTGAAGGCTTCATTACTACGATTGTTATGGGACATATGGAGTTAAATATAATATACTCTAATATCAAAGAAAAGTTAATCGCGACAGTATTTCTTCTTATTTTCAATTCACATTTTGTGTAAAAATATTTATTGTCTATTTTAAATAATACAAAAGGAAGAAACATACTTATTTACGGAGTGGGATGTTTTCAACATGATATATTCTTCATTATTTTCTCATTTCAGGGAAACAATATCACAAATGTTTCTGGTAGCCATGGAAATATCACGATTTCTTTATTACTCAAAGCAAATATGAGTTAATAACTTCCATCGGTCTGAAGCTTTTGATTAAAATTAAGAAACTTAAATCTCTAAGGTAATAATGAACTGTACGTTTTTATCCTGCGTTGAATAACCATATTATGGTAACGTTATATGTAGTACGGATTTCATTACTTACAAGCTCATTTTTTAATTATTATGTATTTTTTATTTTCTATTTCAAGTTTCATAACTAAAAGAATAAACCTCATTTAGATGAGTTTAAATTGCAGGTAATATGCGTTCGTCATTTAACTCGTATTTCTTGTTAACTATTGCAAAAATTCTCACTACGCATCAAGAGATAGACAGCCACAAATCGATATCTGCTGGATCTTACTTTTATGGCGTATTTAGGTAAACTTGATGGTTGTCTGTCATCGCCCCAATCTTATATTTGACAAGAAAAAGAACTAATTCAGTCTGTAGTGCAAAATCTCCCCATACTAGATTATCAATATTTTCAGTTTCTCCTTGTAGTATGACTACAAAGAAAAAACATCTTAGGATGGTACAAGGAATAAAAGTTTATCTTTGGCTGCGGAGAGGTATTATCGCTGGGGACCGTACTGTTTCGTTGGAGATAATAATAATTATTATTTACTAAATTGGAAAAGATTACAAAGCACTTGATTTATTAAAGAGATATCTGCAGAACTAAATATTTTAATGTACATTATTGTGTAGTACGACAGCTTTCTTTTTTCATAAATTGTCGAAAAACTTTTTATCCTTTCATTTGTGAGTTGTAATCGAAAATACTTTATTTATTTCAATATATTGAGGAATAAAGATATGTGAACCTTGTTCATTTATGGCTTTCTCTAATTATTTCATTGCAAAAACCACGCCTTTGAACCCTGAAAAGTAGAGTATATGTAATATTTTGGATGTGTCGTTATGACGTCAGCAATGTTCGTTTAGTTAACCTCGATTCGGGCATACATATAAAGAGTATATAGTAATATAGGGCAGGAGATATAAAAATTATTACAAGATGTATAAGCATGAAGAAAGAAATTCATGGGTATCTTAGATTTGAGCAAACAATATAAAGTTTTCCATAGGGCATGTTGTTTATGGGTTTAAAATTAACTAAACTTACAACTGTTGTATTCGCATACTTTTTAAATGCCATTCCCTTAAACTGTTTACCTCAAGAGGCTGAATAACTGTCTAACCCCAGGACGATTTTTCCATAATTATAAATCAAAGCGTATTGAGGTCATCCACGCAATCTATTTCAGTGTTCTTATTATTGGTCCTACACTATGAAATGGTAACAGAATATTTTTTTAAATTTTAAATGTCTTTGCAACATATCACAGTTATTTAATGTTCAAATAATTTCGTAGAATTATTACACAATCATTTGTTTCATACGGTACGAAATTAATTCCCAATTTTTTTAACATTTAAAATATCACTAGCGATTTAATCAATTTAAGGAACATTCGACGAGATGGAGATGAAGGAGAATAGGAGCTCAAATTCCCTTCCGGAAATACTGATTAGTATTTTAAAAGTTTTTTAATGTTTCCAGAACCATTGAGATATACTCTGTGATGTTCTCTTGATACATTCCAATAGTATTTCTCTTCGGGGTTTCACAAGAATGTTCAATGAAAGCCGAGAATAATTCATAGCAATCGACACTCTTAAAATCAGTATTATGTCATTTATATACTTTGTACCCCTAGGCGTTAACCAAGAACCTTCCACATTACAGAAGATTACAAAAAGTTACGTAGAATTGTTTGAAACGACTATTCTCCTATAGACAGAAAAATTAATCACAAATTGACGATGATAATTGAAATTATACAGTGATTCAATGTTGTTAATCAAGGGTTGGTTATGTAATTACCAAATCTTATAATTTAGTCTATTTAATGTAAAAAATAAATTCAATATTAAATTATTGCTGATTTGTTTCGCCCGTTGCCATAGCAATTTCAGACCAACTTTTAACGTTAAACATTGCGTGCTTCATGCACTTGACTAAACGAGATATTCTTTAAATATCGGTTTCCCATACATCGGGTTTCTATTGGATACTACTTTTACAATCATTATTTAAGCTGAATAGAATGCCGTGGTTTTCAAAAACAATGTGGAACTTTAAAAAAACATTGAAACAAAATTTTATCATTTTCAGAAATTATTTTCTGAGTAGCTTTATGCGTTACGTTTTACCAATAATCACTTCACAAAGTATTGAAATAATTTCAGTCCACATACTTCAACTTTGTCGAAATAGTTCATAAGATCGCTAATCTGTGGTCCAATAAACGTGCCATTTTTTATTTCCGCTTCAGTAATTCCACTGTAACTGCCTTCTATGAACTGAAACTTTTGTCACCACGTGCAATTATAGTCTCGAAATTTCTCATCAAACAGAACCTGAAATAAAGCAGTGTTAGATAAATTTTCATTTACCGGATGTTTATCATGTTATTTCCCCCTAATATATTTTCTATTTTCAGTCGCATTCGTTCAGGTATACTGTTTGCCAAACAGTTCTAGTTCAAGTAGAATGCCTGTGACTTTCGCAACGTCAAAACACCATTTACATAAAAATTTTCCAATGATATTCCTAAAATATGTGTTATTAATAAAAAACATTGCAGGAAAAAATTAAAAGTATGCTGGATTTCCTCTAAATTTGCGTAATTGACTGGTAAAATTTACAATATTTTAATCCTGACGTACAAATACAATAATGATAGAAATATATTCAGCCGTTTTCTAAATTATTCCGGCAATTTATTGTTTTATAGTTTTTAATTATTTGTAAATTGTACAACAATTCATTTTTTCTATTTAATACGTACCAGTAAGTTTTTTGTGTCTATTTTAGTGTTACTAAATACTGTTAATAATCGTAGATAAGCCAAGTATTCAAGAAACTGTTGACGTGGTAGTTTTTGTTGGTTGCTAGCTCAGTTAATGACGTGGTTGGTTCTGTTGTTCTCCGGAAATTTTTGCTACGGTTTTAATATTTGTGTTTGGTTTCTTGTAAACCATCACTCTTAGCTTGAAATTGCTATGTTTTATCTCGAGAAAATATAAATATGCAATTTAATAGTCAAATATAACTGAAATGAGTGAACTAAATTGACAAGATAGACCATTTAGCTACACTCAAATTTGATTTAAAATGAAAATATTTAACAACAATAAAAACAGTACAACGGGACGTCCATTTCCTTGGCACCTCCTAACCAGATTTACAAGTTTTTTCTATTTAAATTAATTATATTAATTGTAATTAATGCTCCATAGATTTTCATACAAATGTGTTATTATATCATGAATTTAAATTATCTTTTATTTTAATTTTTAGATTTATAAAAATGTATACTGCTTTTGAAGATGTTCCAAACAAAGGAACAACACTTAACACTGTTTTATTTTGATTCAGAAACTTTTCTTTTTTTTGTCTAAATTGTGATAGTCGTTTATATCGAAATTAATTTCCAAAGTTTTTTTAGTTTATGGCGTCCAAATAATTGACGTCTAATTTATATGTTTAGCGAAAGCTTTTGTATCTTTTAGGAAAGTGTCATATTTATATGTTTTTTCAATGATATTATACTACAATGTGCCTGGATAATTTAAGACGAGCGTGAAACATCGTAACACAATAAACCTTATTACACTGTATAAGTGTGTCTTAATAAATAATTATATATGTATGTATTTGATAAAGAGCTTCTGTAGATATCTAATAGTATCATTAACCCCAGAACATTTTTGCAAAGGATTTCCTTGTAAAAGTCATACATAATCAAGGTTTTCGATCGTTATTGTATCAAAATGGTCAGATGTTTCTTGTGGAAAGCCAACATATTTGATGTTACTGATAAGCACGAAAAGTAAATATATGCCAAATTAACTCTATTTTGCATTTTTAAAGATAAATAATTGCTTGGGTTTGGGTAATTGAAAAGGGGGGATGCGGAAATGAGACGAAGGCCGTCAAGGATTGAGTAGGGTTCTCGGATTTAACATATGATATAAAAAGAACGAGTTATGAGGCTGCTAGACCAGCAAGTAATAAATTGTTAATACGGTAAAAAAGTAAAAGAATTGGAACCTTATACTAATAATCGTGTAAATAATTTTTAGCATTTCAAAATTCATGATTTAATAGTGTTAATTGTATACAAATTCTCGTACCAAAAACTAATCTAAACGATAATAACTGACCACGTTTTCATCCCCTTATTATAAACGTATGACCAGCAAGTAATAAATTGTTAATACGGTACAAAAGTAAAAGAATTGGAACCTTGTACTAATAATCGTGTAAATAATTTTTAGCATTTCAAAATCCATGATTGTTGTATAACTTTATTTATCTAACAGAGTAATTATTGCGCCCTATGTAAATATTCAATTTATGTGTATATGTTCATCCCACAGTTAACCTGTGCGAAATCAGAATTTTTTAAAATTTTTATGTAGTAAATCCGTCCATCAATCCCTTGTGAAGGATTTACGCAGTTTCATTCCCATGTAATGACTCAATTATTCAGTTGAGAGAAACAAGTTAATCGAACGAATCATTTCCCAGTTCGTCCCTTCATCCACTATAATCGCATTAGTGGCTTCATGTGATTGGAATATTATTATTAATTACCATCAAATAATTGTCTATTTAACGGGTTTTGAGTAAATTTCCTATAGTCTTAGTTTGGTTTCCGCCCATCAAACTTTATGTAGGTAATGTAGATGTAGGTAATGTATTCAAATTATTTGAATTGTGATAATGTTATATTGTGTAACTTATTTCCTATAAACATGCCAAGATTCAAAATTATACAGCGCAAATTTGTGTAGGTTTTTGTTTCTTTTAATATTTAAACACATATGTAACCCTTCATTTACTCGTTTCATTAAATGACATAAACTGAAAAATTAACTGTCATATAATATTAATAGTTCCTTGTGCTTTAACAAACAGCTATGTATAATTATTATGATTAATAAATCATACAGATGATTAACATTATAACTTAATTATTCGTTTCAATTTCATTATTTATATTCTGCTATATTTTACCAAATAAGAGTGACAAAGCGAACGTGAAGTTAGCTCAGCTTTTAACAGTCTTTTGGTTATTAGATAATTGTTTAATTAATTATGGCAGTTTTTTA
This sequence comes from Eucriotettix oculatus, assembly GCA_034510155.1. Taxonomy (NCBI): domain Eukaryota; kingdom Metazoa; phylum Arthropoda; class Insecta; order Orthoptera; family Tetrigidae; genus Eucriotettix; species Eucriotettix oculatus. Next base: position 32,462,861 of record CM067377.1, on the reverse strand, counting down.
AGTATAGAAAATGCCAAGTAAAGGCCACCTTCGTGTAGATTGCCAATGATTTACGGGTTTTCTCTAGATTTTAAGTCATCTGCTAAGTAGAAATTGATCTACTTTAATATGATGAATAAATAATAATTTCATTCAGTAAAAGTTTATGATGCTATTTTTTTGGGGGATGTTAACAGGTTATATGAGGATGATCCAGAGACTAGCAAATAGCAAAGGAAGAGAATTGAAAAGGAGGATTTGGATGGTAGAACAAGGATTGACAAGGGCTATAGTTTAATGATACTGCCCGGTTATTAACCTAGACGAGATACAGGGAAAGCCATAAAACCTGCATCAGACAGGCAGGGCTTTTTGGTACCATTCTCATGCCCTTCCGAATGAGGAAAAAGGAGTTTCAAGAGGGGTTACAGCATTCGTTTCTCCGTGTCTCCACCAATTTTGGGAGACAGTTCGCCAACTGATCCTACAGCGGACAACTCTTACTGTAAGTCCAAGGCCTTCGATCCCAGTACATACACCTCCCAAAATAAATTAGGGTTCCTTGTCATGTGAAAACTATGAAAAAACCATAGAAAAGACGAGGTATGTCGAAAGGTAAGCCGCGCAATCAATCTGGAGATAAATACCTGCGAGAGAAATCGCACACAGGCATCGACCTCTAGGTTTCAGCTTTCTTTAGGTAACATGAGGGTGATCCTGAAACAGGCAACACCCCTTACAAGCGTAGGAAAGGAATTTGAAAGGGAGATCTGTGGAAGGTAGAGAAATACGTAGAAAAACGTTTTCGAGTATTTCAGCTATTGTGTAACCTTGCGATTAAATTTATCCAGGTAAGGTCCAATATTTCTTGACACGATAATATATAACATTTTCATTGGAATTATTACCGTTATAAATATTAAATTTATCAGAAAAACTTATAAGTATGTCATTCAGAAGCTTTTAACCAATTATGGGTATAGTCATTCTAATATGTCCATATCATTCCTTCATCTGACATGAATATCCTTTACTGCTCTACCTTAACGTAGCCCCAGTTGCTAACTGTCATCATACATGACACATTTTGAATATGGAGTGATACAAGGTCAGCCTTAAACCCAGTTTGCGTGCACAAACATCCAAGTCAATTCAGGGTTGTGAGGCAGTGACGCTAACCACTAGGCCACGGGCGGTTGGCTTTACTTTTCTACTTTACTACAATAAACAATAATATGGTCTACATAAGGTGTCCAAATACAAACTTCTAAATATTTATGAAACATTATCGACTGTGTTTTTAAAAACCTCAATCATGGCTGTCCTCGTGTAAAATGTCTGTTGCACTGAATAGCAGAATAACTATAAACAGAAAAATTAGACATAGCCAGTGGAAGGAATATAAGTATCCTAATTTTAAGAAACCAATGACCATTCTCTTAACGAGAAGGCAGTAAACAGACAGAAAGACATAAGCTAAATTGTCTAGAGAGCTTTGGAGGACCTACAAACATCGAAAATAAAAATGCAGTGAGTAGATTCTCAAGATAGTAATACAGGATGTATATAATTAAGTACTCTGAGTTTATCAAATGGCGGTAACGGAGAAAATTTTCCCTTACCTGCGACTCTCAGAAATTCCAAATTCATGACAAGTGGATCTATGATTTTACATTTGTTCGTTCACTGTTATATTTCTATTTTAGTTGTTACTGTATATACTTTTAGTTTAATAATCCAATATTTCGTTATTTCAATTTATTTTTAATGATTTAATAATTTTCATCAAGAAAGAGTTTGTGCAATTGCTAAAGAAAGAACGGAGAAATAGAAACTAATACAAAATTAGAAACGTAATAACTGGAATTATATTTAATGAGACATTAAAATGAGAAGGTAATGGAAAAACGTAGTTAAAGAGCTTTACATTACTTGAGAATACAATAAGTGGCTTGTCTATTATAAATATTTGAAGTTTTACACTGTACAGGTTATGGATTTTGAAGTGACGGATCATCACCGGTCTCCAAATCAACACAACGGAACATCCTCTGGTGTTCCATTAGCAAATGCTCTTCGCCATTTACGCGTCATTACATATAGATCAGGAAGACCACAACCACTTACGAACTTCATTTCCCAAGCGTCGTTGCAGAAACCCATGATAATATTCCCGTACGTCCACAGTTGATGATGAAACGTATTAGAATAATATATTACATCCTTCTCAATAATTTAAGCACGCTGAAGAAGAAAGAATTTATTCTCATCCAATCGGGTAGCCTAAACAAAAATAAAACTTTATTGACCAATTCCATGTCAATGGTTTTGGTTAAGACATGTAATAAATATATACTGATTTAAGGAGCTAATTGAGTAGAATGCAGAAATAAGAACAATTCTCAATTTCTGACTAATCCATGGCAGAATAGTTAATTGGTATTTTATTTACACTATGAAGAATATATTGTCATTAGTGCGAAATAAGATAGCGCTCGTAAAGAATTTGTATTATAATAAGAGTTTTAATGTAAACAATAAAAATTTTTTACATTTTTGTCAAATTTTTATGCACAGGGAATTCAGAGCTCAACCGAAAAGCTTCCCGAGGTTGTTGAGAGATATCTTCCGAGTATTTTCGGGTTTCCAGTTACAGAGTTATTGAATAACGTTTGGTTTATTTTCCCAATAAGCTTTGCATAGGTATTGCACTGAACATAGTTCACAATTGTGCAAATTTCGACGAAATGCGATTTGTAAGTTGCTTATACTTTCTCACGGTACCGGTAGTTGACAAGAAGAAGTTCATTGCTGTTATGTTTGGTGACCCAGTCCGTCATTGGTCACAGTCATCCTGTCTCAATATCCATCTCGGTCACCAGATATGACACCAAAGGACTCCGTCTTCTGGGCATAGTTTACGAGACTCAGCTCGATACGTACACGGGTCTGGCTGTTAATATTATGGTAGGCGCGGAAGCAGTACACCAAACACATGGACGCTAAAACTCGGTACACTAGTCTAAATTATGGAAATCGATATTTTGGACAATGCCTTAAGGCAGTGATGGGTAAACTTTTTAAAGAGGGGGCAAAAGGAAAGGGAAAGAAAGTTAGGCGGGCCAATATAAATAAAGTAACAATGATACATTTATAAAATTCTTGTATTTTTATGATATTAAACCCTATTAATGACCTGAAAGGAGAATGCGATGAATGAAACTGTCACTGCTTTTCTAAAACGAAACAGAGGAAAAAAGAGGAAAATGTTTATTTTTCTTATAACCTGTTTTTTTTATTCGTCGGATTAGGAATAATGTAGGTTCTGACCGGATAGAAAATTTCGGGGGGCCGCATATGGCCCGCGGGCCGTAGTTTGCCCATCACTGCCTTAAGGTAACAGTTTTGTACTTGTTAAGTGATGTAATGTATACTGACAGAACAGATAGAAAATATAGAGAATTAATAAATTTATGTTCCAGTGCTTGAGGGGTGAAAGTACAAATCAAAATAAGCATATTTTAGCTATAATCATACTATACTGTTATTTTTGTGGTATTCAGTCCTTATATTGGTTTGATACAACCCTCCATGCTAACCTATTCAGCGCAAGCCTTTACATTATTATATAACTAGCACATCTTACATACTTCCTATTCTGCTTAGCGCATTCCATTCTTTCCTCCCTCTACTGTTGAGCAGAGGTGAGGATCGAACCACACTGAACTAGAGGATACATCCGGTGATACATTTCTTCGCAAACAAAGTCGGTTTCTTTCCGTTTATGGTACCGAAGTACAACGGATTGAAGAAGCATAAGTTTCTGTTTTGTGGAATTGATTAAAAGTGCAATGCAGTATTCATTTACTGTATACACGGATATGATTCTTTAGTGGTAAACGGGTCAGAATGAGAGAGCTGCCCGTCGTATGTATGAAGAGAGGTTTGTTTCCTCTTCGACATGTTTTTTCTACTTGTAAACCGTACGGGAGAAACAGGGAAACAGACGAGATATCGGTGCTTGTAAGCAAGTAAGTACCCCTACTGTTGAGGAATAAGTACTTCCCCGGGTAGAAGTAAGCCTAGCACAAGATCTGAAGATGCTGACCTTGACGGTTTGGAAAGTTGTCCATGGACAGTTATTACATCCATACCATCTTCAGAAGGTGCAAACCCTGGGACCTGCCAACTACCCTTAACGCAAAACTTTATGGAACTTATGCATTCAGAAAAGTAATCAAAACCCATAATTTGATGTGCTTATTAATGAAAAGGCAAAATTTACTCAATACGCAATTTTCAATAGACGCAATAGCCACGAATAGTCTGATGAAAATACGCACGAGTCAGAGCACGGCAAGAGAGTTTTTCTGTCAAAGTGTGCGCTGGTATTGTGGATAATGTGCTAGTTGGTCCGTTCTTTCTTCTTCCGCACCTCAGCGGAGAATCTTACCAGAATTTCATTCAAACTATGCTGTACTGCTTGAAGCGGTTCCACTGACGGGTTCGCCATGGAATGTTTTTTCAACGTGACGGAGCTCCCCCACATTTGAAGCATTTGACCGATAAATTTGGAAACTATGGATAGGGCAAAGGGGACCTGTCCAGTGGCCTCCACGGTCTCCAGATCTCACCCTCCCTCGATTTCTTCTTGTGGGGACCACTTAAAGCCGTGTACAAAACCGTTGAAGAGTACGCCGAAAGAAATATCTACGCTTTTGATGGGATACGAGCTTCCCCAGTAAAGTTGCAGAGAATAAATGAAAACATGATTCGCCATTTGCACCTGTGCGTCGAGAAAGGTGGTCGTCATTCCGATCCCTTACTCTAAATAGTATCATGGGTTTAAAGAACCGTTAATAAATCATTTTTCCCTTTTGGCCCCTGCCCACTATAACGTATCATACTAGGACCGTAGCCGTACTGACACGTGCAAACAAATATTCTTAGCATAAATTAGTATAGCAAAACGTCCATTAGACCGGAGCGTCACCGGCCAGCACCGTACCGTATCTGCTGCCGAGAATATTTTTCACCTGGTACATACTGTGCATTGCACGCGACCTCTCAAACCGGTTTCTGCAGGCAGCCCACTGAGTTCCTACCCCGTTCTGAAAGTATTTCTCCATTATAAGGAAGTAGAGATGCTTCAAATGAAGCTCAGTAAAGCATACAGCTCATTTTAGAAGAAAGACTAGAATGGAAAAATGTCAACCGGACCAGGGACTCGTATCCAGGACCTCCCGATATCCAGCCGGCTGCGTATCGGGAAGTCCTGGGTTCGAATCCCTGGTCCGGTTGACATTTTTCCATTCTAGTCTTTCTTCTAAAATTAGCTATTTCTCCTTTTGTTTTTAAGGAAACGGAAATCGTATTTGCATTTGATTGTATTTGTGTGTTTACGCTTTAAAAATAGAGGGTGAAAAGTTACAGAATGTGTACGCAATCAGTTTTCGTTTTGTTACAGGTTGTGAATCCAGTAGCATCTCACAGAAATTTTCTCGTATTCCTCTTCCTTGTCCAAAATAATGGCAATCGTTGCTAATTCTCGTAACGCTAATTTTCTAATAGGCAAAATTTAGTAATTTTACAACAATGTATGTTCACCATCCACACACGGTTCTGAAGTTGTAGTTATCTCATAGACTCGTCTCCGAGCGGCCGCTAAACGAGTATGGTATAACGGTGTTGATCCGTTGTAGTGGACATATTAGGGCATGGTCCTAATATGGTACGTTCTAGTGGACAGAGAGCGCCGTAGTAAGACAAGTACACCTGAGCAGCGGTGTAGGGGTTCGTTTCAGACGCTTTGAATATTGGTAAAAAAACGTTGTTTGGATTTTTACTTTCATCAATGAACCATTGAAGCATGAATTTCCTAACACCCTGTATACTGTGATAAAAATGTTAGCTTGTTTGGTCTGAAAATTGTTTCATTACTCTTTGTAGTGTATTGCTTCTTCGTTATAGCGAAGGAATTTTCTCAAAAAAAGTGTGATTACGGTAACACACCGAATAAATAATAATTACGTTACTAATATGTAACGACCCGCCGGAGACTAAGGGTTTCTTAAACAAAAATTGTCAGAAGGTGTCTTAGAACAACCTCTGAAATGTATTAGGTGTGTTATGGTCCGATCTGTACCGTATACATACTGCGTAAAAATTAATCAAAAAAATTCCGCTTTGAAATGTGGGTTGAATTGATTAAGATGGTATGTACATTCACCATCACGCGATCAATGTCGACGCCGACTACAGCACAAGTCACACGAATCATCTCAGAAAAATCACGAAATAAGTTAACGTGAATTAACCATTATCATCATATGAAATCTGTAAATTTACTAATTTTAAAATTACTGTCCTAATTTAATTATACGAAAGTACCCTGCGATGAATGTTCATGTTATCTGAATATTATAAATTTAAATATCTGTAAATCTTTATTATCAATAAAACGATATTTTTAAATAACCCCATAAATTTTTCTAATTCAAATTCTAAACTACAGCATAAATGAATGAAATACAATTAATATTTACGGAGTACTAACTACAACGGGACTAATTTTTAATACATACTTCTACAGAATTGTAATAAATCTTCCAGTTATATTTTAACGCACAGGCTTACTTTTATATAGCATTCATCAGATGCAAGTTCAATAAGCTTCTGTAAGATGAGAAAGAGCTGCTTCATATGCATTCCTGGCTCTAACCAAGTGACCGTAAATATTATACCTCTGCAGTAGACCAAGTCTTCTATGAGAGTAGGAGAGTTTCCAAAGAGGGATCTAGGAACAGTATCTAAATATTTACAGAAGTCTGAAACGGAGAATTTTTTTGGTGGGAAACTGCATATGACGTATTCCATTATCTGAAAAAAACTTACTGAAATGGCTTTACTGCCTAGTTTAACGTTTACTTAATATTAAATAAATCTTTTTTAAACTTATGAATTTCTACATATTATAAAAACATTTTATTTGCTAATTAACACTACATAAAATAAAAATATAAAATTCCGTTTTTTTTCTTTGATTTGGAAATTTAGGAGAATTAAGTATTTAATTTTTATATTTGAAGCCAATAAGATGTTTAATATTAAATGTTGTTGATATATTGATTTTTAGCATTCACCTATAGTACCACATTTCTAAATCTTCAATTCTTTTCCTTTTTTCAACTCCTACCGTCCACGTTTCGTACCCATATAACATCACAATCCACACCACATACGAATTTTTTTAGCAACGATTTCTTAATAGTCACACTTACATTAACCGTAAGTAAATTTCTATTTTTCGCGAAAGTCTTCCTTACCTGTGCTATCCTACTCTTTGTGTGTACTGAGTTGACTTCTAATCGTCCCAACTAATTTACCTAACCCATGTAACTATTTAGCGATAGTAACAAAATATTCAGGGCGGAGGCCAAACTTTAAAAAATTTAAATCTGCCCACCAATAAAATCCAACAGATGTGAACCTGTTATACCCTACTATTTTTATAAAATACAAATTGTGTATCCTTAATGAAACTCCTTTCATTAGAAACACTTTTCATACAAAACAATTTCACGTTTATTAGTGTTCAGAGTATACTCTTTTGAAGATAAATTTATAACTTTCCGGTTATTAATGAGGCATAACATTAAAATAAGTAAAAGGGAACTTAGTGAATATTGTAATTGGAAAATAAAGTAAGACAAATTATAGCTTTGGAAGTTAATTTTTTCCTCCTTCAAATACGCCCTCTGTCCAAAAGTAACTTTAAGTGTTGTTACTCGCTTTTTTTCCTTTTGTTGTTAACAAGAGTGTGCCTACAAGGAAGACGTGGTGGTGGCAATCACCAGTGTTGAGGTATCTGCAATATCAACTATGTAAAATTCTTCAACGAACTAAGAAACTCAGGTTAATATTAGATACAGAGAAGTCAAGGGGAAACGTGGATATACAACCTACAAAGTAGTATACAATAATGATATTAATTATAATGAACTAGGGTTGGACTATTTTTAAATTTAAATATTAATGAATTATAAAATTGAATATATTTAATTAAAACAAATTAAATTTATTCACAAAATCCAAAAAATAAATATCAACAATAATTATTAAAGTTTGGGTCAAACTTTAAGAAAAAACCTAGACTATCTCAATTTATTGTTAATCTCGTATGGGTCATTTTTAATGGGTTTATCTTTGCAGCATTAAGATAGTCATACCACACCTCAGGCAGAGGCAGAAACACGCACCTGCCTTTCTTCTTTCAGCGCTGGTTTCTAGCTTCACACCTGGAGTTCCTTCTTAGAATTCTCGGCCAGATCACGTAAAATGGGCAGCCTCTGCTCGTCAGCGTCTTCTTCGTCTTAGTTTTGCCGTGGATCAAACCCCACGCAACCTCCAGAAATCTTTCTCCTTGGTAATTCCGTTCCCGACTGACTTCAGTTTTTGGCCCGTATCCTCCCAGGTAAAATCCCCCACAATGAGTTGCATGGTGGGTCACCTGATCTGAGCCTCCAATCAGCATTTACCTTGGCCCGTGGTTTTTCTTCCCAAAATTCTCGCCTTCCAAAATTCCCGGGGTCAAAGAACTGAAGCCAGGTATCAGAACTGTAAGTCGCTAGGTGACGTTTTTGGCACGAAATCACCCGTTGGTCCCGCCTGTCTGGCGCCTTGGTATTTACCTGGGGAATTCTTCACCCAGATGGCGAAATAAGATCGCGGTTGCCATGTCCCCTCATTACATGATGAATGAGTTAAAGACAGTGTATATTGACTGGGACTCGTAGAATAATGATTGGTGTTTATTTCCGAAGAAATTGGCGTAATGTTATTGGCAACGAAAATGTAGTAGACGTGGGACAGCAACAGGCAAAATATAATTAGTTCCGAAGCAACGATATGCAAAATCTTCTTTAGTGAACTGCATAACGAAATGGAAGTGTTATTATTCTTCGCAACAAGCAGACAATTTAAATCAGTTTGTGGTGGAAATTGTACTCATAATAATGAAAACTGTAACGGTTCTTTATCACAGAAATTAAATTGTTGCTCCACATTTTAACGAAAAAGTGTCAATGTATATCACGAAAAGCATAAAATTGATGTTAAATTATAGTAATTATTTCTTGAAATATATTCAATAAAATGTAAGCACGCTAAGTTTAACCGAACTTCTGAGATGCTCTTAATATATCACTAAGAGGTGGAAAGTTTTAAGTTCTCTACTTTAAAACAAGCTTCTTATCGAACTGAATGTCCTTCTTTAGCACGGTCCATAAAATTCACAATTTACTTAATGTTCATAAAATAATTTCTGTTTGAAGTTATTCACTTAATTCAAGGAAAAAACGTCGCATTTAGTTAGGAGAAGTTCAGAATAGGGAGGCATATATTGAGCTCTACTCTTTGCTTACAGGTGGTGATGTTCTTTTATATTAATTTTTTCAGAGAAACAATGTTTCAAATATCTAACAGTGTCTAACTTTAATTTTTAGTTGTTTTGTTTTTGGGTAACAGGCTACATGAGGGTGATCCTGAAACAGGCAACTCCCCTTTAATAGCATAGGAAGGGAATTGAAAAAGGGGGGATGCGGAAGGTAGAGCAAGGTAGCCCAGGGTTAACTAGGGGCCCCGGGCTATGGTTTAAGGATCCTACCCGGTGTTTCACCTAAAGAGATGCAGGGAAAACCCTAGAAAACCTGCATCAGGTAGGTCGGGCTTTGGGTACTATTCTCACGCCCTTCCGAATGACGGGAGACGAGTTTGCTGTGGGGATTAGTTTCTTATTTATATAGAGTAAAAACATCGTTTCTAGTGAGAGATTAAACAGAATTATCTGCTTGTATTGAGAAAATAACATAATGAGGATTTTTGGATATCTGTAATCGAAGATAGTGCACGTACCTTTCTAGCCGACCTGCGAGGAGCTAAACGTTTGCATAATCACATACATGGTATTGATCAACCGGCTGCTATGGCACTATTAGGCAATGCTGATTGTTGCCGTGTTTACCCACGACTGTACTCTGAATTACATACATTTATTTGGCGCCAGGTAATTTTTTAATTGGAAAAGTAAAGATTTTAAACTTGGAGGCTATCGTTTTATTTTATGTAAATAATCCTCCTAGATGATATCGATCCCCCTTTCAGTTTACCAAAATTTATTAAAATATAACAAGATTATCTCGAGAAATGAGATAATCAATGTACATGGTGATGTCATTAGTATATTGTACCCTCTGTACTCTACCGCTTCCCACCACTAACTGTCAATCTAAATCATAAAACAAAAATAACTCCGCGTGGGGTTTCACTGCCTTCATTCGGCCAGAGCGTTCGAGACCCAACACCTCAACTTACGGTTCCGATTTCTTGCAGACCCAAGTTTCATCTTTACTCCATCACGGTTCAGCGATAACTCCTAATATTTCTGCGCGTTTACCCAGTCCCGCGTTCACGGCGCTCCTTCAACAATTGCCGGGCTTCTGTCGGCAAGTTTTTAAAATAAAGTAGATAAAAGAGGAGTTTGGCACGGCTTAGCCGCTACTAGGGACGTAACCGGAACTTCATGTTACAATGCATCTACAGTGATATTTAAATAGCTATCTTTAGAATATATCAATATAATTAAATTAAAAATTTTGCCAGTACATGTTCCATATTAGAGTGATTTTATTTATTACTGAATAAGACTATTCGTAAAATATCAATAATTAAATATGGTAAAGAACGGTAAGAATAAATATATTAAGTGAATTGATTAATTGAAGTTCTTGGAGGAAGTGTAAATAATACATTGTACCACCATTATACAACGGAAGAGGTCCAGAATTAGGGAATGATGAGGCTTGTAATACTTTGAAATATTATTGAAAGAAAAAATTTAAACGTAACTTTAAATTCCTCATGGAAAAATATGCCCTTTCATCTTTGTAACTCCTCTCCTGTCATTCAGAAGGGAGTGAGGCAAGTGCCCAAGAGCCCGACCTACCTGATGCGTTTCTTGAGTTTAACTTGCAAATTTTTAAGATCAATACCGAACAGGATTCTTAAACTATAGTGCGAGGACTCTAGTCAAAACATTGGCAGTCCTTCCTCTCCCTCTGCATTCCCCTTTTTCAATTCTTTTCCTATGCTATTAAAGGAAATGTTCCCGTTTCCGGATCATTCTCATGCAGCCTGTTACCCCCCAAAAGTCATATTTAATGATTGCATATTGATTTATTTTGTTTACGTTCCACGCGGAACTAATATTTTTTCAATTCCTGTCAGAGTTACTTTAATTAGCTCATTTCTCACAAGAGAAAGGTTGGTCAAATTTTGATGAAACTTTTATTCTTTGTTGAGATATTTCAAAATTTCCCCCGTCATCTTTATACTAAATGTAGGACATTTTAATATCATGATTTAAACCGCTTTGTAATTAATTTAGTTTGTTTCACAGAAAAGTTCGTTAACAGCGTTTATTTAAAACGGTAGAGTATTTTTGAGCTATTTTTTGGTCGTTTTAAAGATTACCTGGATCAAGAGGAAACAAGAATAATTAATAAAAACTATTTAATAAAAATATACTAGATGAATATCGCATTCAGGAAATCAGAGCTGATCCAAGTCTCATCCTTTCATTAACCTAAAAACTCAATTAATTCTTATGGCATTGTCTAGCTTTAACATTGATATTCTAGTAGAAAGAAGTAAATTATACTCTTAAATTAATGTTGGTGATACGGAGTAGATATCACTCCTCCTGAAATGGAAAATATTAATATGAAATACGTTATATTTAAAATGCCTACGCATAAAAGAAGTTTTAGCAATATTATTAAGATGTATTAAAATTATATAAAATTTCGTATGTAAATGAGTTACTTTAAACTTTATTTAATAATAATTAATAACTATAAATTCATCCATCGTGTTGAGTCCGTTGGTTTGGTATTTAAATTCCTGTATTCGCAAACAATGTGTAGTAGATTATCTGCTGTCTTTTAAAAAGTGTTTAATCAGATTTTAAGATCTTTTGTACCGTTCAGCTTACATTTGATCCACATTGGTCACGTGTTTAATACTTGTTTTTTACACACCTCATTCTTATATGGAGAATATTATACGGGACTATGCGATATTTTTGAGAGACGCGTCTTCACGTGCGAATGCAGTGCGTGCCAGAAATAGCCCAAGTCTAGACTGATTATGCTGATTACGAGACGATTGATTGATCTGTCTGTCCACAGGTAATTTGACAGGGAATGTTCTGATTCCAGATGTCCCGAGCGACTCGCCGTCCATTACCGGAGTGAAGCCGCGTTACAGGACTGGGGACACTCTGATGGCCAACTGCTCCAGCTCCTGGAGCCGACCTGCTGCTACGCTCCTCTGGGTCGTCAATGAACTCCAGGTACAATTCAATAACAACTCTCCTCTCAGAGGCGAAATCGAAATCGGACAACTACCCTAACGTTACAGGAAGACTACAGATATTTGTCGAGAATGAGAATGAGAATGTTGATAGAGACTCTCCTACCCCAATTGGAGATATAATTTTCTTAACATAATTTCCTCTGATTTTTACACTTCTTAAAAATTTAAACATTGCTATATATAATTACTTATAAATATTACAACTGTATCTTCCGAATTTATTCTAGCCCAATTTTTATATATTCACCTAATTATGATATTCTTATATCGACGTAGATTGTCGATACAATGAACAATCACGATCGAGAGGGGCTATCGCTTCCCCAAGCAATCGGTCCCGTATTTGTGATGTCCGGAGAAAAGAAGAGATGAGAATAGCTGAATAGGAAAGTCGGTAGCGTAGGATCGCTGTAACATTGATGACTGTCAAGGTTGGCCGTTTTGGTGGATGTTTCGAAGAAATTCCACAAACTAAAGAAGACTAGTTTATTGTGTCTAAGGAGTCAACACAATAGTACAAAGAATAGAGAGGAAAAGCAATTAGGTAATTGCTACGAGCCCTTGACGGAAGGTGTCCATGCCAAAAATGGCTTTCCTGGACTAACTATCTGAACTAGCGAATGTTGAAGGTGGTGAACAGCTGCTAGCTACCTATCTAAGAAAGGAGCAGTCATTCAAAGATGGCTGCCCTTGCCCTTAAATTCTCTGAGGAAGTCCACGTTCTGGAATAATTGTATTTTTTCATAATTATAATTTCTTGTATGTTACTTGCGAAAAAATATATTTAAGATTTTGAATTTGTTTATTCACGTGGGGTTCTTTCTTATTATCTTGGTCTGCGTGTAGGTGTGTCCAACGATGCTCTTTGATTTATGATTATCGCGCTGTACCGTGTTGTAGCTTACTATTAAAGTAATCCATAGTCAAATATTCAAGACCGCGGAAGTAAATGTCTGCGTTGCGCATTAGTAATAATATAGCACATTAAAGAGATGACCGTCGAGATATAGGTTCAAAAACAAATTCGTTTTAACCGCAGATTTTCACGAACACAGAAGATGTTTTAATTTGATAGTACAAAACATGCATATAGATCCTCACGTTTGAAACAGAATTTTCTTTACATCCTTCCTTAACTTTCGTAGGGGTTGGATGTCAGAATCAGACCGAGTGACTCACATTACACTAGTTTCTACAAAAACTCTTGACGCCTGTCCAGCCGCAGTCCTATGAACTCTACCCTCCCATGCTAAAATGGGTTAATATTATACAGGGTGTTGGGGGAAATATTGTCAAAGTAACTGAGTCAGAGAAATATATATATTTGACTCTAATATGGGCTCGTTTTGCATATTTAAAACGTTTCGCCCCCTCCACCTCCGACCCTAAGGCATTGCAAAGAAGCCAGTACTAAGTTTGGTCTAAATAAACCATTTATTAAAATTATATTTAATTATTAATTTGTTGGCCAATATCTGTTTTGAAAGAAAAATGAAAAATCTTCATGTTCTTGTATTTAGTCCAACGAATGGTCAGATCAATCCTCCATGCTAACCTATCTTGCATAGGCCTTTTCATTTCCGCCTAACTACCACATCCTCCCTAATCTGCTTAGCGTATTCTATCCTTTGCCACCCTATTCTGTTCTTACCCCACAAAACTTCCTCTAATGTTAATTTTACAAGACTCTTGTCTCAAAATTTGGCTATTAATCTATCCCTCCCCCATATTGATCGCTCTTCCCCTATTCTGTTAAGAACTTCCTCATTAGTGAATTACCTACCCATCTGATTTTCAGCATTCTCCTCTAGCACCATATTTCAAAGGCTTCTATTCTTTTCCTTTCTGCAACTCCAATCGTCCACGTCTCGCACCCATATAACGCCACTCACTTACGAACATTTTTAGCAACTTATATTACCCGTAAGTAAATTCCTCTTCTTCGCGAAAGCCTTTCTTGTCTGTGCTATCCTACTCTTTATGTCTACTATACTTCAGCATCCCTAGTTATTACGCTTCCCAAGAAGCAAAATTCCTTAACTTCCGTCAAAATAACCCTTCCCAATATAACACCCCTTGTTATTCCACTGTTTCCCTAACTACACTCCACTACCTTTGCGTATTCCATCCTTTGCCACCCTATTCTGTTCTTACTCTGTACTTATTCTGTTCTATTAATCCTCATATTGAACTCTTTCACCGAGACCACGTTCATGCCATTTATTATGGTTTCCAAGTTCTTCTGACTCCCGACTAAAATATCATCGGCAAAGCATAGGGGTTTTATTTCTCCACCTTGTAGTGTGATTAATTTTTCATATTAACTTTCTTTCTTGCCTGTTCTATATATAAGTTAAACAGCATGGGCTACAGTTTGCATCCTTGACTTACTCCTTTCTTGATTTCTGCTTTCTTTTCTTGATCTTCAATTCTAATAACTGCTGACTGCCCTCTTTAGAGGTTGTTTATAAGCCCACTTTCTCGATATTTTATTCTTGTGCTTTTTATAATCATTAACAGTGTGTTCCTATTCACATTATCAAACGCTTTTTCTAAATCTACTAATGTCATGAACGTACACCGTTTTTTTATCCGGTCCATTAAAATTAGATGCATAATCAATATTGCTTCTCTTGTCCCTACATTCTTCCTAAAACATAACTGATCTTCTCCTAACACGCATTGTATTTGTCGTTCCATTCTCATATCCACCCATAAATAATTATTCAAATCAATTAATAATTTTGAAACACTCTTGACATATGGCTAAAAATAGATTGTTAAAATTTCTATGTTTAATGCATAATGGTTCCCGAGAAGAAGGTACCTATTTCAACATGGCAAGATAGGGATAATGGAATTCGAAACTGTAAATCATTTCATAAAATTGGTTGTTATTACTAATGATATTACACAGCATGCATTTGTTAATCATTTAAATCAACAATCCAAGTTTATTACAAATACTCTATTCTTATTCGCATTTGCAGCAACGACGTGAAGCATAAATCACGGACAACAAAATCATGTGGAGTACGAAATAAAATAAAATGCTTTCAGCATAAACAAGCTGCTGTACTTCTCGGAACATCCAGCAAAGGCGAGCATTATTTCCAATCCACTTAGTCAAGCGGATTTTGTGTCACGCAGCTCTCAGCTTTGTTTAATGTTTCTCTTTATCCCGCTTCTTATAATAGAAACTGTTTTTTCGTTGAATGTAAACCTACATTTTAAATTCTTTGAAGAAAAAATGACATTTTTTATTCCTGACCACTTAAAATACTTTTCGCGGTTGAAACATGTACAACTTATTCGAGTAATTTAATTGCAATACGTTAAAATGTGTAGAAAAATTTTTATACCTTAATTGCAGGGTAAGAATTGAAGTCAAGGCTAATATATTTAAAATAGTCTATAAAGCTGCAAATAATTAATATACGTCAGGAAAATAGTATTTAAAACTTTTTAAAAATGATACAAAAATAGACGAATTAAAAAGAATATTATTTACATATTATGTTAACCGACAAATAATTAAATTATTATTCGAAAACAACAGTAACTTATATGGTACATGTTTGAGAGTTACTGCTTAATTTAAATAAAGAGGGGAATTAAATGCCTTCAGCGAACGCAAGAGGCAGGGAAGACACGAAAGCACCTGAATTATGAATGGGAAGAAGGGAGGAATCGTAATATAATCAAAGTGCAGAAGAATCCCTTTGGGACGTTCCCAGGTATCAAAATATCGACGTCAACTGAATGCTCCCTAGGCTTGCATCCAGGTGAAGCAGGGTAAAGGATACAATCAAGACTTTGATTTATGAGCGTGATACATTAATAGCGGCAGTGAAAGGTTGTATCTCTGAATGGAGAAAGTGTAACTCAAGTGTAAGCATCTTCCAATTCATATTAGGAACTGGTGTGGTTGTTAACTTTCAAAAACAACTTCTTGTAAGTTTCTATAGACTGGCATCCTTCTTAATCTATTTTTTTCTTTCCAGAACCAAGACATGTACTAACATTCAAGTGATTTATTTAATAAAATAAGACACACAAATACTTATTTATTAAGTTTCGTAATATTCTAAACTTGTTAATTTAAAAGTATTTCACCATTTTCTAATGTTAATATAGCAAAAACATTTGCATCCAATATTAAAATAGTTAAATGAAATAAATTAACGACAAGATTTGAATTATATCATCGGTGTTTCGTCATGACAATTGGAACTTAATTTTGATGAAAATAGGCTTAATCTGTAAAGAGCCAAACTTGACCGCCTCAAAGCTTCAACCTAAATAGTATAAAACCGGAAGAAGTCCAAAATGCGGTGACAAAACGTCGTTTAATCTAATTAAAAACTGTCTGTACATTTTTTCTTATTTATTTAATTTAATGTAGCACGTTCCATTCTGCCAGACGAGAAGTTCCTCTGTAATGTCAATTGAATTTAGTAGGATGAAATCTTCACGGTTAACCAACCGGGTCAGGTATTTAAAAGAACACAGCGTTTCTGCTGCCGTCTTCAGAAACGTTGTGTTCTTTTAAATACCTGACCCGCTTGGTTAACGGTGAAGATTTCATCCGAATTATTCACCGGGAAAGTCTACGTTCTTGAATTTAGTAGGTTAATTTCTTTCTGCTGCCTTCGCCCAGATTAATTTTTTCCCTATCTCTCTGGTAGCAACTATTGAATTCTTTCTTCCATTTTCACATGATTTCATTTATAATAGACAATTCAATTTCAGAGTAAATCTTTTGTTAAAAAATAAATCTGCTATAAATGTTAAATTATTTATTTTTCTTAGATTGACAGCTACATGTGCTAACAATCCGTGCACGCTTTGTGGTAGCCTTTCAGACAGTATGCACTACGTCAGGTATTTCTAATCGTGTTCAAAACTCAATGAGATGAGGAACAGTTACCTGTTATCAGTCAAAATGATGTCAATACGAACATTTCATCTGTCGAACCGATCACATATCGCTTAGTCGCTTATACAATACTGGTTATCGTTTACCGGGTACTGAGAAGGATTCAGGTCAACATAAGTTTTGTTCACAACTTGTTTCCTCGTGTAATACTTGTAACCAGTCTCGCAGTCCTCAGGTAACAGAGCATGCCGTCATGCACTAACAATTTATAAACGATCGGTCTATTCGTCTAAGGTTATCAAAAAGTATTTAAGATGCGGGGAAAGACACACATCAATGAACGTAGGATTGATCGAAAAAAATAATTGATTTAATCTTGTAAGAGAGATGGCTGAAATTCTTGTTTGATTTCTGGCCAAAAACTATTAAATCTGGTGGTTTGACCATCAAGCCAATGAGGAACAATAGGGAGTGTACCGGGAAAAAGAGAATAAAAGGGTAACAAGATAGATCACAGAGACACAAAGAGTGGTCAGATATTCAGTTAATAAATATATCCAATTCTGAGACTCTGGATAAAATATTGAATGTAACAGTATCACGAAGACTGTCATAGAGATACTCAACATTTACGAATTTTTACGTCCTAAAATGGTTGTGTGTTCTTTACTACAATTTAGAAACATTTAATTTATATATTGTATTGTTTTGACTCAGTATAAATTTTTAATTTATTTTTGTTATTCTCTATTCTGATAAGTGTCGTCTAGTTATGAAAATTTTACTATGCAAATTAAATGTAACTTTAATTGCAAAGTTAATAGGTCTTACTTTCTCCAAATACACGGGTAATTATATAACCATAATATCCATTACATCATTATAAAGAATACTAATAATTTTTCCTTGTAACTAATGCAACTATATGCTAATTTAATTTTGTTTTATTATAAAAAATATTTCAATAAAACATGACACGTTCTATGATACAGGAGTTGTCAGCGTTCTGAAAACTACGTGAATTTACTATTGGAACACACACACAAACAATAGTAACATATTCCATTTTTAATCTAAAACACAATTACTACTCGGGTATGCTAATAACGTATATTGCATTGTTATAGGCATCACTCTTCGTTCTCAATCATTCCCATTATGTGCAGTTAATTACCGGACCACCTAATGAGCCAATATTACTGCCAGCAATGAGAGTTCGAAAATGTCGAAAATAATTTGATTAAAATGTCACTTTAAAGTTAAATATTGCTAATGGCCACTTCATAGTTTTTCGTTCTGTTTCTAGATAGACTAGTTTACAGATTCGTTCATATATACGAAAATATAGTTTTCCTGTTGATACATTATTATTTTAGTTACCTGGTACTGTAATACTAAAACTAGATGTTGATGAATAACGATCAATATACGCAGAGAATGAGTCTAATAAACATGTGTTATTAATAGCCCACTACGTAATGTATTTAATTTATTCACGAGATAAATGAAGGTTTAATAAAGTCATTTTGTTTTATTCAACAAAATTATAAGTTGGTTACTGTGAACTAAACACAGGTTAGAATAGTAAGCTGTGTCTGACCGTAACAGTTGGAGTCAGAACAAAAAATAATAAGGTTCACATTTATGGAAAGAAGATGAAGACTTCTTCTGCAGAACATCCGAGAAAACAAAACATTATAAGTTACAACTAAATTGAAAGTTTTTGCTGGTGCACCGGAATTGAATCTTTGTGTATACCTAGAACCAATAATTGATTCGGCGTGTCTACGAAGTGAATTTCTTCTTTTTCCTCTTCGAAGGAGCAGAGATGTTTCAGTTCAAAATGTTTTTCTCATTCTCTTTGTATGAAGTGATATATGGCAGTGGATTTTAGTGTTCTTCTGAAAGGCGTGCATAATTGCCGTCCATATAGTTTTCTCTCACATATTTGACACAACAGTTACATGACGCCTAATGGCAGCTAACTACATCAATAATTAGCTGCAGGCAATCGTTTAAAACAGTAGAGATACATTAGTAATGGAGGAGAGGAGTATCGCACAATGATCAAAAAATAATGTTCTAAGGCGATCTAAATTAATTACAGCATCATAAAGTTTTATGGCTCTCACCATTAAAATATGGGCAGAGTTTGAAAGTGGCCGTAAAAGCGTCCAACAAGATCCACGTTAAGAACTTTCGAAATTGAAACCAAACATGAAATAATCAAAAAGATGAACTATATGATGTTGGAAAATTGAATATCGAATATTCCTGAATTACTAATATTGAGAACATACTAAAATAACTCGTAGGTATTACCAGAGCAACTCTCCATGCTAACCTACTCTGTGTAAGCCTTTTCATTTCCATTTTAATTGTTCTGTTATCCATGCTTTCTTATTGGTCTGAACTGTTCTTCCTATTTTTTCGTCATCTGTTACAGTCATTTCTTCTTTCAGAATGCCAGTTTCTCTTCTATATTGTTCCATTCTCCTTTCTCCAATAATCCGCTTTTTATTTCATCTTTGAAACTCCGAAGGACCTCCTATTGTTTCAGTTTTTCTAATTCCCCTGTTTGTTTTAATTCTTTTCTTGTGTTTCTTCATTTTTAGCTTGCATTTCATAATCAACGGATTATAGTCCGTGTTCACATCTGCTTCTAAGTAGGTTTTGCCCCACAGAACCTGATTTATATATCTCTGTCTCATCATATGTAGTGCAATTGGTACCTGCCCCTGTCCCCCGGCTTCTTTCCGGTGAAGATTCTTCTTTCATGATTCATGAGCCACGTATTTATCATTACTAATTCTTGCTACATGCAAAATTCTGCTGGACTGTCTTCCCTTTGATTCCTTTCACAAAGTCCGTAGTCCTCAACTACATAACTTTATCTTCTATTTTCTATTACTGCGTTACACTCACCCATTAATTTTAAATTATCGTTTTTCGACATACTTCATTATTTATTGTCTTTCTCTGCGGCACTTGTGGGCATATAAACTTGAATGATTGTCGTTGGCTGTGTTTTATTTCTAACTTTATGGTAACTAAACTTTCACTATGCTGTTCATAATAACTTTTTCGTTGCCCTAGCCTTTTATTCATTACAAGATCTACCCCATCATTCCCTCTATTCGCCTTTGTGCTAATTACCCTATATTCATCCGACCAAAAATCATGCTTTTCCTGCCATCTAACTTCACTAATTCCAACTATATCTAACTTTAACCATTCCATTTAACTTTCTAAATTCACTAGCCTGCCATCAAGGCTGGCGTTCCACGCTCCGATTTGTAGAACGTCAGCCTTTGTCTTTCTGATGACAGCCTCACGAGTATTCATTCCCCTACCCGGAGATCCGAATGGAGGACTAATTTACCTCCGGAATATTTTACCCGAGAGGCTACAATCATTTTGCCATTCATAACGCTGCACAGCTGCGGGAAATTAAAGACACGGCTGTAGTTTCTCCTTGAAAATGTGAAAATAGAGGTATTTTTATTATGAGGTTTTAAAAGATTTGACTTCATTGTACTTTCATTTATTCAAAAAACTCAAAATTCTACTTGCTGGTTAGAATTTTTTGTCCAGTGTAGAACTGATTGCGACTGCTGGTTGATACTTTACAGTATGACAGGAAGAACGTTATAAATAAATGTTAGTTTCACTGGAACACTGCTGAATGAAATATATTAATATTGAAGTTGATTATGTTTGGCAAGTATAATTTTCATTTTTGAGACCCAATTTGAAATAGCGGTGATAAAGATCACTTCTGAACGGTTTCCTTTACGAATTATGTGACAAAAAATTGTTTAAATATCCCTTGATACTACATCCATGCTTTATTTTATATACCGCGTAGCATATTCAGAGAAAGTGTCTTCTTTTCTGCGTGAGTTATTCTCAAACCAAGCCTTACATTTTATCCAGAGAGATTGCAGACCTCGTTTTAATGAGGTGTATAGACTCTGCTAATGAGGGAAACTTTCGCACTTTCTCTCTCATTTTAACGGTCTTCATTAGATAAATGGCGATGCTTTTACTATTATATTATTAAAGAGCACTAGTTTTTATGGGTTAATTACAGTTTGTATACAGTTATGTGTTAATGCATTTTATGGTTTAAAAATTAACTTTTTCGAGATAAAATAGTAGTTCATTTACACGTTTTACAGACTGAACCCTTCTGGCACATATAATCAACACCAGCACAAAAAGAAAGTATGTATTTCAAACAAATATGTCATTTTTTTTCTTATTAGGAAATCAACAATTTCCCTTTCATAAAACTTCTTGCACAAAAAATGGTCTCACTATGTCGTATAAAACAGCAATAATAAATACCAAGGAAACGTAAAAGTTTGTAAAAAGACGAATTAATTGTTTTTAAATCAATTATTGTTTGTAATAATGCCCGTATCGTCACGGAAAGTAAGCCCGCGAATAAATTGCGTATGGTATTTTGCTGATATTGAGTGCACTGGATTTATTGAAATAGCGGACACTGAAAGAGTTGATAGGGCTGAAGAGAACGCAAAGCATGTCTCCGTTGGTTGTAAACTGGAATTTGATTACTTGCGTTACGAGCCTCTTGTGGGTAAACCGTGTCAGCACCAGTAGCAGTAAAAATAGAGCGGACAGAATCTCCAAACCACCAGCTCAGACAAAATTACCTGACCTGTCCATGGTTCCTTTGCATAAAATTCACTTACTTGGGGTAGTTAAATATTATTTCAACTAAAAAAACATTAATTTATTAACTTTACGAACCTGCTGTTGCGTGACTTCCTTTCTGAAGGAAAAGCGACAGGGAAATGAATTACTACGAGGTTCCTGCCACGATTCAGTGCAATCTTCATTTGCATTTTTGAATGCGAATAGTCTCAAAATGCAGGTTATTTTCAGTGAATTATCTGAAAGGCGATTACTTTGGATTCTCATTGAAATCCACTGTCTTAAGTTTTTTTTGTAATCTGGTATTGACTAATCTTTAAAATTATACTTTGATTTACCTTTCACTGGTGACGAAACCGTTAATACTTTCCAGGCATAATTACGTCACTGGCTGCACCTTGAGATTATTATTTTATACAAAATAAAATGATTTGATACACAGTATCTATTAATTGAAGGTGTGGTGGTTGAATTCATTTCTCAGCGCTATCGAACTTTTCCTTTACTATTTTGACAGTTTTAATATTTTACTTAAGTGCCGATATTTATTAAACAGGCAATAGTGTTTTACAAATGACACATTTGTATGAACTTGTACTTTGTAACACGAAACATTTACATATTGTCAAAAATGAAAACTGATTCAATCTTCTTTTAAATATTCGTACATAGAAACCCGAAGTGCTACATCTTTGCTTCTCATTGTTTTGGGTATTCCATTGTAAACCTGAATAGGAGATGGAAAATGAAGGAAGAACAAACGGAAATAGTAGGTATACTTAAACAATAAATTAATAACTAGTTGGATAGTTAACTATACTACCGATGTCTTATATAATATAGTTTTTCGTTTTCTGTTACACTCGCTCAACGATTGCACACTCATTTAAGTTTTTTATCCGCTGCCACGATCAGGAGCGTTCCATCCAGGATCATCAAATTCACGACTACTCAAAAGACTGAAATAGTCTTTCAACCTAGATCTTAGTATCACTCTTTCTCTCTGCATTAATCACATACTCATAAAGCCCATTGCCAATCTCCAATTGCCATGAATTCTCAACGAGCTTAGAAAACCCAGACCGTCGCCAAACTGTCTAGGTTTTATTATCCTGTCTGCAACCTTCTATAATATCTCTCAAGCCGACTATATTTGATTTTGTACCACCAAATTCCGCATTTAGTTGTGTTTTATCATTACAACCTTACGTATTTAAGGTGGTAAATGTTAGAACGACGCAGAATAGCATTCTCGGGAGTGCATACTATCATGTTTCTCCCATACAGCAACTGGATTGCTACGTAAACACACAGCAGTATATGTGCTGAAATCTTTTTAAGAAAGCGTCTAGAATATTGATTAACAATATTTTATATAAGGATTAATAACTTATTTTCAATCAATTTAAAGTTAATTATTAACAATATCCTGTCTAATACGTTTACAAGCTTATTTAAAATTCATGTAGTGTTATTTCACATTACACCTTTAAATTTTTACCGCCTTTATTTCATTCAAAGTAAATACAGAGCGAAGATGATACTGGCGACGTATTAAATCAGCCAGAAGAAAAAGTAGGTAGCAGAGCTAAAATTGAGATTAAATGAAGTAAAAAAGAAACGCTATTTGTCAACAAGAAAACATTAAAATTTCGGAGGAAAAGTACGAGATTCCTGAAACTTATGAAGCAGTAAATTAACCGAAATCATCCTTATAGAAAATGCTACCTTGGCATTTAGCGTACACTTACATATGCTACTGTTCACCTCACTTTCCTCAGAGAAGTGAGTAGCGTCCATCAGGTGACAGGAAAATGGAAAATTTTGTTTAGTGTATTTACAGCCTGATATTTTCATAATGAGTGACTTCAAAAATTACATAATATTTTTTCCAAATGGAGTTTTTCCTCTTCCGCTTCTTGGAGATGAATGAAAGTGTTGAAATGACTGAATCACTCACTAAAAACTACTTTTAACTATTTGTAGCTTTCTACGTATTTATGCAACGTAGTTGACATGTTGAGGCTGAGTATGGACGAACCTGTGGTTATATTATGGGCGCTTCATCGTTTCTGTGTTATTCGGTGGCCACTTGTGTATTCTCTCAGGCCCTGTATTTTAGCCCATCGAACACTGTCAATGGGCTGCGGTTGCTCATTCGCGTTTCGGTACACAGGAGGTGAGACACTCGGCATAACTGGTGTAACCTGGGGAACATGGCGGATACACATAGGCACTCCTTTGTCATTCGCATTGCTGCTCTAATCTTCTATTGACAGCTTCTTTTTTACTCACTTGTTCTATAAGAATTGCTGTGATCATCGGGCACTGAGGTAGACTAAACCATTTCTAATAGTTTGTAAAATCTATGAGAAAGGAGAAGATCCATAATATTTAAAAAGCAATGTAATGTCAGGCGGAAGAAGGTAGGTGCTGACTGAAGCGAATATTGTAGGATTTATTGACATGTTATAAAATGCTAACAAGAAGTATTTGCCGAAGAATTGACTGTTGAGTGGATTAAGTGACTCAATCAGCCAGATGCCGGTCCCAAGCCCGGATGAAGGAGGAGGGTTGGGCAATGGGCCAACACCCCAATCCCGCAAAAAACGCCTTGTTAAAAATGCCCAAAACCACGCCTCGGATTAAGACAGAAAATCGGATAAGGCCAAAGCGACGGAAAAGGACATTGAAATTAGGTACGTAGAATGTGCAAGGAATAAACAGAAAGATAAGTGAAATAATTACGGAACTAAAAGAACTAAAAATTGATATGGCCGTAATTATCAAAACTAAAAGAAAAGGATCTGAAAATCTAGGTACTTAACGACCACTTCTTTAGCGGAGTATCCTAAGCAACAAGAGCCAGTAAAGAAGTATCAATCGTATTACTTAAATATACTCGGAATTGAAATAAATGAAATACAGAGAAAGTTGAAATAACAGTAGATATGAAAACCATTTTTGTATTTTATTGATAACAATTTACAGTTTCAGCAATAAGTTTATCATACTCTGTAAGACTGTTAATAATAAATCTCTAAGAATTTTCATTTGTCAGTGGTTTCCTAATGCGAAATAATTATTCATAAGTCACAAAACTCTGCTTTCGTCAAAGTTTTCTATGATACTCTGAGTAATCATACTCACTGAACATTACGTTATGAAAAGCATAATGATCAATTTAAACATTCCTGAATTAGTTTACGGAAGAAGAGAATCGTGTTCTTAATATTCATCCTGACGTTAATTTTAATATAACTAAAGCATGAATCTAAAGAAAAGGTCACTTTAAAAAGAATAAAGACACAACAATAATTACAAAATACGTACGGATTTAGACATTAGTACTTTTCATTGAATTATTGTAGAATTTTGCGTATAAATTGTCAGAGAAATCAGACTAATAGCCATAATAGCTGCTGTTATTATTGTAACTAATTATAGTTTAAATAATGCTATCGAATTCATCGTTGAAATTCTCTTTTATAGCCTATCGTTAGTGCTAAATTTTTAATGCAGATTGGACTGTGGATATTTTAACATAATTATTTAACTATACAAAATTCACATAAAATGTGTGGGACGAGCCAAGAGAGAGTATTAACAAATTTATCTGCACAATTTTTGTATAACATTTGTCAGCTTTGAATGAAAGTATGTAACGTATATTTTCGTTACAAAAATCCCTTTGATTCTTTCTCGTATTGTAGTAATATAGAGAAAATATACAACCATGGCAACAGTTCCCGTAATAAATTATACATGATTGCAGCCATTTAGATATAATGAAGAAACGAATTAAAATAAATTCGTATATGCAATACTCATAATAAATTATATATATATCGTATTCTAATTACGAACGTCAAAGAAGTTTTCACTTCGACCGCTTCCATCAGAATATTATAGTAATTATAAAATCAGGGAATCCATTACTCAAAAATACTATTCGACATAGGAATTTATCAGGATTACGACTTGTTAAAAAAGCCTTGGCAACGGAAACTAGCCTGGTGACCAAATTGGCCCAGTCCCGAAGTTGCTGACGTCCTTCTGGGAATTCTGTGCTCGTCAACCATCCATAGACAGCATTCTTAAACGTTTCATACCTTTGGGAATTTATTGATCGCCTACAATACCAATAGTCAGCTGCATTCGTCTTCCTAAATCTTTGTATGCGTTCTCTTTCCGTCTTATAAGAAGTAATTATGTACCACAAAGTTTTATGTAATAATTATACAATTTTTTATTATTTCAATGTTCTAAAAATTACATTTCCTCACACATCCATAAGTAAATACAATATAAATAATGACTAAAAGTTAGTAATTTCAATTAAAACGTTTCGTCTCCAACTCTTGGAACTTCTTCAGTTCATTATTCAAAATCACATAAAATTTCGTCTTGATACCGAAACATTCATTGCCGATATGAAAGAAATAATAAACAGAAGAGCTCTGGAAATTTTGGGACGAAACGTTTAAATACAACTTGATTACTTCTCTTAATGAGTCCTGGCCGTTCTTCGTATTTTATTTGTAATATAAAATCAGATTAGTTTCATTATTTTTTTATAATACAGCAAGTAGTTCAGAAATATTGAATTATTTGTTGACGAAAAAGGAGACAAGTGTCCACAGTCTGCAGTTTGTCAAATCAAAACTAATTTCTCCTTAACTTTATATTTGACGATTTATTGTGTGGTGAGAGTAGTTGATTGAAATATAATTTTTTTTTAGTTTCATACAATCATTGTTACAACACATAGGCTGCTTCATAATTTCTTTTACACACTTGTAGGGGTTAACGAGGGAACTTAATAGATACAGTTGTGTAAAGGAACCCATATCTGGATATGCACCATTCGGATTCCAAAAGAAGTTTGAATATCGAATCGGTTTCATACTTTCAGGTTTACTAGCTTTACACTTCACATAAGTTGACATTAAGCCATTGAGTTGTTACACGTTTAAAGATTGCACTGACATGTTAATTTTCGGCGAAGTATGACGTAATGGTCTAATGCACAACGCATTCATTATTAATGTTCTCCGCATCGCCTCACTCCGTGACATATCATTAATACATCAACGGCGGCGAGAAGATGCTAACTTCCAAGCTAGAAGGTCTGGCCTTGATGCTCCACAGTCGCCCTCACCCAATTTCGATAACGTACCGTGAAGCGGGAGATTTAAAAACGATTCTACCTTCAAACGTATTTTTCATCTACTTGATATGTCTCTTATGAAAATGCATTTCTCAAGTCCCCTCTAGAACCCCTAGAAGTCTCGAATAGGAATTCTGAAACACCTGGTATATTCCAAACTAATTAAAAATCTTTTATATTATTTATTTGGATGGTATTTATGATTGGCCCAGTCTGTTGATAGATGTTTAAACTATATATATGCGATTTCGAATTTACATCTGGCAGTTGAATCCAAGCCCATATAGAGCAATTACATTTATTCGCAATATTCCAAAACTATCTTGTAATATCACCAGTTTGATTTACGTCTTAGCAGATTACTGCAGACACGTTTTGTTTAAGAAGTCCAATATTATCAGTATCACAGTGCATTGAGTGACGACTCACTACGTAAAATAGGCTTCAAAAAAGGGAAACCAAATTCAGAAACTTTTCTTTCATAAACTCAACGCTATAGGTTGTATTAAATTTTCTACAGAAACTTTTGCCGTCTTACATACTTTTAATAAATAAATGTTAAATACCATTATTGCTGTAGAATCGATACGCTGACCACGTGTCACTATAAATTCGGAATGTGTTATGCAAAATGACAATCTGCAATTGATCCGGTAGACCCAAGCTCATAATGGGCTGTAGAGTCAAAGAAGAAGTAGTACTATTTTAAACAAATTACCTTGATAACGATGTTCCAAATCAATTAATTGTTTTTTAATATTAATTCAGTTATTTCTTACATAGCCGTCTTGCTTTAGTTTTATAAATTCTTTATTAATTAGCAGAAGCTTAGTAATAATTAATATAGTCCACCATCAAAGCCTAGTCGTCCTTTTTGTTGTCTAGTGAAATCAGCAAAATGAATACTGAATTTATAAGCCTTAATCATTATACATAATAATTATTCTGCGAGTGAAATGTACTTACAATTTAATTGATACTTGTTCTTAGCAATTCGATATAACGATTTTTTATATACACAGCTGGAAAAGATACATCACTTATACAGATAAACATTCGTTTATGATTTTCTTTTCATGAAATATTTCTATTCAGAGATTTACTTAGGTGGAGTGCTGCTGTGGTAGGAAAATTAAGAATAAAACGAAAATATACTGCCATAATCTACTAATTTTCGGCCTTTCCTCGATGATAAAAGCAGCTTAATGACATAAGCCCTGACAACATTTAATCGATCTAATTTTATTATTTTCAAATGCGTTGCTGTCTTCCATGTCCAAATTTTTGGTAGGTTAAGTATGTTATATCAGTCAAATTCTTTTAAAAAGTTCTGGAATAGTATGTATGTATATTGAAAAAATTATCAAAGGAACCATTTCTGTAGCAGAAAAATTATGGGACGGTGGAAGAAGGAAAAAAAGTAATCAAACGTTTTAAAAATTTTCTACCATTGGCAAAAAACTTCGAAACCAAATGAATTGTTTATGGAGCTAAAATAAGTTGAAAAAACCTTTCAGAAGAATTTTTTACTCGGAATTTTATTTTCATGACGCATTTATGGGAGTTTCTGATTTCAGGCCCCCGTGAGCCAGCTGGAGCACTACCCTGTGGTGCGAGACCCGACGACGGGTCGTGAGCGCTCTTCCCTGGGTCTGAACCTGCCCCTGCTGACTCCGGGCCGCTTCAAAGTGCGCTGCGTGGCGAGCATCGAACCCGTGTACTTCAAGAGTGCAGAGACCAGCGTGGAAGCGACAGAGAAACCGCCGCCCTCTCTGCAGCTAGCGCCGCCTCCTCCGCCTCCCACGCGACTCAGCTGGGGGCTTCTGGATGACGTCGTCGAGGAGTACAAACACAGTACGTGAAGGACTTGTATTTTACAAGCAAAGCCGCAATTAATTAGCGTCTCGTCCAAACCCAGTTTAAGAAGTCTTCATTCACAACATAAAAATTACTGTAATCGGGCTCATCTCAGTTCAGGTAGAATTCTTAGGAGTGAATATTGCAAAGAAGAGGTTCTGTTGTCGGTACAGGAAATATAAGGTATAACGTCGTTATCAAGTATACAATATTTACTCTATCACAAATATAAATATCACAATTTTGAAGTACAGATATTTTTCGAAAGACAAAACAATAAATGAATTTTAAATAAATATTTTTACAGAAATTAAATTTATCTGCTCGCGATTTTCAACACGTTTACAAAATTCCACCCAGGATAAAATACATATGCAGGATTGCGTCTCCACACTCGGCCCACCTTCCCACAAGTCGATCGTAGATCATAAAGTTTGTTTAATCTGAAAAATATTAATTTTAGTTCGGTTCACACAAATGTCATAAGCAATACGTAATCAATAATTCTCTTTTCGCCACTTTGTTCGAACATATATGTACAAAGAAAATATATTTACATTATGCGTTGCTATTAAATGTCACTTGACAATTTTTTAATCCTTAAACGCTCTAAAGATAAACGTACACACACAAAGAAAATATTGGTTTATCAGTAGCGTTTTTCACACTTTCAACTCAGGTATTTGCTGAAGTCAAATATAGTTTCATTAGAACAAAGACTTAATTTTCAGCGTTAAGAATCTCGTTTTGCACAATCAAATTACATAATATCTTGGTATTTTGATGATGAAAACAATAACGGTACGACTTCACCTTATGATGTGCGTCCGAGAAGTCGATCTCGAAGAAAACTCGGTTGATCAGCGGTGGCAGAAAACGACGGTCTTCGGCAAGGGAAGACTCGGTGTTAAACATCTAAAGATTCGCCGGCCAGGTCAGAACCGAGGCACGGGCCTGTAGAAGTCCACACTTCACGGAGAGAATGAATGTAAACCACTATATTGGCTACGGGTCGTTTCGTCGTAAAATTTAACTGTTCGGAGTACTGTGCCGATGTACGATCGTAATCTCACGGACAACTACTACGGTTGCGTGAATGAATGTCTAAAATCACTGATATAATTGTAAAATACTGATATCACTGTTAATTTTTGGTTATCGCTTGTCGTGAAACTTTCTAAGTCCCAACTTGTAGTAATATTTCAATCCGGAGCTCGAATAAAATATACGTCCGTTCACACCCATTAGCAGGAACGAAGTTCCTGAAATTATGCTTGTATAAGAACTCTCCAAGTGTGTCAAAGGAAGGGATGAATATTGTAAAACGTACAAAGTGCTGTGATCTATACTGGTGTAAGGAAAAATGCTTATTTCGAAAAGTATAAAATGTGTATAGAAAATTGTAGATAGCTGTCGTCTGTAAAAGATATAACTGAAATTATTCACGTTTTTAATTTTTTTGTTTATGTTAAAAATTAGACTGTAAATTATGAGCTTTTAGATGGTCTGGCATCACTGTGCGACTAGATAGCATGCTGATATACAGGTTCGCAACTTGCTTCCCGCATTGTTCCGACAATGGGCAAGGTGTAAAAATCAAACTACAAAGTAATACAGTGGGTTTATAAACTATGAGTGATGTCAAAACAAAACAAAACGGTGTAAACCAAATTTAAAGATTATATTTGATTCGAAAGTTACCTGATTTTTAGCTACAATTTAGACGTAATAATTAAAATTTAGTTTAAAATGTTAAAATGTTTATTTACTGTTATTTGTTATCTGTTTTAGTTCACTTAGAGATGATATTTGTGTTGCAATAACTTTAAAATAATTTTTAATTTTGGAATTATTATTGTATAGTATTGTTAAATTCTTATTTAACAATATGATTTAATTAAACTGGCCAAGTATGGTAAAGGATAAATACAAAAATTGCTAGGTAATACAGTAAATACAAAATTAAAACAGTAAATAAATACGGAAATAGTTACAAATATGGTACGGGCAATACAAATAAAATATAGCTTCTTGGGCAATATTTTATGTTGACAACCAATCACACAAAAATTTATAACATATTCGTGTATTTGCACATTTACTGAATAACTACAATTACTTTTAGAAGTAGTCTACATGAAGATCATCAACATTGCATCTTCCCTATAATAGCATTGGAGTTGCTAGAAAGGGTCTATAATTTTTTTATTAAGATATTTACAATCTGTTCAAAAGAACATTTAGCAAATTGGATGGATGACACATGAGGGGAGAAGTGGTCCAGTGATCACGCTCCATGATACATGAATACAATAAAATTAATCTTCACAGATCTGTTGGCCGCTTCTTCTTCAATCTGCGACGAGAGGTTAGTTCATTTGCTAGATGACTGGCCTCTTCCTTATGGTGTCCTGGGAGATTTTGACGATAATTAGTGCTCATTCAGTGTATTTCCCCTTCTATAGTAGGTATGGCTAGGTCTTCATGTCCATATGGGTTTAAGAATACATTTATATATGAGTATTTCATTTTCTGTTTTTAATTTAAAGTTTCTGCAAAGTAGCCAATGTATTTGTCGAATCTTACTCTTGATATGATCCATTTTGAATGTTAAATGCGGTTTCCACGTAAGTTTAGAGTAGAAGGTATTTGACTTCATTGGTGATGGGTAATGTCGGAAGGTCCTATATTGTCAATTTTAAAATAGGTACCATTGTCTCAAAAACCTTCATTACACTAAATTTTTAGCATCATACATCGACGAAGAGGGTCGATGGAATGAACAATCATAATTCGAGAGGAGAGTCGCTTCCCCAAGTGGAAAAAGGAAGTGATGAGAATAGGTGAATAGGAAACTCGGTAGCGTATGATCGCTGTCACCTTGATGACAGTGAAGAATTGGTGCATGTTTAGAAGAAATTCACAAAGTAAACAAGATAAGTTTATTGTGCCTCAGGCAGTCAACACAATAGTACAAAGAATAGAGAGGAAAGGAAGACGCAATTTGGAAATTACTAGGAGCCCTTGAGGAAAGGTGTTAATTCGAGCAATGGCTGTCCTAGACTAACTAGTTGAACTAGAGGATGGTGAAGGTCCAGAGTCGACGGCTGTATAGCTCTAAGACTTTATAAAGTATGTGGAACCAGAAAATTATTTACTATAATTCGTAATTTAAATATCTATTTATCACAGACTGTTTTTATGGAAACCTTTAGAAGTTCTTTATTATTAACTATAATTAAAATAAAGTGCCCTGCTTCCTCAAAAGTACCAAAAGGTCAAGGTCAAGCGGTGAATGTTTCAGTGAGCTGTAACTATAGTATTTTTCAATAAGGGCGTGTCGATTTTGAAATGGAAAAAACATGTTGTGTGCAAGGTATTAACTAAATTCTTGTTTTATTTGAAAGGGCATATACGGACGTTTCAAATAAACAGAATTTAGTTAATACCTCAAACATAGCTTGTTTTATTTTATTTCAAAATCGTCCCGCCCTTATTGAAAAATCCTATATAACGATTGAGGTGAAAAATTATCTATTTTAGCATTAGCATAATAAGGCTTTCCCGCTTCCGCCTAAGTTTTATGCAGGGAAACTCGGAGGCCCCTTTGATACTTCTCCCACGCCCTTCCCTGTAATGGGGTTTGTCTCCATACTCCTTCCAGGTTTTGTAGACAGCTAGGAAACTAACTCAATAATTAATTAGCTTGCGCAGATAAACAGTAAAAAGAATATTTCTCCAATTTGGTATAGTAATAATAATTAATATCCCGATTATTCAGGTTGTTCTTGACAATGGTGAGGTGCCGTAATCGAAGTTAATCTTGCCGGTGGCTGTTTCGTGCGTTACCCCTTTTGTGAGTCTTCGATACAAACATTGGCGAGTTATATAGTGTACTTTTATTATACAATTATTTGATTCCAGTTTAAATATTGTCATTGTAAAAAAAACAAAAGTATATACTGAATTTTATATTCATTTGAATAAATTTTAATTCAAAGAAATCATACAGAGAAGAAAATTAAATAATATTTTTATATTTTGTGGAAACAAACATTCGGGACAAGTATTTTACAAATTTTCAGAACGTAAAGCCAAGTGGAGCTTTAATATGTAAATTATAGCTTACTAGTGGTATCTTCGATTACTTTATTCAGTTAGAGCTGAAATAGGTTTGGCATTGAATGCAAAATTTACATGAAATATCTGTAAAAATGTTGAAGTGCCTTTTGGAAAGTGACATGGATTCTATGACATTAATAATGTGATAAAATATGTTGAATTCAGTTCTGAGAAGTAATTACTGTCTTCATCCTACAATAAGTGAGATCACTAAATTAATTCTCGTCTTACGTTAGTGATATAGAATATATTCTTTTTATATGTGTATTATTTGGAATTTGAAATAATAAGAATATTTGCGAATTTAAATTCACGGAATAATAAGAATAAAATAAAATGGTTACAGTTAATTGGTGTTTCGTGTTTGTCCAGTTTCGCTTCATTAGCACCAACTACTTTTGGAAATTGGAACTACCTTCTGGTAGGGCGCATTCCCAAGACTTCCATTCAGTCGACTTTCCTGCTCTCCGCTCCGGTCGGCATTAATTCTCTTAATCCTTGAAACTTGGAACAGCACTCAATATTCTAAGGCATCTTTCTCTGTTTGTATTTTGCCCGGTTGTCAGAATATTCAAATGAACTTAGAAGCTTTACAATGGGTTTTTTTATTCAGGACTTTACGTACAAATTAATTGAAAACGGTCTACATTTATTTATTTGTAAGTGATAAATAAATGAAAACCAGATCCAGGTTCTTCATATTAAGAAAGCAATATGAAATATGAAAAGTATATGAAATATATGTGTGTGTGTCAGCATAATTCCATTAAATTATCTTCATTTTAAATAATAATTATTAGTTATGAAAAGTAAGTGATATATTGCCATAGTTATCAAATAAAGTAAAAATAAAATTTGTTTCTGTTCGAGATTGTCTTAAATAGTAAGTTAAAGTAAATAATTTGCATTAACATTCAACTTTTAACATTACGAATTATATAAAAGTGTCTTCTTAAAACTAGACGATTATTTGCGTTAACTTAATAAACATATTAGTAAATGTGCAAGATGTCTTACTTTGATTTTTTTTAAATAAACCGCATTTTGAAATAGAAAGCAATGATTAAACTGTAGACTTTATGTAATCTAATACAAATATTTCTAATATTACAATATTTTTTTGTGAATTTTCTTCAACTTTACGTATATAAAAACTGAAATATTCGTTTTAATTGGTTGATAAAGGTCAATATTTAAATTTCATAAATAGTAATTCTATAACTTACAGTGTTATATATTTTTTTATACGTTTCGCAGAGAACGTGCAAGAAACTGACGCAATATACATTGTTTTGTAATTTTAAATTATATTTAGAGTCATAATACCAAGAATGTGTATACCACACTTAATCTTAGCTACCTGCATTTACGTCGTTTCAAGCCCTTCGTAAACAGGGATTTGCTTTATTTCAATATGTAAAAGGCTGAAGGTTTGAATATTTAAACGATAAGCTCTGAGTAGCTAAGAGCGAGGCTCTCGGTTATAAGTAGCGTCGACTGGAGAAATTTTAAGGTGGAGTGCTGACTAGCATTGTTTATTCATTAATGTGTATTAACACCAGATCTTCTTTGCTTCGCAGATTCAATTCAACGCTCGTAAAACTTTCAATTGAAAAACAAGCAAGTTATGGTTTCAAATGACAAGCCAAGCACTATAAAAAGAAATTTACTGTTGTAACCCACAATATCGTTAAAATAGAATTTCAGACTGCTCTAGTATATTTGTAAAACATACATATATTAAATAAATTAATATTCCTCGCCTTAATTTACCAATCTAAACACCCGATCTTGCCAACTTTAAAATAGGCATCATATTCTCGGAAATCGCTATAAATACATCACTAATTTTTTCACAGTTTATTTTTAATCTTTCGGAATACATGTGGAAACAGGTTAAATGATTTGAATTATTATTTATCATTCAACCTCCTAAAAAGCAGATTAATAATTTAAATTCTTTTATAATAAATTTTATAATGTAAAATAAAGACGAAGACCTCTGCCTCTCATTGAAATGAAGGTTGGGACAAGCAGCGTTGCCGAACAATCACAGTGTTTTTATTGTGTTCTGTTATATATCCTCGAAGTCTGACCTTTGTGTTGGGGTCGTCTCCGCAGGCGAAGGGTGCCACGCCGAGATCCTTTTTAGCGTTTGCTACCTTTTGGAGGGGAGGTTGAATTCATTACCTCTGTAAAAAGTGGAAATCGCACATTCATTTTAAACAATTTACTACAACACCAAAATGTAAATGTGGTCTTGAATACACATAAGACATAAGGTACTCAAGAATCCAATTAATATTAGTTGAATAACAACTGCCAGCATAAAAGGCCGCATGCGACCAAACCCTCCGAAGTCACTGGAGTTGGTAGCCAACAGGCTCCCTCCCCTCAGCGTACCGTCCACGCCACTTGACAGTATGAAATCTCTACGGTCTGTTAAACAAACAATCAAAAATCTCCCCTTTTTCTCTTCTCCATCGTTTTTGGTGGTGGGGGGGGGGGGGTAACAGGCTACATGAAGGTGATCCTGAAACAGGCAACTTCCCTTTAATAGCATAGGAAGGGAAATGAAAAGGGGGATGAGGAAGTTAGCCAAGGGTTGACTAGGGTCCCCGGGCTATGGTTTAAGGATCCTATCCGATGTATCAACTAAAGAGATGCAGGGAAAACCCTAGAAAACCTGCATCAGGTAGGCTGAGCATTGGCTAATGTTCTCACGCCCTTCCGAATGACGAGAGACGAGTTTTCTGTGGG
This sequence comes from Eucriotettix oculatus, assembly GCA_034510155.1. Lineage (NCBI taxonomy): Eukaryota > Metazoa > Arthropoda > Insecta > Orthoptera > Tetrigidae > Eucriotettix > Eucriotettix oculatus. The sequence continues at coordinate 32,426,982 of CM067377.1, read as the reverse complement.
GTCGCAGCATTCCCTTCTCCATGTCTCCTTCAGTTTTTGGAGGCAGTTGGCCGATGATCCAATGGGATCATCGAACAACTCTTGCCATATGCCCAAGGTCTTCAACCCCAGTACAAATACTTCCTAAAATAGTTGAAGGTGTCTCGGCATGTGAGAACTTTGGTAATAAAAACCAGAGATAGTGCTATGCATTCCTGACATAATCAGGTGAGCCCCGCAGTCACTCTGGAGTGAAGCGCCTGTGAGAAAACTACCGCAGGCCGCTTTCGTAGTAGTACATTTTCTCTTTTTTGTGGTGGGGGGGGGGGGTAGTTAACAGGCTACATGAGAGTGATCCTGAAACAGGCAATAGTACATTCTCTTTTTTTTGTGTTAACAGGCTTTTTCTTGGTTAGTCACTCGTACAGTATATATACCTCCAGTCACGCAGTTTGCCCGAGATAGAGCCAGGCACTACTTCAACGGAGAAGAGGAGGGCGTTCTAACCAACCGATACACGTCTACGTACTTTGCATCGGCGCTCTTTACACGTGGAATCCCAAAGTTTTACCCACTATTATTCGCTGTAATCAAAGCTAATGTTTAAAGTGTGAAAAATGTCTGTATCTTTCGAAATGGTTTTACATGTGCTATAACGGCAAAAACTGAAATCTCCTTCTTATAATCCTAACCGGATTCCCGGCGTTTCCCGCGTACTTATTTGTATTTGTCCGGCACAGAATTCAATTTCTCAACATCGAGCGCGACGCTTGTTTGAACATTTACTTTTTCACGTCCACCTATCTCGTCAGATACCCACAGTATTTGAAGTCAGGAGATTTCTTGGTACATTCAATGTGCATGCCAACTTAAAATAATCTAATACATCTAGGTGTACTGAGAGAGCGGAAATAATTTAGGAACAATAATGAAGTACACTAAGAAAGTTAAGAAGACATACAGTGAAAAATATTTCTGTTTCTTAGAGGTGCGTTGATGTTTTCTCAATTATCCCCGGTATCTATGCCAATATTTATTTAATGCCTTCAATCTTTCCACGTCAATCATAAATCGTGCAGCCATGTCAACTTTTTCCATAAAATTGATCATGCTACAACTTAAAAGTCGTTTCCGATCAACACGAAATTTACCGTTGCGTAACCGGAACTTCAAAATCTAGTGGGAGCCTTGTATATTAAATTGTTACATAACAGATAATTAACTGCAAATTTTGTAAATTATAACGTAATGTATGTAAGAAGCTCTATGATTTTTTATTACATGTTTATCAGCTACAAGGGCACTAGCGGCTGGGCACAATTTGGGGAACTTGTATCGTTGTTCGGGTATCTTAGTAAGGCTTCTCAAACATCCAAGCCCATGCCAGGGTTCGAATTGGGGACCTCTGTGGTGCGAGGTAGCCACACCAGGGACTACACCATAAGATGTTTTTAGACTCTCGTGATGCAATTCCGTTAGCGGTCTACATCATTATTTAATATATGTGCATTGTTGATTAGTGACTGGCAGCTACACGACAATGCATATTGTGTAATTTGAAGAAAGAACATGTGATTGTAATTAATAGGTAGCACGTACATCGCATGTTCCCATTGCAAATATGCAGCTATGGGATGAAATCACAACTATACCGTTTGAATTATGCAAAAGAAAAATTGACTTATCTACGCAATCAAGCCGTAATTTTTCTGTCACGCCTATGCAAATGCCTCTAATCTAGTCATCAATTACATAAAAATACTACCGTACCCTAAAAAAAGTGAGAAATTGGATGAATTTCATTCGGAGGAACTGTGAAAGACCCATAGTTGAATTCTCGACAGATGCTCATGCTCATTCGAATCATCACCGTTTGGTTCCCATGAAATAGTGGGCCACGTTTACAGTTACGATGTCTCTTCCTCGGAACAATCACGTCACTCTATAAAAGACAGTGAGGATATTACGCTTTAAGCTAATAAATAAATTCCAAACTTGAGGCACTATATATCTCAAACAAAACGTAGAATTAGCACTAAAATTTACGTTTTGTAGATTAATAATGCCGACCCCTGTGGTTTAGTGGCTAGCATCACTGCCTTAAAACACACAGGTCCGGGTTCGAATCCTGGCACGGATTTAGATGTTTGTGCCGTTATGGTAACGGAGACTGTGATAAGACTTCTGGAGAATCGATACTCTGACCACGTGTCAAATTCGACAATCCTCAGTCGACCCCGTTGGCCAAGGCCCTGAATGGTCTCAAGAGCCAAGGAAGAATATAGATTAATAATAAAGTAGAGGCTTCATTATACACATTTTCACTTGAGATTAATTTTTAATTCCAAAAGTACAAAAAGAAAAAGAGTCAGACATAAATGATTTGTTTTTCTTACTATATCGTTGACAAACGAATAGTAGTCCACTGGTCCTCCAGGTTGGGGGTTGGGCGTAGGGGCAACTACCCTACCCTGGAAAAAGTATATTGTTCAGAAATCTATCACTACTCAAGCCGGACGGAAATCAGTAAGAAGATCTTGCCATACCATGGATATGAAAATATATAACTTTCTACAAGATGATTGGTACGAGGAAGGCCCGCTATAAGATGGATAGATGATTTACTCAAGGACCTTCAATGGACGGGTGTCAAAACTGGAAGATGGTAGTTATGGATAGATCTGCGTGGAAGAGAGTAGTGAAGACGGTCTTGGCCTGAATCGGTCTGTTGTGCCAGAGTTGAAGAAGAAGAAGATATCACAGAGCTTATATAGGTTAGATAATTCTTGAAACACCAAATTACGCTCTTATATATTCCTTTCCTTTTTTTCAATCTACCTTCTCAGGAGCTTTCAGCTAATTGCCATATTCACAATCATACATCAGTTCCATTAAATATATTATAAAATAATTTCTGTCAAAACATCTCGTACAAACCTGAATCTAGAACTGTATAATTAATTGTACATCCTAATTTTTACAACGTGTCAGTTGATACCACTATTCATATTGAATTGATAATGGTCCGATAGTTGTACAATTATGCGTCTACATTACTTAAATTTTCCAAAACAGACCTTTTTAGTAGGTTGATTGAAATAAGAAAGGAATATATGAGAGCGTAATTTGGTGTTTCAGGAATTATTAATAAAAATTTACCTTATTGATACATATTTTGCGATAAGTTGATGTATTCAAAAGTATGTAATTTTAAGCAGTGTTACGGTTTTTTATTAATATGTCATTTAGTACAACGATACAATTAATCACTACGGTAATAGAATATATGCATAAATTTATCATTCATTTGGACTGTTTAGATTCGTTTTCACAGGAATGTCCGTTAAGTTAAATTTGAAAAATAATCCATTTGTTTTGCAGACTTAAAGTGTCTGTTAATGTGGGTTTGTGCATTAAACTCCTCACATTCCAATACATTATAATATATGTGGGTTGAATATCTCTTAATACTTCATAATAGACTCTAAACTTTTGGGTCGATAACATTATCAATGTTTTAAAATAAATTAATTTGAAATTTGATTACTAAGCCTCACTGTTGGTGTCACTTTTGTAATAGGACTTTATGGTCTTTCGCGGTCTGGGGGCAAATTTTGTAATACTTAACCGTCTTTTCACCTTCCGCTGTCAATTTCGTAACAATTTAAACTTCATCTTCTCAGTTTGACATTAATTTCGTACTAATTAATGTTTTATATTTATGTTGGGTGCCGGGTACCAGTGACTAAATCCGACCAGCCACAATCGTGGATTACGTCATGATTACGCAATCTGTAAACATGATAATTCTCGATCTGAGGGGTTTTCAACTTTTCAATACAGTTTGAAAACCACCGTGGTTACTTGAAATGTGGGAAAAATTAAATAAAATATTTCGTACCTATTATCATTAATCCTTCCATGAGTTTGTAATTTGGTTTCAGATATAAAACTTCGGTACATAAGCTAGGCTAAGAATCTATTTACTTTGCTTTGCTATGTTTAATAGAAGCAAACGTTTATAATTGATAATTATTTCGTTGATTATTTAAAGTTTCAGTTCATAAAATAGGTTAATTATAAAAGTAGAAGGAACACTAACTACTATGGACTCCAATAAATTCTCTGTACTGTGGTTTCCTGGACAAAGCGAAAGATGAACGTTACTCAGGACCATTATAAATATAAGGATTATTATAAATTATCCCAATACACAGAAGTTATCTTTATTTCCTTGAATAATTCTAAAACCCAAAAACACTCAGTTTTTCTCGCTGTAATTTTTACTCATCAGTAATGTAGTTTTACAATAAACAGGCTAATGATACAGCTATGTTTATTACTAAGATAAGTAGATTTTTATCAGTTGGGTAAACGTAGTGTCTCTAATAACCTTTAGGTTGATGCGGTGTTAAATAAAAAATTAAAATAACAATAAAATATTTTCTTTTTGGGTATATAAATTAATGGAAGATTATGAATGGAAGAGGAAACTATGAGATGACAAACTCTTCTGCCGAATATTAGCAACTGATTTGTAGAATTTCATCAAAGACACAATGGTGTGCTAGTAATCTATCGGAGATACTGGACTATCATAAATCTGTTTGATGTCATACCAAATTCAAATCTTTTGAATGGCAGGCCGTTCAATCATTAATAGGAGAGCAACACATTTCAATCAAGGTGATATTTTGTAACATGAATTAGTCATCGAGGGATCGTGGATCGTCATCCAGCAGCGGCCACCATCGAAATGAAAGACTAAATTATGCAAGACCCGCCACAGCGATGATGCCCGAATTCTATTTAATGTTCCATGTGCGATGGCCACTTCTTCCACTGACATGACTTTATTTTTAAATTTCACACAGCACCAAAATAAAACCAAACAATAAATTTGTTTTCACGCAGTTCAAACATTCCGCTCTTGTTAAAATCAACAAAATCGGCGCGATAGTTGGTAGTTCGGTTATGTTTCCGCCGTGTGTGTTTTGAACATCCAAATTGGATATTTTCCAGTTAATTCTACTCGTATTTTATCCTCGTTGTACGAAGGGACAATAAATTATATTTCACGTGGGCTGAGATAGTTTCGCTTGTATGAAGCGTTGCTGCCAAACATTGAATGAGGTTTAATTTTACACGCCTTGTTAACTTTATTATTTGCTCTCATAGTCTGTCCGAAATTATGTATTAAATTTCCACCAAAAATATATCTATTCATGTGCCGCACTCAATAGAGGTAACATTAGTTATACATATTAATATCAAATTTAATTCATTACTCGTAAAGCTCTTTAACTCTGTTGTGTCTGCTTTCTAGTAATTTGATATAAATTGTAGAAATAAAAGTAAATTGAAAGGACTAAGTAAGAGAATTTTTAAAAAAATGTTCAAGTAATAATAAATTGATTTAATTTTTCTTTACTACGAAACAGATTTAGTGTTCCAGTTATTCCGTCTAATTTAAATCGCTTTAGAAATCATATGAGCTAATTACCCGCTCTATACGCTAGTTTATATACTTCTTTTGCTATCCCATTGCATAATGAAAATAGACGTTATAAACTTCAGAAATCGTTCGAGGCGTTTCGGTTCATCAGCCTAAACGTTGCCAAAATTTCGGATATTTAAGGTCATCATCTATTCTAAAAATGGCAGATTGAGAAAACACAAATTTGTTGGGTCCTAATTATCCAAACTTTACGAACGTGTATCGATATGTTATATATTTTCATCCTATATATATATATAATATTGGCTAACTTATCAAAATCAAGTAAATTCAGAAATTCAGAATGAATAAAATGTTTGGCTTAGCAGGTGACGGAAGTGCCAAGTACTTTGTCATCAACAGGTGCCCAAAAGTGGCATGGTCCACACTCACTGGAAAAGTGTTAAGGACCCTACCAGAACGTAAAATAAGAAGCATTCCACCAGAAGCCGTACCCATAAATGCAGGGAACAAAAGGGATAATATTGACGGAATGCAAATATCTCTAATTTAGTTTGAAAGGTTTTTCTTTCTTCTTGAACTAATATTAGACTGACTTTCAACATTAAATGTATGGAAATGTAGTAAGCGTTTCTATCAGCAATGTTGAATATCGCTTTAGAAATTAGTTGGAAATTATTAAACCTATAAATCACGGGTAGGGATACTAAGCCTATTAAGTGTGCACAAAAAAATTAAGTGTATGATATATTGCACTATTATGACACCCTCTATTCTCAAGTGAAGATTCATTTCTCTACAAATACCAAAGTATACAAATTATTTTTCATCTCTAAAGGGTTCTCACTCGTATCGAGCACTAAATTTAGAGTACTTAATAATTTTTACCTCCAGAGAAAAAGAATCTCGACTTATAGGATCTTGCAAAATCTGTATTACACACAAAAAACTGCGGACAAAATTCTTCAATTTAAAACATCGGACTTTCCTTATCATTTAAATATTTTCTTCAATAACGCGAGGACTTTTCTTCAGACGCAACGTGCAAGGGAAAGCTACCCCCCATTTGAATGGGGTAACGAGATTACCGAAACTGGTAACGTTCGCTGTCTTTAATCCCCTTTGGCAGGATGCTTTGTACGATTTGATGTGATTTCGGTTCCAGAAAAGTCGTGCAGGAGTTCGCGCAAGCATCGAGGGTCTACGACTGTCTACATTTCGCAACGTCCGTAGAATATGTCTCCATAAAGACCTAATATGTTTTATTTCAATACTTACCACCAAAATACATTTTTTGACTTAATAACCGTGGCTGCGATTCGGATGAAACTTATTCTCGTTTGACAGTAGAAGTTACAAAGTAATATTGGATCGTGCAAAAGAATTAAAAATATAATCTTGGCTATACGTATACCTGTTGTTGTGTCTAGTGTCAATTCCCATATTGAAGACATAATTTAGTTTTCACTTTTATTTACGCAACAAAAGGTAAAAATCGTTTTCATTTCAGATGAGATGACCGTGATTCACTTTGTTAGTCCCATATTTGAGAACAAGGTAGGTTTCCTCGCCGCGACTATAAAATAATACTTAATGAGAGCGGATTTATCGTGTTACAGCTAGACCAGAATCACAGCGGCACTGAACCAGTTCATTTTGTGTACTAAAAACATTGCTTTAAATGAGTTATCTATATTTCTGATTTGCATAAAGCACGTAAGTGAATAAGACTTCCGCCTTGTGTTTTAATGCCGAGAGCCACTTTGAACACCATGACCTGTTTTAATTACCAATTACCAAAATGTTATCGAGTGTAAGGTGATATGTATTTAACGTCTTGTGGTTTGGAACATAGCCACACGATCTTCGTGACTATTGTAATGAATTTTAGCATAGCCTAATACTTATTTCATAATTAATTTACATAGCTGTCCACACAACATCGCTCACTTGTTTCTAGTGTACAGCAATTCACACAAAACCTTTGTTTCGAGGCGTGAACAAAATAAATATTGCAAACAAAGTAATAATTTTACATGGAATTTTATCAAATTTCCTTCAATGAACTGTCCTTTGCTAACAATACGTTTAATCTATGGCTGGAAACATTCCTGGAAGGTTTCTTTTGGCAGGACTTTTGGCTGTTCAGTCGTGTCTCAATGTCAGGAAAGGTGTGTAAACGTTTTTACTTGAAGCACCGTTTTCATTTTTGAGAAGAGTCTAAAGTCGCATGGAGCTAAATCTGAGTAAGGAGGATGTGGGAAGGCAGAAACACTTTTCCAGGTAAAAACTCGCGAATAAAAAGTTAAGAATGTAAGTATGGCACGGCGCGTTGTTGTGATGTGGCCAAACTTTTCAGTACACCCTTGTAAAATTTGGAGTTTACAATTGTTCCTTAGGAACGAACTAAGCGCACTATGCCCTCACCAAAAAATGAGGACGACCTTTATGTATTCGTTTCCAGGGCGAGGGCGAGGAGATTCACTGGTTTTCCAGTGGGAACTCTTAATTTTCCTCTCAGAGTCATTGTCGTAACCCCAGATTTTACCTCCAGTTACAATTTTTTCCATGGAATATGGATCTGAATGCTGACGATCCTTCAACTCCGTGCAAACTAACACATGATTCTCCCTCCGAACATCACTTAAAAGTCTGGGAACAAAGTTTGCACTCAATCGTCTGATTTGCAAATTATCGGCTAAAATGCTTTTTATACTTCCGTACGAGAAGGTAATTTTTTGGTAATCTCTCAAATAGTTATTCGCCTGTTTGAAGGAAAAATGTTTGCTTTTTTTGTACGTTTTCGTCTGTTTTTGAAGTGGATCGAAGTCCCGAGCGTTGCTTGTATTCTACCGTCTCTTTTCCACTTTTCTATCGCTCATAACAATTTTAAACAGTCTTCAGGTTAACCACATTATCGCCATACACCAATTTCAATATTTCATGACTTTCTTTGGCACTATTTTGCAACTTAAAACAACTTAATGTTACTGAGTTGTTCGAATTCCATGATTCGCGACGGACGCAGAGCCCGGGAATTGACTGACAAGTCATAACGTGTTCAGACTTGACGCTGCTTTTTTCTGCGAATCAGGCTATCAGAAATATTTCAGAAAATGATTGTTACGTTAGCAGTTGGTGCGAATATTTCAATAACCCTATTTTATATTACACCTCGTAATGCACGCATATATTACTGAATGGCCGATGTTTCATTGATGTATTGAAATCGGTTGATTTGGAGTCGGTGGATCTTTCTTTTTTTACTTCAGCAGATGTTTTACTACACTATTTTGTCAAAAGTATCCCTTTTTTAAACTCGTCTCCCGTCATTCGGAAGGACGTAAGAATAGTACCCAATGCCAGACCTACCTGATGCAGGTTTTCTGGGGCTTTTCCTGCATCTCCTTAGGGGAAAAACCACAGCCCGGGGGCCCTAGTCAACCTTTGGCTACCTTGCTTTACCTTCCGCATCCCCCCTTTTCAATTCCCTTCCTATGCTATTAAAGGGGAATTGCCTGTTTCAGGATCACCCTCGAGTTGCCTCTTAACCCAAAAAAAATTAATATTCTTACTGTCACCACATGCGACATCTTACAAAGAAGTTGTGGAATGCAATTCTTCTATGAATAGTAAAGATATCTCTTAATTGTTGTTTCCATTTATTGTTTTTGATTTAGATTCCACACTTTCACAAAATAACCACTATGTATTGATTTAAAAATAATTTCAAAGGTCCTGGTTGACTAAACCGAGATTCAGAACACATACACACTTATCACGGAAAACAGGGCCTTTTTGTTTCGGAACTGTTATAACTATGTACTGTTGAGCAACAGCGGTAACATTCTTTATAAACACCTTTCTGAAACATGTGTTTATATTTTCGTGTAGGCTTCTTAGCTTCAATTCTTGCTAATTTTTGTACTATTTAATAATAATAACGCAATGATTTGTTCCAGAAGAGACGAGTGTAGCGTCAGGCAGCCTGGAGCCAACGGCGCGCCAGTACGTCCTGTCGCTGACTATCCTGGTGTCAGCTGCTACCGTCTTAGGGAGCTGATGTCGCGAGAGGGTGCCAGCCTGGCATCTCTGACTTACCTGTTGTGCGCCATATCTTTCAATACAGACTTATTTTTATAATCACTACATCTCAATTTATATTACGAGAGCAAATGAAATACGGTAATGCAATACATGGAATGTTTACTCGAATATGCCTCCTTGTTGTTTATCTGACATATCTATTGTAATTATTTTTCAATAAAATTAAATTAAAGCTCAAACCACAAAAACATATAGTTGTTTTTATAGACCAAACGCTAAATAATATTATATATATATCTCACTTTAGTAGTGAATGAGTGCAAAAGTAATATGCCCATTTACCATATGAAACAATATCTCTTAAATATTATTCTTTATAATAATCAATTAATTTTGGGCATATACAGTTTAAAATATTACTGTCATCTGAGCTAAAAGACATAAGAAAAAACTCAATTTTATAGAACGACACGCATAATTCTTTTCTCTTAACTCTATTAATTATTAAGCTATTTTTCATTAAGCCAATCGACCCAGTGGGATATTTTCTCACATACGGTAAACCGAATACACGGCAGATTCTACGGGAAAATGGTTGAGAGCTCACGAAATTCTGGTCACGTTCACCAAAATTCTTCCAACCGGCCAGATAAACAATCTCGTTCTCTGATTGAATTCTACTGCCAATCCATCAAACAACGAGAAAACCCCGGAATCTCGGACGAATTTATTTTTGCTTACGTTGAGTAGGATTTCTTTGATTATTATGAATTTGTAAAGATTATTGTTTCTATAGTTCTTTCACAACAGACGGTGAATATATATAAATTTTCTATTGCAACGCACTAGTTTATATCGTAAATAATTAACAGAATATATTAATTAATTATGATTTCATTTGAAACAACGAGTATTTTGTCTGTTGTTAAATTTTAAAAACATTTAAAAGTGACTCAAGATTAAAATACATTAATAATATTAGACAGTTATTATTGTATTATGTTTCGCTCTGTCAAAGGTAATGTGTCAACACCATTTTGTCCTGAACTACTGTTAACATCACAACGTAACACAATTCTAAGTATCAAAAATTATAGAATGAATACATTCATCAATTAGAGAAAGAAAAATCTGAACTTGGTAATACTTTGCTTCCAATACTCGACAGATCTCTTGAAATTGAAGATTCAGTAAAATTTGTGTCAGATGTTATTGTTTACTTTTCACGCCTTGACTTATGTTTGACTAACTGAAGAGATCTGCAGATTAGCAAAAGCAACATTTTAATAAGTTCTTGTTTTTAACTTAAGTTAATTGTTCAATTCATTTATTCAACATATTTATTACTGGATTTAAAATTATGAATGTACTTCATTCAACATTCATACTATATATAGTATATAATAAAATCATTTTTATCATCTTGACATTGAAAAAAGAATTTAAAATTAGTATTAATTATATTATTTCGTATCAAGACGACAGGGAACGAATTTACACAACAGTTCTTTTAATTTAATAAGGCGATTTGGCAACATGTAGTTGTTATCCTATCCCTCTGAGCAGCGCATGACGTAATTATTACAATCTGCTCAGGATCGAAAATCAAACAGCCGTGCTTATTATTGCGTACGGACTATCTGCTATCTCTTACGCTTATTTTATCGGATTGCCGAAACGTGTCAAGTTTAAATAATCAATAAACAAAGACACACAGAGATCCCGGGTTGCAATCTGGATGTTTGTGTTCATCGTGATCTGACAAACTGGGTTAAGATTGAAGAAGAATCGATACTGTGGTGTTTAGTCTTTGTTTACACCGCAAAAATATTATTATAACAAGGAATTGTTAAATAATAAAAAGAGTATATTTAATTTGAATATATTCCATTTAATTATGATGATATTACATTATAAAATTTCCGAAAGAAATAGAACTCAAATTAAGTTTTAGTGAAAATATAAATTTACGAATATCAAATTGGCTCAGTCGGTAAAGCAAAAAGAATCTATGCAGCTTCTAAAAGGCTACTCCCGGGAACGCGGGTGACGAACGATATAATTGTAATAAAAATCACGAATCAACGAGAATGGTTTATTTGGAAAAGCCGGGAAAAATGCCGTTACCAGATGTTCTGCGTGGTGACGTCGTTCTTGGTTTGCCGTTGCCGGAGGTTCCTTTGCTGGACACGTCTCCTCTAGCGCCTCTTCTTCAGGTTAAATCTCCATCAAATGAATCTTCTTTCTCGAACATGCCGAATTTAACTTTTACGCATGTTGCGCCACTGCTCTCTCATTCCGACTTTCTCAGGACAGCTCCCGGGACCAAGTGTTCGAATACAATGCACTCCAGGCAAATAATGTTGTAAAACGGCGACGTTTCCCGCCTACTCGGTCTTGGCCAAACTACCGTCGTTTTTCGTCCTGCTGTACGGGAATACCAAAAACTCAATTATTTTTGCTTTACCGCTTAAATGTAGGGGTCATGAGTCACCACAATACGCTGACAACGTACCACTTCAATTTCGTTATGTGTGATGAAAGTTGACAATATTAATGTTATCAATAACACGACTTTTCAATATTTTCTTTTTATTATTTTTTATTAATTAAAATGTCGTTTACGGCATTTTAATGCCTCATATTCTTGAGAAGCTTATCTTGAGGCACAGCCTGGGTATACATAATCGACTGAAACATCATTGCGAGTATCCTCCACCATGACAACCAGACAGATTGATCCTAGACACCTCCATCTTGACATACTCAAAGAAATCTTTGTCCCCTGTAATAGCATGATAGAGGACATTATCTCTAGGTGGAATTTAAGCACTATAATCTATGTGGATGCCGCTAGGGGTAGTACTATAATAGATTACGTAATTTGTCTGGGCATATTAATAAAGACTGGCCACTAATCCCAGACAGCTGGTTTTAAAATTGCTGAACTAACAGCCATTGTTGGGGACACGAAACTGGCTAAGCTCAGGTTGACGGGTTCTACGTTGATTCTGTAGGTTAAACAAACTGAAATAGTAAATTCTCTCATCTCTAACAAAATCATTAACATTAGGCAGAACATACTCGAATTAAATCGAGGGTAATGAGCCTACCATGTACTGGGTTTCAAGCCATGAGGTTATTGTAGGTAACGACCGTGTCGTCATTGAGGATAACAAAGCTGCATCCGTAAGAACCGATACCTGTACGCATAAAATGGGCGGACCATAAAATTGCCTTGAGAACATGAAGAAACGCTGAAAAGCGACCACTTAATCACAGTGAGGAAACCTCCACTAGTTTGGAAGACTACCTGAAACCAAAATTTCCCTGATATTTATTAAGGGGAGATCAAATGGTATGCATAGGTCATACATACCCTGCTTTCTCACGCATACCTTTTTAATAAAAGCTTCCAAATGACATTTCGCTGAAAGAGTGTGATTTCAGTTGTTGCAAGGAAGCGATAGCCTTCTCGATTTGTGGAGAAGGACTTCATAGGTATGATTTCGTGGCTTTATTAGCTAGCCATTCGTACGATAACGAGATGTAAAGGACTTGAAATATGAATATAGTATACTATGACAGTACAGACAGTCCCCAACGACCATAATATTAACGGGACTTTAATATGGTTGTTGTTGTTGCTGTATTCTGTCCTAAACTGGTGTCATGCAACACTCCATGCTAACCTTTTCAATTCCACATAACTACCACATCACACTTCCTCCCTAATCCGCTTACTGTATTCCCACCTTGACCTCCATCTTCTGTACATCATTACCCAAAATAACTTCCCTCTAATGCTAATTTTACAAGACCCTCATTTCTCAACACCTGGCCTATTAATCAATTCCTTCTCTTGGTCAACGTCATCCATATTGTTCCCTTTTCCTCTGTTCTGTTTACAACTTCCTCGTTGATGATTCTATCCGCCCATCTGATTTTCAGCATTCTCCTATAGCGCCACATTTTCTTTTCTGGAACTCCTATCGTCCACGTCTCGCACCAATATACTGACGAATATTTTTAGCAACGATTTCCTAATATTAACGCTTACATTAGCCGTAAGTAAATTCCTCTTTTTCGCTAAATACTTCCTGGCCTGTGCTATCCTACTCTTTATGTCTTCTATGCTTCTACCATCCCTAGTTATCACGCTTGATTTCTGCTTTCTTTTCTTGATCTTTAATTCTAATTAATGCTGACTGCCTTCTTTAGTGGTTATGTATAAGCCGTCTTTCTTGGTGATATTTTTTCTTTAATTTTCCTATAATCTGTGTATATTTTCCCTTCCATCATGAAATCTTTTTTTTGTAGCCAAGCCACATTGGCTGCTTTGTCCTTTCTATTTACCTCATTCTTCAAGCGTCTATACTTTTGTTTGCCATTTTCATGTCTCGCGTTTTTAAATTTACGCCTTTCATCAATCATTAATATTATTTCTTGTGTTATCCATGCATTCCTATTGATCTGAGCTACTCCTCCTCTTTTCTTGTCGGCCATATCTCGTCTATATTGTTTCTTTCGCCTTTCTCTATTAATCTACTCGTGATATCTTCTTTGAAACTATGAAGTACCACCTGTTTTTTCAGTTTTTCTATTTCTCATATTTTGGTTTAAATTCCTTTCTTGAGTTTTTTCATTTTCAACCTGCATTTCATAATCAACAGATTGTGGTCCGAATTTATATCTGGTATATCGATACTTAATATTTAATAATAATAATAAAATTTCATCGCTTGCCGCACCTACAACCTTGCATTACCACTGTCATCGGTTTGATTGTAAAATGCACTACTGTCATTCCTCAATTAATAAAATTATTTTATTTTTATTATTTATCTGCAATAAGAAGTATTGGTCAGAATAATTTGTATACGGTAAGAATGAAAAAAACATGCTTTTATTCACCAGCTAAAACATACTGCGTTATTAGGAATTTAATATTATTTTAGTTTTTCATGAGCTACATTATTAACACTTAAAATAACAAAATAAACACTTGAATTGTTAGCAATGAGACTAAAAAATGAATACCCCAGGATACGGATTGCGCTTGGCCGAAATCACGAATCGTAAATAAAAACACTCCCAAACTTAGCTCATTGTTTTCGATGCAGCATAAATATGAAATTAGAGGTTCATCGTTGGGTGGAGCCAATTTTCAACATCTACGCAAAAACAAAAATTTTCAATCAATCATCCGATTAAATTTGTAAACTGGATTAACTTTTTTTCACCGGGTGTATTGAACCACGGTTGTTGTAGATGATTCCTTATACTGGAGCAGACAATGTTTATAATTGTGTTCTGAGCTGAAGCCAGCTGCCGATATTAATTGGATATAATATCGGTGACAGTGAGCGAATTTGCGTGAAGAACGTATAATCCGAGAGGATCGGCGCATCGATGGGCGGAGAACTGTTACTAAAATGTTAACTCTGCTCTGACTTTAACACGGGGAAGCACTAATTACTCTCCCCAAATTTTCGCGGTCAAGAATACTTGAGTGGCGTGAAGGTGACAGAGAAAGTTCGGATATATACCTCTCCCTGAAATAATGATCCATTAAAGGAAACGTAACATTATCAGTACCACAACTACAGCAACATATTTTCTGTGAAGATGTTTATTAAAATTTTTCAAGAGCTAAGAAAAAAATAAATTCGATATAGTGTCATACACAACAAAGTCCGGATTGCTCTAAATACACTTAATATGTCTTCTTTTTGTTGTTCACTTAATTCCTTAAATACTATTTTATGAAGTTGTATACTAGTGCGGAACAAATATACAAAAGAAATGCAAGAAATTCTTCAGATTTAGACATTATACTTCGATTTGACGAACGTGAAGCTCGTAATAAAAATAAGGAGTGATGATGAATAACATTATATCCTAAATGAATCAAGGAAATTTTTGTTCTTAAAAGCAGTAAAATAGAACACATTTATTCTAATAATATAAGCCAGCTAAAATGCTTAATAATTCCAGCGGTGGAAATGAATGGTTCAATAATATGAGATTCATAAATTTATAAATAAACCAATATGCCAGCAAAACATTTTTTTTCCGTCCACACCGCGATTCATGAAGCAAAATTTTGATTATTCCAACGCATCTTTATTGATTAAAAATTTAACTTCCGTCATAATTTTATTACTTATCACTACCTAAAGAAGTCCAAAAATCTGGGCGAAACCCCGTTTAAATATTTTAAAAAGATAGTGTTTTTCTGATATATCAGCTGAAATAAACTGAAAATAAATGCATGTCTAAGAATTAAGGACAGTTAAAATCCAAAAATGTCTGAACCAAACAAAATTTACCATACATGTTTAAAGCACTAAATTCGGTAAAGCCTATCCATAATTTATGCATTAAATACAGAGTTTTCCCTGCATGGAGAGAAAGTAAAGATAATCCTGTTTTCAAAAGCACTGACAGCGCGGACAGGTCCAATTATACGTCCAGAACATTATTATCCACAACAGCAAAAATATTCGAAATCGTCGTGCTTTTATTCCTCCTCCCGTGACAGATCACAAATATTTAACATACAATACGCATCGGTGTCAAGTAGAGAAGTTGTAGTAAACCCCAGAATACTTGTAATAACAACAATTAAAACATCAGAAGCAATCAGCTCACATTGAACATAACTATGTTATCTTGGAACGCATTATGCTATGATTTTTTCGTGGCGGTTCAAGTGCTGATTCATTTTGTTGTCGTTCCTGTGGAAACACCACGAGACACATTGAGGCCGTGTTGCGACCTTCCATTCCTCTCCCTTCTCGCGTAACAAAATGGCTCTTTGTTATTTGCACAGATTATAATGTAATACTTCTTTTCAGAAATGTCACGCTCGTGAATGGAGCACGTTTGTGTGTTGTTTCCTCGAAAGCGACAGCACTCAGATGACGGGATCAGAAAAGGCGTAAGTTATGCAGGACCGGCGTCAATGGCCGATGTTCTATTCAGGGAGCGTGGCTATTGTTGAAATGTTAATAAACCGCAACGGAACGTATCGTCAAAACTGCGCTGCAACAGCCGCAGCAGTGTTTCGCGTCGTCCGCGAATTTGCCACGTGGACGCTCCGCAAAATACGAACTTGAACAACTCTCCGAGGTAACTGCTAATGCTGGCCTGCGACAAAACTGCATACTAAAAGTAGTATTATACAGTCGTTGAATAATTGCGGGTAATTTCCATTGAAAAGAGGGATAGTAAACATTTTGAAAAATGGAACAGCATTACAATAACTCAGATAATATACATATATTAAGAGCACCAATGGCATCTCCAAATATATTGTAGCCGTTAAACCTGATCTCACTTCATACGTCGAGGTTGTAAACACTATTATTGTTGAATTTTATTTGTGTGTGTGTCGTATTAAATGTTTTACTTAGTTCAGGATTTTAAACAGGTTAGGCCATAAAGCTTCATAGAGATGCTGATTGACATCTCGGCAAAGAGTTTATGACCTGATGTTTTGGTAGAAATAGGCAATAAAGAACAGAAGCTAAAATTTTAACCAAGAGCACAATTACGCTTAGGATCGCGTGGAGGAAACAACGAGTGAGTTGTTGCTTCCAAGAAGACTGGAATATGAAATCTGCCCATCACCAATATCAACGATTGACATCTGTAATGTAAGAAATAACATTTTTCCTCTCCAGTCGTTGAGATAAAAACAGACAGCTTTAATGAACAGTAAAGCTTTATAAATTATTTGGTAAATTTGTGAAGTAAAAATTGAGAAATATTATAGCGCACATTGAATTTAATTTTTCTTTCATACAGCGCACATCTCAATTTATTTCATTTAATAAAATAACCACGTTGAGTGTGTGCCGGGAGAAATTCGTTGCTACCCGAGTTATTGAATTATTGTTTTACTTTTATCTAGCGTAAATGTCTGAGCTAAATGTGCGGCTCGAACAAGAATGGGCAGGTACAGGTAAGCTATGCTAGGAAGAAGCTTCAGTTTAAAGATAGCCAGGTTCCCGGAAACTACCTCTGCCCCTGCAGACAAAAACCAACCATAAAACATTTACTAAATTGTTCTGGGGATGCTGAGGCCAGTTTCCACCAATTAGGGTAACTGTAATAAAAAACGGAGAGGGGAGAGGAGCTAGGCAAAATTTTCGCACAAAGTAAAGAAAGGACATTCTATTCTGTGACTGGATAGAGAAATGGTCCGTGGAAAGCGACTAGAAAAAGACCACGTGGCAGAAATAACTGGGCTTGCTCCAATCCATTGGGCAGCGATCCTTACTGGTAAGTAGTTGGAAGTTTCTTTCCCTGGAGCATTGCAACGATAAGTTTTAATTTTTATATTTTTAATCCTATTTTATTCGAGTTTCCAGCCTAAATCACGGTAACCCTCGCGGAAAGGATAACATGTTAAGTAACCGGCAATATATGTTTTAATCTTTGATTATTTATTTTGTAAGTATATTTTTTCCATTTATTTTTAATAAATGCAATGTTGTAAAATTTAAATTTATATTTATTTAATTTAATGAATACGTAGTGTGCTATAATATAATGGGATAAATCTTGAAGAGTAAACTGGCCTTATTGCAATTTTGTAGACATTTTTGTGATCCAAGACTCCTAAATTAGATGGATGCTGCAGAGGCTATATTTCCTGTACCTTAGGATACAGTACTATTTCATTTAAATCAGTAAACTCTTTCTTATCAAATGCTCTAACAAATGAACGGAATCCCCTGTTTCATGCTCAAGGAATCTTGAACCTGTGTTCCAGAAAAACACGGTAGGCAGCGCCCATCCATTAAATCTACAGAATACAAAAATGACGAGTCAAACCGTAGAAAAACTGAGAACTTATTGTCTAATATCCTGGAAGAAGGGTTTTCTTGGATTAATTGCATTTTCTATTAGATCAAGTGAATGTATTAGAGCATTCAAAGATAAATATGCCTTTTATATCTGAGGACTTAGAAACCGTGTCGGAAATAGGCGAAAAATCAGGACGTGCATAGTTCGAGGAGAATGCATTTTCATAGGGACGAGTGAAATCATGGTATTTCGAGTTCAAAGAAGGACGTGGAAAAGTGGAAAATTTGAGTGACCGAAGACGCTCCAGCTTCAGCTTTGCTCCAGGCAATGTCGCAGCTGTTCGCGAGTTTGTTGAATGGAATCGTCCCTTCGCTGTAGCCGAAATCAGTAAGGAAACGGGAGTCAGTGTTGGAAGTGTACACACCTTCATCCGAAACCACCTTGCATTCGGATAAATCTCGGCCAAATGGGTTCCACGTCTGCTTACCCAAGAAAAAAACTGCGAGACTTGAAGTTTGTCTTGCTCGTTTTATAAATGAAGGGTAGGCTTTTTTGTTACGCATTGTGACGTGCAATGAAATTTGGGTTCGTCACAATAATCCCGTTTCAAAAGAGGCCAGTATGGAGTGTAGAGAATAGGAGGAGCCAAGATCAAAAAGAGCCTTAACTCGCATGTCAGCTGAGAAGCAAATGTTAACTCTGTTTTCGGACTATCAATGTGTTTTACTTCATGACCGTCGCAAAATAAACGATACCTACTGCAGTGACCAGCTTGGCTGCGTATGAGCGTATATCGGCCTATTTGAGTCGTCCTGCTCCAACATCACAATGCAAGACTCCACACTGCAGCCATAACAACACAAAAACTGACTGAAATGCACTGGAACACACTTGACCAACCTCCATACAGCCCTGACCTTTCACCATGCGATTTTCATATGTTTGGGCGTCTCAAAGAAGTACTTGGAGAGCGTTTTTTGAATTAGCAACAGGTTGAACAGTTTGTGCGCAAATGGTAGGATACCCGCTCGAAGTCATTCTTCAAAAACTGCATTAAAAATTTACCTGTTTGATGTAAAAATGCATTTCTGAGACGGGGACCTATTTTTATAACTAATTATAAAATTTGTTTTCTTCTTAAATGTAAAATAAACTTTATTTTGCAAAATGCTGGTTTATATTTGAATGTCCTAATATATTAGTGTGTTTGGGTGATTAATATTCTATTTCATGGGCTGTATAACGGTTACATGTACGCTAACTAAATTAAACTTAAGTTAACGCATAAATATCCCGTATATATAGGAGTATGTGGAATAAATATTATATTTTATGGGTTTTATAAAGGTTACATGTACGCTAAGTAAATTAAGCTTGGTTACAACGCATAACTATTCCCAGGCCAACAGACCTAGTATTTGCCTTCCCGTTGATGTGTTCTGTTTTGATTATTTTCATGTCGGGATAAATGAGAAAAAAAGTACTCTAAAAGCTACGGATTTGAAGTAAAATAAATGAGTTTCCTGTTCAGTGAACTTGACAAAACACTGTAAATATAGAACTTCGTTCGGAAACTCGTCAATATCGAAAATAAACACATGGTAAAATCACTACTGCTACTGCACAGATAAAATATAATGTTGGTGTCTAAAATTAATGTGCAATTTTTGTACGTACTTTATGTTAATTAAATTTTTATGTTCAGTAAGAAAATTCATTAGAATGCCATTTGTGTGTGAGATAGATATCCGGAATAATATTACTAATGAAGATGAGTTAAATAAACAAATTGTTTTGTAAAGTTCATATTAATTTGTAGTATATCCTAAGTAATATGACTTTCTAGTAAATTTCTAATTTCTTGGTTGTTTTGCGTTACTTTAATACCTCTTTTAACTATTAATTACCTTCCAACATGTTTAGAACACTGTAAACGGTTTTTATGTTGCACTTCGAATTATATTTTTCATATCCCCCCTTTGTTGTTTGTTTGTAATCACAATCCCGAGTATTATACAATATTTACATACTTATTCTTGTCTTTTCAGGATATATCTCACATTTATATATATAGTAACAAACTCTCTGAGCAGAATATATTATTCAGTTTTATATTTTTTGCGTGCTTTATACTGACGAATTCTGAGTCTTCATCTCTTAATTTATATGTAATACTTAAGGTCTAAAAAGTAAAATGAAACTTTCGAGTAAAATGGTCATTATAGGCTAATAATAAATATTACTTTTGAGGCCACTGACATAATTATTATAGTTACATATTTTTCTTCGAATTCGCTAGTCAACAGTACGATCACGTTCCCTTTTCTGATTAAACCGTCCAATGTGTGTATAATTACAATTGAGCCTATTTGTTCTTAACTTTACTTCACTGTTTAGCCGTGTTTATAAGTCTGCAAAAATGCTGCTGTTTTTTTATAATTTGTTAAGCATTCCTCCTAGAACTTTAAGATCCTTATGCACTTATAGAAATATGACGGGACAAATTTTACATCGACGGAAGACGAGCGTTAGTGTAAAAGGAGGAATTGAAATGAGCAGTGGAGGTCAGGAGTGGTACTGAGAAGGCAATTTCACGGCGCCACCCTCCGGGGACTGTGTCGGTTTTAATTAAGTGAGACTCCGGAACCTTAGAGACAGTCGTCTACGTCAACCCGATGGCTTAACGAGAGTTTTTTTGATTTCAGTTAAGTTTCTCAGATCTCCTCCGGAATAAAATTCACAAGAACCGTCCTCCGCGAAGCTGGCTGAGGTTGGCGGGGGTGGGGGCGACCTCTACCCACCGTTTTGTATTCGTCGGTGCTGTTACGAATTATGCTATCCTTTAAAACAGTGTTTACTAAGTAAGTATCAACGTTAGTGCCCACAAAACAGCACCTACTTATTTACTGTGAATGCAGAAATCATTGAGATGCTTTAGAAACAATTCCATTCAAAACAATGATACTGAACGGTTCGTTCATTAACTTCAAAATAGTATAATTTCTGAGTAAATAGTCAATATTCAGAGGGCTAAAGCAAAAGACCATGTAATCATAAGGCGTTTAATTAGAACATCCTGTTAACTCGTATTCAGTGGCGCTGTTACCCAAGCAATCACAATGCAAAACTCTCTGCGTCTACTTTTAAGTATATGCTATGCTAAAAGTCAAATATTAAAAGCGTATGCAGTCTGTCGCCCATTCTGATTAACATATATATATATTGTATATGTATATAGTGACGTAAAACACCTCATTTTACCACTCGACGACGATGATTGACTCGACATCAATCAACTCGTCGCTATGGGTGTACGCACAACAATACACTCGGCGGAGAGCGTATGCCCGCAGCTTCGCCATGTCGGAAGAGTAAATTTACAAGGGATTAAGTTGGGGTTCACGTTCGAAGATAAATAATTTGTCATGAGAAGTATTCTATGGGAAAAATAGGTACAACACTGAACAATCGTATCCTCAAACAAAAAAATGTATAATTATATTTCCCAAGTTTAAATTCATACACATCAACGCTTTATGAGAACCGAAGTGAAAAATAAAATGAAGTACAAAATATTCTTTTAAAATCTTTCGTAAATCGGAAATAAGTCAAACAATTTTTCACTCAGTGGGTCTACTGGTACATTACTTTTTGATACTTAGCGGACCACGCGGACAGCTTCGTAACGCGTCGTCGACGGCTGACCGCTTGATGCGATGCGGCACAGGCGGTGTGTTGATACTAGCAGTAACCTTTGCGGCGGCAAGCGTCGAGGTGCGGGTTGGCTCAGGAACCAGGGTGGTCACGACGACGTCGTCCTCCCGTTATCGTACCCGGCGGCGAGGGCTGACTCCTGGGTGATGGAATTATTCTTCGCAAGCTCGTCTCGTGCAGGTCAGTTCGACGCCCCGATGGAACCTCCGTTGACGCTAACGCTTCGTGCATAAGTGTGGATCGTTCACCCAGTGACGACCCGAAGCCAAGTGTTCGTCTACCCTTACGACTCAATGCCAACTATTCGTCTGCTCGTGCTGCTCTCCTTCTTCGAATTCCTCGACCAATCGCTTGGCATTTTAGTAAGGGCGCTTACCATTGGTTTCTTTGGGGCGCCTGTTCTCATCCTCCAATGGGAATCGTCCTCCGGTCCAGCACTTTCAGACTTTTCTAGAACAGGAAGCCTGTTATTCTGAACACGCTAATTTGCCATCACGTGACCATGTCCTTTAATGACGCTTTCAAGGTCAAGCTCTGGTCTCGGTGGCTACGTACTGTGCACACTTTTTTTACAAATAAAATAATAAAAATATAATAATAAGAGGAACAAATTATAACTAAACATATTTTACACTGTGTAACGTATATATATATATATATATATATATATATATATATTGTAATATCCTCTTCATGGGATACGTTGAAAATTATTTAATTTACAAATTTAAAAGGTTTGACAATTTTATATTTATAAATTTCATCTTTACAATGTTTACATAAAACAATATCTCAGGCGGTTTTGGGTCTCTCGAGAAATGAAGTACGCAGATACACAAAAATAGAAAAAAAATCATTTAAATTTATATAATCAACAAAATGAGCAAGTTTCACAGCTAATTTGGACTTATCCAAAATTACTGGGCCTACAAACATTCAACCTCACAAATGTATCCACGTTTCTCTGTCTTTAGGTACGCCTTGCAGCTGTTTTCCATCGAGGAATGTCGTGTGATCCCAGGTCCAACTCCTCTCACACTCCTCTCACATCTCCGTCCCGTCTGCCTGTCTCTCCCCGTCTGATCTCCCGTCTGCCGCTGGGTTACCACTGCCGAATTCCACTCCCGGGAGTTCCCCGCGGGATTTCACACACGCCCCGGGAGTTCCCCGCTAGTGGATATCCCACGCGGGGCTTCACCCACTTAGCCAATTTACCTCTTTATTGTTGTTGGCCTCTATTGTCATCGTACAAAACTTTCTTCATTGTAGGTGTAACTGGACTTCTCAATGACAACAATTACTGAGAATTATTCACGAATCCCTTTCACATTACAAAATTAAATTAATTGTTTATATACTATTTGCACCTTAAATTAAACTATGTAACCAAAATCAGCAGGATCCTGCGTTTTTACATTACTATGCAACAGGCGATGAAGAAAGTTAAAACGATATATGGAAAAGGAATCATACTGCAAGAACAAGTAATAAAAACTTTACGTTTTCCGATGATATTGTGGTATTAGGGGAGTCAGAAGAAGACTGGGGAAACATTATAAATGGCATGAACGTGGACCTGTTGAAAGAGTTCAATATGAGGATTAATAGAGCCAAATCCAATGTAATGGAGTGTATTATGGTAATGTGAAGGAATATTTTGACGAAATTTAAGGAATTCTGCTATTTGGGAAGTGTAATAATTAGGAATGGTAAAAGTATAGTAGACATAAAGAGTAGGATAGCACAGGCAAGGAAGGCTTTCGCAAAAAAAAAGAATAGACTTTCGGGTAATATAAGTGTGAATATTAGGAAATCATTGCAAAAAAAATTCATATGGAGTGTGGCGTTATATGGGTGCAAACCATGGACAGTAGGAGTATAACTATAAATAGAATATAGCGTTCATATATATTTTAATTATGAAAGATACACATCTGAAACATTAATCAAACGCTAATGTATTTTATTCCGTCTGTTTGAAATGGATAATTTTGTAATGGTTGTAAGGAATGCAGAAGAGAAGGAACGAATTTAAATTGTATGCGTTCTTTTAGATGTTTAAAATATTAGTGTGTTCATATTGCGCAATTGTGTGTTTTACAAATTTATGACTTCTTGTGTTTTTATGAAGAGCAGTAGAGACAACAGACAGCATATATAAAACCTAGGACTAAACGTTCAGGGAGAGAGGCGGTGGGGACGCTTTGAAGATTCGAGAATAAAGAGCCATTTATGTTCATTTATTGAAAATGGCAATTTTTGTTCAGGGTCTGAAAGTTAGTCTCGAAAGTTATCGTCAGTAGATACGTTTAATTAGAGGTCCTGGGGACGATGACAGTATAGTTAAACCTTTGGTTTCAACTGTTTACTGATAGTTTCCAACATAAATGGACGATCTGATCTGGATAGCCCGTACCGTAGTATCAATATTTTTAATGGTCATGGACAGACCAGTCAGCGTCAGCCTGTTCATTCGAGATGTCGTCTTCCAGAAAGTTTGCTGCAACATCCAACCAGTTGTCTACATATGGGAAAGCGTGTCCTAGAAACCTCAACGAGGAGAAAGGATGGTCGGTTGAGTCAAAGGAAGGAAACGAGAGAGGGTTTGGTTGTGTAACGTTCAGTCAGTAGTGAGAGTTGCTTTTGCGATTCAAGAGAAAGCACTGGATTAGGAGCTATCGATGTGTACGGCCTTCAGCATTTTGAACATTCGTTAGGTGGGCTATTGACTTTCTGGACAAGCTTGGAGATCGTTGGAAGAATACAATGTTTCCGTAGCTTTGTCTGCTCCCAATTCGAAGGTCGAGTGTGTTAGCGAATTCATTTGCGTCAGTTCAGTGACATATATGAATCGCTTAATTATTCCAATAATTACTGCGTAGAATTTATTGCAGTGCCACTAGCATAGCGTTGTAATCTCATTAATATTCTGCAATTATGATACGTAAATCTGTTGATCCATGTTACCTTCAAAGTTGACGATGACTGCGGATCGTTTTTCGAACACAACTTATTCAGTACTAATTTATAATTAATATTAATAGATAGTAATTTCATGAATGAGCGGTTACGTTTCAATACAGCACGTATAAAAATAGAAATTTTAGTTTTATTATACCACTATAGCATTGAGTTAAGCAATTAATTTGTATCAAAAATTTATTTTCAATGTCTGTGCCGAAATGGAATGCATGGTTTTGCCGCTAAACTAGTGAGGTAAATATGACGAGGCTCAAGTTGAGCTAAACAGGTTTGAAAGAACTTCGGTGTACTTTTTACCTATTTTTACACGTACTTCTTATCAATAAAGAATCTATCTGACTGACAATAACGAGTCTCGGCGAGGTTCTAAAGCGGGCTTGAACCTATATAAATTATTGAAAGGTTCAGAAAATAGGGTAATCCCTCTAAGAAACATTAACTTTTTTATATAGCTTCTAAAGTATCTCAATCAATGAATTTGTCGCATGTTTTTTCTCAAGTTTCATTATTCTATACTTTATAAAGTGACAAAAGAATTAAATTTATTGACATAAGTTCATTAGACGACGTTTCGTCCCTTAGTTTTGGACTTCATCTGGTGAATTAATGACACAAGGAATTTATACAGAAGAATTTTAACGTGCATGTCATACTAGCGTACATGCCGAAATGCATTTTGTGCGACATGCTCGGCAAAATTTCTTGTTTAAATTCCTTCTTTCATTATGTTTATAATTTTTTCCCTTATTTTTATCAGTCACATCAATAAACCAAAACTATGTTTCAATTTTGATTTCAAAACTTTATTTTTGAGAAGCTTTCGGCAATTGCTATATTCATCTAAAAAATAAATTACAATTCTGTTTTACTCTAAAACTTTGGTGTAGTGTTTGGATATTTCTTCACTTTCGTTTCTGGAATTCATACCATTATTATTTTTAAAGATGTAAATGGATTCCACAATCTTTCTTTTAATTATATTATTTTCTAACAGAATTTTAGTTAAAATTTAAAAATTAGATGTTTTGGACTTCGACTTATCGAATCTTGTTCTACAAGTCTCGATGAGTCGATTTTGAATATTAGAATTATTATCGACATTTTGACATTTAAATTTTGACGTGGCTAAATTTTAGGACTCATTGAAAAAAATTTTCAATGTAAATTTTTCGACTATTCATGTCTGTATGTTGCCGTTTGAGCACATGAGCACGAGCCTCTGGAACTCAGAAGTTCGAAAAATGCTCTGTAGGCCAGCACAGTCTGTAATCGCATACTAATCCATTGAAGAAAATTAGAAATTTTATATGCTTACTAATTACATGAATTACATAATATTTTTAAACATTATATCACTGGTAGGAAAAAACTCAAATGTTGAAAGCTTCTTCCAAATAAAGTTCTGAAATCAAAATTGAAATACAGTTTTGGTTTATTGATGTGACTGATAAAAATAAGGGAAAAAATTATAATCATAATAAATAAATTATCAGTCTTTTATCTAATTCCTTGAAGAAATTCCTCGTTTCATTTGGTAACTTGATAAGGTCCCAAGCTAACGGATAAAACGTCGTATAATGAACCGACGTCAATATAATTAATAATTTATTATTTAAAAACAGTCAAATAATTAATATTAGTATTCTTATAAAGGGTATTTATCTTCTTCAATTTTATTTCCAAAATTTTACAGGCTCTTACAGAGGCAGTCTTTTCCATCTTATATCAGACTTATCAAATAATAAATTCAGTAAATGACAAAGCAAAACTCAATAGTTTTGAGTGACCTAACCAAAAGCATTACACAGTTTGAAATTAGCTACCCTTATTAGTTTACAGAGTATTTAATATTGTATATTAAACTCGTTCGATAATTGCTATTTGGAGGTATAAATTCATAATAAGGACTGATTGTCGTGCATTTGCTAAACTAATTTTGTGTTGATAAATCTGGCCATAATTGTTATTAGAAAATGTTCTCGTCGCATATGTATATGAATTGTAAATGGACTAACATTGAATTGGTAAAATAACGCGCTTAGTCTCATTTCATCATATGAATTGCATTTTTTGCAACTATTGATAAATATTATATATTTAAAAACGGAGAAGGTTTAGTGTTTCTCGAGATTTTAGTAGACAGTAAATTGAACGGGAAAAATTATATTAATAATCTAAAACAAGATATCCTATGTAATTAAAATAATATCGAATGTTGACACTATGAAAACTACTAGGCATTGTATATTTTTGGCAGTATTTATCGGAATGACGTGTGTTTTGAATATATTATTTGAATACTTTTAAAATAATCAAAGCTGAGTAAGTCAAATAACTCGATACAGCGTATCGAAAATTATAATCATAATGATAAATATTGTAAAAATATGCAAAGTATAGTAGTTTTAATATTGGAAACATTTGATATTATTTTAATTACATAGGATATCATTTATTTTTTTATTTTTAATATAATTTTTCCTATTCAATTTACTGTTTACTAAAATCACCAGAAACACTAAACCTTCTCCGTCTTCAAATATATAATATTTATCAATAGAGTTACAAAAAATGTAATTCACTATAATTTTAAAAATTAATAATGGGCACCATGTGAAAAAAGACTAAAATTTACGTATATATATCATATCAATTATTAGTTTCCTCTGCTCTTTATTCTTTTCTTTTTTGATACGCTGTATGGAGTTATTTGACTTACTCAGCTTTGATTATTTTAAAAGTATTTAAATAATATATTTAAAAACATAAATAGCAATAACAATAGTTATTTCAAAGAGATTCTTAAGAAGACTCCGTACATAGAATAGAAGCCAATTATTACACAAAATTAAGTGATTAGAGTTCATTTTCACCTAATATCGCGGTTAATTACTACTTATTTTTCATATAACATTAATATTTTCTATATTCTTATGAAATTAAAATGAAAAATTATTTTATAATTATTTATTTATATTTACTTTTAATTTGAAATAGTTATCTAAGATTGCTGCTTTGAATTACTCATTTACCTTTCTATTAAGAAAATATTTATAAACTAACAACAATCAATCGCTTGCACTTGCTAAACCTAAAATCCATGTTTCTCCTAAAGTTCTATGAGAAACTTTTCTTGTAGTACCATCAAGCCAGACAATCATTAACCCATTAGTAATTTCAGCTTGAAATAATTTCACCCTTAAGTATGAAACATGAGTATGGGGCAGAAATGAACGTGTTTAAAAGTTTTTAAGTCTCGTAATGTTATCTAGCGTTCTATTCACATAGTAAAATATAAAGATAACGTCCAAAGGAGGAAACTGTAAAAGCGGAGGCAAGGAAGGATATTTTCACAGCAGCTTGTGCCGCTAATCTGGAATACCCTCCAGCAGAACGACTCCTTTGGGAAATCTTAAGGAAAGTGCCGTCACCCTTAATTCTGCGAACAACAGGTTAATTATACAAACAATTTCTTAAGGCGGCTGCTTTGAACCAGAAGTGCCGTCGCCTTTCAATGCAGAAAAGTGCACTCGATGTGGAACTCCGACGTCTACGATTACGGTCAGAAAAGGGCGAATTCAAAATATATCGAGCTGTGTGATTCTGTGAGTGTCTAAGAGTAAAATGTGTGTGAGGGTCGTTAAACAGATTAACATATTATATATTTAAATATAAATAATTTTCTGACAGATATAAACCAGAATTGAGGTACAGACACAAGGAAAAATATACACGTTATGCAGTATTAAGTGACAGATATTATTTGTAATCGAATTGAGCAAGTAAAACAAAATATTTTATCATTCAAATATAGTATAAGTTGAAAAATTATGCTGTAATTTACAACACAGCTTCACCAAAGTTTTCACAAAATTGGGAATGAGCCTTCCATTTCGAATAAATTTAAGAATACATTCCTTTATTTTACAAGGAAGTGAATAATAAACCCTTACAATTTCAACGGATATCTCCACCATCGTCATCCCAGAACTATTAATTCAACATGTTTATCGGAATTCTTTAGCCCTTAAACCAAATTTTAACAACCAGCTGTCCCATTGAGAGATCCGAGGACAAGAAAAAGACGCGGGACCTAACACTTTTAAGTTAAACATAAGAAATTAAAATTCAATAATTACATCTCTCGAAAAGAATATATTTACATAACTAACTCCATTTCTTTGGATATATAACTATATCCCTGTAGAAGCTAAAATCTGATAGTCATTCTGGTATCGACAATTATATTACCTAAGCTTAGAAGACTCCGGATAATTAATTCATTTTTAACGCTTTTAAGATATTTCAAGTTGAAGTTAAATTCATTTCAGAATTTCAGTAGTAAAAACAAAAGAGAGAATGAAAATTGTAGAACGAAATTCTTACATGAAACAACGTTCCTAACCAATCGATCTCAAGCGTTAAAGTAAATATCACTTGTTATTCAGTTTGGACTATTAATGTATCCCTTTTCTTGGCCACAAACTTCCACCCATCTGATTTTCTGCACCATATTCCATAGCACCATATTTCAAAAGCTTCTATTCTTCTACTTTCTGAAACTCCTACCGTCCACGTTTCACACCCATACAACGCCACGCTCACACAATAAGTATAAATATCACATAATGTTAAAAAGTTTTTAATTCAATATCAACAGGTTATTTAAAACTAATAAATGGATATTATGATTCCAGTGAATATGTTGCCAGGTTCCTACTAAATGTTGAGTGAATCATTAAAACAATTACAGGATTTTTTCAATTATTTTTCTTATCGCAGAGTGAAACTATATAAATGAAGTAAAGATGAACATGTTTATTTTTGTTCTGGATGTTTTTATGAAACATTTGCAAGTCTTACACCGTAACAGCAAGCATAATCATTCATAAATACACGCGATGAAGTATTTATTGATTATCTGTGAGTTGGTGGTCATGAGGTGCAACTCTACAGGAAATATGTCCATACGTGGTATAGTGAGACTTTACTTGAGGTCTGAAACTCAGCCTTATCTTTGGTTCTCTCTCGAATGTCAGTGGGAGGAATGAACAGGATGCGTGTTAGTTAATCGATTGTCTCACGTGTCTTGGCTGCAAGCTCTTCTGTAATCTTCTTCGTCTAAATATATCTTTACTTTTATAAAGTTTTGTTAGTTCTAAAGGGTTGAAGTCCATAAGATCCTGCTTGCCGGGAAGATCTATATCATTCAAAAGCTTACCCACCACTTTATCTATTCTTCCACTCCTAAAGATTCCACTTAGTCAGTCGATCGGTTGGGAGTTGGTTGACTGAGCACCGCTGAAGGCATCAACTTTTCTTTTCTCTTGTACTAGGCCTACGCTATATTAAAACCATACTGAAACGGGTATCGCTAATTTAAAATATTTCACTCATAAATATTTTATATTGTTATATTTTACTATATTATAAGTAAGCAATCAAGTATTGTTGGCGCTACGGCTAACTCCTTGCACAACCTGACACGGACAATATGATTAACCTAATTTTCAGCAAAAGGAAAGATCGTAATTGGATAAATATTCAGAAGCCAAGGCCATGCATGTGGGAAAGACAATTTTTTTAGAACAGACCGTAACGAGAGTTTGACCGCGCCAGGGCACGCTCCTTGTCAGACAACGCATTCGTAGAGCAGCAGTTTCGGAATCAAAAACAGATTTACTTATTAACCCATATTGCTTTAGTAGATCGGACGTAGCAATTTCATTTCTAGAAAAGGTTTTCTAAAGCATTGGCATAAAAGTGGAAGAGTTTCCATTCGAGACGAATGGACTTAAATTAGCGTGAAGGAACTTAAAAGGCCAGATCGTATATGTGTTCAATAATCCTGTCGTACACAAAGTTGAGTTCGAGCCAGACCCGCTTAGATATGTACACGACTGTTATTCCTGGAAAAGGCTGGACAGCTAGAAGTCCTCCAGAGAGACAGTGTTCCAGATCCTTCCCGAGCCTGACACCTTTACATAGACAGTTCTAGATCGCCACAGTGATTATGGCTTTGCAAGAAAAATTGTGCGATCCAAACCAATCATAATATTTACTCCTGTTAAATACCTTCATTTTCCTAATTTCTTCTTATTCTTTTGTCGCCGCTACAGACCTTGTAGAACACTACCTGATTTACCATTTATTTCTGTCCGTAGCCTTCTTTTCCAATCCCTTATTCGCATTGTTTTCAGGTTCTCCTTCATATCGTCATGTCATCTTTTCCTAGGTCTTCTTCTTATCCTTGCCCCATCAAGATATCTTAGAAAAACGTTTTTAACACTCCGAGTTTATAGCAGTACATCACCGACCCATCTTATCCTTCCCTAATTGTTTTTAATTACAATATCCACCTATCCAAAAAGTGCCTGCGTTTAACCTTGATCTGCAGCCTTCTTCCTCTCTCACAGCTCCAAAAATCTTTCTTAATATGTGTCTTTCCTATCTCAATAGCCAATCTGTTTCCTATGTTGTCATCACCGAACCTTCCAATCCATTCGTTATTATAGGTCTTAATAAAGTCACATTTATTTTTATTTATTCAAAGTAAAATCATAATATGCCGACCTCCTGTGGTGTAGTGGCTAGCGTTGCTGTCTCACAACCCAGAGGTCCCGGGTTCGAATTCTGGCATGGGCTTGGATGTTTGTGTCGTCATGGTCGAGAATACCGGGATTAAGACTGTTGGAGGATCTATACGCTGACCACGTGTCGCTCCAAATTCGGAATGTGTCATGCAAGATGACAGTCCGCAGTCGACTCGGTATGCCCAGGCCCTCAAAGGGCTGTAGAACCATGGAGGAAGATAGGAAGGAAGTAAAATCATATCTCATTTTCGAATTGGTGAAATTGACCCACAATACACTGTCTAGAGAGATTCTTGTACCAAATCAATGCCGGTGTAATTCACAATATTACTGAAACATTTTTCATAATAAATCTGCTAGAACCTACAATTTTAATTAGTTTCTTATACCATTAAATTCAAAGACAGTTGTGTTAATAAATATATTGTATTTCAATTTTGTGTGTACCATAAAACTTGATTCGTAATCATCCGATTAGCCGTTGGCAGAGTGCAACAGCTGAGAGCAGAGTTGATATAATTATTACAAACGTCACATCGACGAGGGCTTCAAATAATTGCGTGAGCTGAATTTGTATGCGTGAAATACTAAACTACTATTTTAAACTTAAAGGTTTATAACCGGGACAATTTTAAATGTTACTTTCACAGACGGCTAGATAAAAGTTTTGAGTCAGAAACAGTTTCAAGCTATGTCAACTCCAGTGAGGGGTTGGAAGGTCAGTGTGAGCTTCAACGAGGAAATTCCTCAGCCCCGGTATATGAGTGTATGTCTGACAATTTTATGCAACCGCTACATTTTAATTAGCTTTCCACTCCGCAACTTCCTCAGAGATACACTTGCACTTGATGTTATGTAGACTCTGAGTAGGAAATAATGCTGCGTCAAGGAAGCGTAACAACCGTGTTACATAGCAGCTACTACAGAGGAATACGTAACACGAATGTAACAGAGATTTGAAAATCCACTCTTGTCGCATTGAGTTATAATAATATTTTATGGTTTTCTATCACCAAAAGCTAAGAGTAAGTGTGAAATAGCAAATAAATTCAGAAATGATCACAGTAGAAAATCAGGAACTAATCAAATCAGTTATAATAATGTATTTATGATTTTATTCAACAACATTTAAGAGTGAGTGTGAAATAACAAATAAACTCAGGAATAATCTCAATAGAAAAGTAGGAGCAATAAAAATCATAGATAATTGCTTAAGATATTATTAATACAGCTCTTTTATTCTACTTATGCTATATTACATAATATATATGTTCAGTATTTCAATTTTTATTAAACTTTCAATGTTTAACAAACTTTCATGAAACACAGAACTCTTTATAATCTATAATAAGAGTTTTTACAGTATCAGAAAGCAAAGGTAAACGTAAAAGTAAAGATAACATATTAAATCTCATGGAAAGATACAATATATATTGGTAATTTCTAAATGATATAAATATTTCAGTTTCGTCAGCATAAAAGTTATACTACATTAAAATCTTAAAATTCCGTTTTTCTAAAAAATATGGATTTTATTCTCTCAAATGTAGCATTCAAAACTACTTGATATTATAATAATCACAGTCTAATAACTGCTTCACTCCACACCAAGTATTATAAAATTAAATGCTGATAATTCTAGTTGTTTTAAAAACCTAAACCTTTGAAAAATTTATCACGGCAAGAACTAAATATATCAGTTTAATATCATGTTAATAAAGTGTTTAAAATTAGAGGTAAATGGACATTTTTAAACATTTAGAAATAACCACTCAAAGGGTTATAGTTCTGTAGATATGGCCTTCAAAATAAAAATATAATGTTCGCTGTCCCAACTTAGAAATTACCTCCCTTAACTTTTGAATTTGTTTTCTTTAAAGAATTATTTTACAATTATTCGCTTTGCCAATACTGTTGGAAATGATTTTTTTTATTTTTATCGTTAGTCGAAATGCTTATTTTATTATTTATTAGTTAAGCAGAAATTAATGAATTCAATTTCTGTTCAACCATATAGGAGAGAAAAAGTGTGAAAAACATTTAAAAATTGCTTTTCAGGTAATCTATGCAACCAAAGATATTTCCATTTTTAAAAATAGCATATACTGTTATAAATTTTATACCGCAGCATCAAGGATATACTCACATATCTTCAGCCTATAACATCAATTGCTTTTTTCTGATGTAATACTGACAAAACAAACTTAACCAAAATAATTCAAGTTAGGACAGTGTCACAAGTGCCACAGTTTGAAAATAGCCAAAAATAATATCACGCATAAAGGCCAAATATCTACAAGGGATAAAACTTGCACCTCATTGCGAT
The DNA here is from genome assembly GCA_034510155.1 of Eucriotettix oculatus. Classification (NCBI taxonomy): domain Eukaryota; kingdom Metazoa; phylum Arthropoda; class Insecta; order Orthoptera; family Tetrigidae; genus Eucriotettix; species Eucriotettix oculatus. Next base: position 32,393,066 of record CM067377.1, on the reverse strand, counting down.
CTTGTCAGTTCAACCTACGATTGTTATTATTTTTAGTTTTAACGCAATAAGGATTATCATTTAATTTTGAAAACAGAGTAACAAAATTGATACCCGCCGGGTATCCGCCCATTTGTAGATTAAATAAATGTTGTTGTTGAGGTATTTGGTACTAAGACTGGTCTAGTGCAACCCTCCATGCTAACCTATCTTATGGAAGCCTTTTCATTTACACATACCTACTACGGCACACATCTCCCTAACTGCTTAGGGTATTCCATCCTTGTCATCCCTCTACTGTTCTTGCCCCGCAAACGTCCCTCTAATGCTAATTTTGCAAGACCCTCATTTTTCAAAACATGGCCTATTAATCTATACCTTCTCTTGGTCACAAACTCCATATTATTCACTCTTCCTCTATTCTGTTTAGAACTTCGTCGATAGTGATTCTATCCACCCATCTGATTTTCAGCATTCGCCTATAACACCAAATTTCAAAGGCTTCTATTATTTTTCTTTCCGCAACTCCTATCGTCATCGTTTCGCAGCCATATAACGCCACGACCAATTCGAGCACTTTTAGCAACGATTTCTTAATATTCACACTTATATTACCCTAAATAAATTCACCTTTTTCGCGAAAACCTTCCTTGTCTGTGTTATCCTATCCTTAATATCTACTATACTTATACCTAGTTATCACGCTTGCCAAGTAGCAGAATTCCTTAACTTCCCTCAAAATATCCCTTCCCACTCTAACACCTTTTGTTATTCCACTGTTTCCCAACCTACACTCCATTACCTTGGTTTTCCCTCTATTAATCCTCTTATTTAACACTTGTTCATGCCATCTAGTATGGTTTCCAAGTTTTCTTCTGACTTTCCTAATACCACAATATTATCGGAATAGCATAAGGTTTATATTTCTTCTCCTTGAAGTACGATGCCTTTTCCATATTTCGTTTTGACTTCCTTCATCAAATTAAACAGCATGGGTGAAGACTGTATCTTTGTGTTTCTCCTTTCTTGATTTCTGCTTTCTTTTCTTGATCTTCAATTCTCAATTACTGCTGACTGCCTTCTGTAGAGGTTGTGTTAAGCCTTCTTTCTGGATATTTTATTCCTATGCTCTTCGAAATCCTTAATAGTGTGTTCCCTTTCACGTTATCAAACGATTTCTATAAATCTACAAATGCCATGAACGTAGGCCGGTTCTTTTATCCTGTCTTCTAAAATTAACCGCAAAGTCAATACTGTTTCTCTTGTCTTTCCTTTCATTCTTCCTAAAACCAAACTGATCTTCTCCTAACTCGCATTCTACTTGACGTTCAATCCTCCTATATACTATTTTTGTCATACATACACATATATATACGTTACAAATACGGCATTTTATTAACAGAACAATTAATTAATTCATAATATAAAAATAATTTGGAGAAACGCCCTAGTGTATAAGTGTTTAAACAATTGAGTGTTATAAGACATCGATTTTAAAAGGAACGCAATAGAATTAATCGAATGTACGCATGCAGGTCGTAGTCTTAAAGACTTTTTTTTTACTTAAGAGATAAATATCCTTTAAGTTGCTCCAGTGTAATCACCCTGGATTATTAATGGATAACCGTTGAAATTCTTCGGAGTCTGCGGAGGAAGTTATGAACTTTCTATGCGTCGCTCCTTCCCCAGACGGATATTTAAGGACGAGTAACGACTTGCTCAAAGACGCCGCTCCGGTCTCGCGCTAGCAGTTAATTGAATAGGTGTCATTAAGTACATAACAATGTCCCAGGATCCTCGCTCACGCGTCCTCTGGAGACATCCTCTGTGAATGCATTAATCGCTTGTGTCAATGGAACCTTGTGCGACCGACTAAGGGTAAGTAATTCATTGTTCCAAGTAACTTAGAGCTGCGCCACAAAAATAAGGGTATGTTACAGGCTTGATAGATCATAGTTCAACTGCGACAAATACGAAAGCTCTGAATACAACGATCCAACTAAGTAAAACATTCACTTGCTAAGAAAAAGTATCCGTCTTTGTGAATCAAGTATTTAGGAAATTCTATAAAATACGAACAAAATATCGTTAATAATACATATTTTTCTTATACTCTATTACTTACAACATATATTTACTTAATTAATAGTAATGGATAACTGAATTCAGTAATGATTAATTCTAAATTAAATAAGAAAGTACTGAATTCAGTAATAATTAATTATAAATTAAATAAGAAAATATTTTTCAGTAATATTTAATGCTCTAGAAGTATTTTAATTTTCTGTTTTCACTAATTCAGACTAGAGTTAAGTTAATATGAATTCCAATGCCATTTTGTTATTTCCTCGACTTGGTAAATATTTTTCTTGAGTGGCTCTAAATATATATTAGCTAATAATTCTTGAAATATTATACATACCTGCACTTCGTATTTCTTGTTTACAAAAAGCTTACTATTTTGTTATAAAGAAATACAAAAATCCACTCTGTAAAATAAATTTTATTACGTTGAATATTTTTACCTTTATTTACTTAAAGGTAACATTTATTTGTTTAATTCTTCATGTTTATTTATGACATCCATTTCCAATAGACTTTTGACTGTCGGGCTAGCGACTATCCAGTTTCAACATTATCTAGCATAGTTAAGAAAATAACTCACGCAATAAAATAAGGGGTATTATAATTATCTTCGCAAAGACGTTGCGATCGAGCTTCTTTCAAAGTGCATAAATAGATGAAATAAGTAAAGCACAAATTAACCCATTCTGCAGATTTTTCTGCTGCTTATCGAATATCCAGCGTGGAATACGTCTTATTAAATCGAATAATTTTATTCTATTTAACTATTGCCAAAAACAGAAGTTAATTGATTAGTAATAGTCAATTGTAGTGTGGTGATGTCATTTGTTATTTATTAAAAATAAAATATAAAAAAATTAAATATAACAACCATGTTACTGAAGTGATGATCCTTTTGTTTCTCGCGAAAGTCGCCGTCGCCGCTGCCGCACGCACGCATACACGCAGACTACGTAAGGGCATAATGTATTCTGTTCTATATGAAATTAACATAGAATGGATACAAATAGCGTCGTGGGAAACTCCGTAAAAGTAATGGACCCCGAAAAATATTTATTCGACGGAAATATCGTCGATTTTGCATATTTATAAATTTCCGCCCCCTACTTCCCCATCCTTATGAGTGGTAGCCGTGTTTTACAACAGTGCAAAGAACAGTTGTGCAAAATTTGGTTGAATTTTCTATACGCGTTTATATTTTTATGCTTAACATTCATAGACACAAACACAAAAGTACAAAATTTGAGCAAATTTACACATAAACAATGAATTTCATTTATAACAATATGGTACCTGAACCATCTATTTGGCCTGTTTAACGGGAAATAACATATAAATTTAATTTTTATTTAAGTAACAATATATTTTAAGTACTCAAAATTCATACAAAATTGTTTATCCCTTGAGTGCGGCGCATACTCAAGGCCATATAAAAGCGATTATTTGGGCCGTTCATAGTCAATTTTACTTTAAGATTAAGGATTGTAAGGTGAACAAAATAGTTGATAAAATTTATTGGTGGTGTCATCGATAGATTAAACAAAGTGGCTGTTTCGTAATTATTGTATCTCTTCTGGAATTCGCTTAAAAGTATTTGTTCTAGCTTTGAATAAATCGTACAAAAGAAAGCAACAGATAACTGTATATAGATGATATCCGTGCGTTCTCAACATGCCCTTGAAATTTATGGTAACTTCAAACGTGAATTAATAATACGATATTAAAACATGATATGTAATCCGAGGTTGATTAGTAATGATATTATAATCGCATCTAGTTAATACGGCTTGTTAAAGTTGAATACATATTTAACTGTGTAAGGGAAATTATATACTCATTTTAGTATTATCATTATTTCTTTAGCTTTCTCAAACTGTACTCAATTTAGTTATCTCTTTCTTTCTTTGGTAAACGTTGTATGTATTGTTCCTAATAGCTGGCAACAGTTTCATTATGGAAACCAAGACCCGGTGTTTCACCTAAAGAGATGCAGGGAAAACCCTAGAAAACCTGCATCAGCTAGGTCGGGCATTGGGTACTATTCTCACGCCCTTCCGAATGACGGGAGGCGAGTTTGCTGTGGGGTCGCAGCATTCCCTTCTCCATGTTTCCACCAGTTTCAGGAGGCAGTTGGCCGACTGATCCCAATGGGATTAGCGGACACCTCTTGCCATATGCCCAAGGTCCTCGACCCCAGTACTTATACCTCCTAAAATAGGTGAAGGTGTCTCAGCATGTGAGAACCTGCAGGTATTGGTCAAAAGCAATATAGTGGAACCCGGGAAAACTGATTTCGTAACGAAATTAAATATAATAGAATTTAAATAACTTCCTGTTATTGTTTTGCTATAATTTTGAATAAGTCCTATTATGACGTATTAATTTTATGCTTAAATAAGATATTATTAATAAATAATAGATATTTATATAGCTGTCTGATAATATCGCCATAAACAACAACGGCATCTTTCTTCAGATATTTTAGAATAAAGATTGCGTTTGGTTACAAAGATATACTTGCATAAAATGGGATGTAACTAGTGAAGTAGGGGCCCCTCAGGTCCACACGTGACTAATATTCTACACTTTATTATAATGACAGAACGGAGGGGGGAGGAGGGCTGGTTACCGAAGCTTTTCAAAGCGCGAAAGAAGTCAGTCTATGTTCGAATTTCCTTTCTGGTAACATGGCTAGGCTCCTGGGATCTCTTTTTCTAATTTATTAAACTCAATCTTCAAAACCATTATAGCGTCTTTGATTCCGATCAGGATTGGAATGCTTAGTAAAAGAAGTTCACGTACGGTAAATTTCCTATTATCTATCCTGAATTCTCCTTAAATTAGATCGCTGAGGAAGTGAAGACCACGGATAAATTCCTAAGTGCAACACCCTTTCAGTATGATCAATTCCTGTCCTTGGGTAATAACTTAAATTTCAACTTCCATCTTATTTTGGTTTTCTTACTTTTAGCCAGGAATAACATTTCAAGTTTTATCCACAAAGTTAAATACTTTTGAAGAATTTTTGAAGTAAATCTTCCATTTCTTCTATAACACGTACAATTTTCACACGCATTTTCATGAATTGAACATCAATGACAATTTCTGTAGGAAAATTATTTTGATACTATCAAATAGCTGTAGAATAAAGTAGTTATTAAGAAAATTCTGCAACATTCTTCATTATACGTATATTAGGAAAGTTAGTAAAACTACTATTGTCTTGAATTTATAAATTCTTGATTATAAAAAATATGAAATGAATGGATTGTATGAAGTATGTCAATAAATAATTTTACTTTCCATTTTTTATGCGATAAAATTTCTAACTCTACGGAAAGTCTAAACGAACTTCAGACGTCCCTGAGAATGTGCTATTGTCATGCTGGTGCAACAGCTGACAACTCGGTTACCAGGGACGTATCACATGTTGCAATACAATTAATGAATGCAACGGAAATTTTTTTTCGTGATTAATGATTGAGATGTAAAGTTTCATACTAGTTCTGGGAGCTTTGGCTCTAAAAATGAAAAACTTCTCGTCGATGCATTACCGGATATTTTGGTGGTGGCATCAACTCAACTCAATCACTATTGTGTTAGGCTGGTCACTTCTCTACGGAGAATGTTTGACTCATTCAAGGAATATCTATGGATACTTCTACCGTTTGGGAAAGCATAATTGCCGATGAATGTCAATTTTAAGCCCTTTCGATCGTCCAAAGTCTGGCGGTGACTGACAGTCCAATGATGATGTCCCTGTTTCCTCTCCACTTCCTTCAGAGACGATTTCAACGCAATTGTTCATTTTCATAGTGTGCAAAGCGACGAAGCGTATCTGTAATACTCCACGGATAAGCGAGGATGAACATTGTTTCTGCAGCCGTCTCGTAACGTGTTTCTGTGAAAGCTTTCATGGTTTCAGGCATACTCTAATCGCAGCTAAGAGTGAAAATGTATTATGAATAATATATATCACAGACTATGAAAAATATGTGACAGTAAACATAATTTCAATGCTTATTCTCGTTCAATTTCTTAAATAATTTGAACGCTGAATTTGCAGTGTTAATAAACGTTTCTAAACACTGGCAGGAAGACGATTAAAATTAATAAAAGTGACTCAGTGTTAATCAGCTGAAAAAATATATATTTCACAAAATGAGCAGTTTTAAGTAGATGTAAACATGAATTCATTAATTTGAGATAGCTATTTATTTACTATTAAACAATATACAGAAGTTACTGGCTTCTTAAAAACTTATATTTGATATTGCAACATTGTTCTATGTGATGCAGTCCAATTTATCATTAGTTTCAATGATCCAAATGTAATTGAGTACAATTTAATTATTTTTATATATTGAATTTTAATATTAGGTAAGAAATTGCCTGCCTGCTATTTGCTCGGGTTAGTAACCTGAGGGCCGAGAAAGTAGTAGGACCTCGTTGGGCTTTTTATGTCCTCATGTGTGCTCCGGCATAAATTGAAAATTTACCTGATGGTAACACTACACAGGATTCGGGGATGTAACCCAATTGAAAATCGAGAATGCGAAGACTCTGACTCTTTAATAAGATATCTACTGTCAGCTGTCGGCTGTCGGCTGTAAAGTGGCTAAAATGGCAATGGCAGGAGACTGAGTCTGGAGCACACATACAGATTAATAATATGCAGCCAACAACACTCAGCGACCCTGCACCTGCGTCTTCTTCACCGCCAAACAACTAGACAATAACAGGTTCAATGTTCTAACCCGGGACAGAACTAGAAGCTCTGTTTGAATAATTTTTTAGAAATGAACTAAGAGTTATAAATTATTTTTTTAAATTTCAAAATAAATAACAGTAAATAATTTAATTTTTTCATATGTCAATTTGTAACCAAATAAATATTACATAATTTCAAATTGAAAGGCATGTCGGTCAGTATTAAAACACGAAAAGCAAACGAAAATTTTAATAACTACAATTTTTTCTACTTAACGTAATGAATTTGTCTGTTTCATATTTTGGCGAGTTCATTTCTTTTAGCAAAAATTGCAATTTACTTACGGCTAATATTAGTTTATTACGAATTCATTACGAAAAGTATTCGTAATGGAATGTGGCGTTATATGGGTGCGAAACGTGGACGGTAGAAGTTCCAGAAACGAAAAGACTGGAAGCCTTTGAAATGTGTTTCTGTAGAATGGGTAGATAGAGTCACTAACTAAGAAGAATATGGCAGGAGAGTACAATATGGAGGACCAAGAGAAAGAATAGATTAATAGTCCACGTTTTGAAACATGAGGGTCTTGTAAACTTAGCATTAGAATGAAATGTGTGGGGTAAGAACAGAAGAGGGAGGTCAAGAATGGAAAGCGCTATGCAGATTAAGGAGGATGTGGGGTCTGCTAGTTTTAAGGAGATGAAAAGGCTTGCGCAAGATAGGTTAGCATGGAGGGTTGCATCAAACCAGTCTTCGGACTGAATACCACCACAACAGCACAAGTCAGGAACACAATGAGGAGTATACTTCATTTTTGGGCTTGTCAACGGGGAACATTGAAGCATTTGATATTAAGACAGTTATTTTCGATTTGTTGTAAGCGCTGAAGTCTTGGAACATATATTTACTAGTGTATAATATTAGTGATTCTTGAGATATTTTAAAGTATTAAAATGAATTAATTAAAAACCTAAGTTAATTATCAAACTTGAAGTTATTTTATACATGTATTTAATGGTGTATGAAGGTGATAATTGTTAAACAGAGCAATACGGATGCTGCAGACTTCCTAACTCAAAATTATTGAGCAAACAAAGTCGTGAATGGCTAGCACCGACTTCATTGTCAACAACGCCTGCCAAACAATGGCCTACACTAGTGAGAGCAAACGCGCCAACTTGGTGCGGCTGCTGTTTGTTTGTTCAGCGTCGTTCAGGTCTGGTGTGAGGCTCAGTAGCCTATGGTATACTGCTGCTCAGAGTTTCACCAGTCTCCGGATTAACAATCAACCACAAAAATTCTCAATAGCTCTACTTTTAATGTCATGCTGCGACTAAAATTTTTTTTCGGGCACGGAACTGAAATTGAAATATTAAGTTTGAACATGGAACATTGATATTTTTTCTCGGGAATAATGACGAACATAATAAAGGTCAAACTGCGTTTCATCATGCGTAATGCACATTTTTCATTATGTGAAACCAGTATTTTTTATATTGGGTTTTCACATCATATTATTAGACTTGTGCGCCTCCAAGAACCACGGGCTATTAATTACATTAAAAACATAAATAAACACCCATGATAAAGACTTATATTTATAAAATAATTCAAAGCATGATAAAAGTCTTTATGAATATGGGTAAATCGATGCCAAGTAGTACATGACTGGAAGGAGGGGGCACTTACAATTTTTGTAAAATTATGGACAAAGAAAAATCACTCTACAAAAGTATAAAACGTACGTTTATTCTATTATTTATCTCATCCAATTTTACTTTAAACAAAGAATTAAGATTTTAATGAATTGTTAAAAGTAAATTAAAAAATTTCCCGTTCTGCCACATCCCAGAAGCAGAACGGGATTGAATGTTTTTTAATTATAATTAATACAACATAATTTAATCTATGAAACCTCTTAACATACATATTTTTTATGTTGCGTAATATCCTTTAGTAAGGAGATTTTTTGCAACTGCAAAGCCTTTTTTCCGTTTATTTTCTTTCTTAATCTATTCTTTTTGGGTACAGCATCCTGTAACTCATTTTTATAACGTGCGTCTGTCACTTTTTCCTTTTTTCTAGAGGAATGCATAACACTTTGCCTTATACAGTACTATCCCGTTCCGCCACGCACGCAAGTTTCAGGTTTTTTACCCAGTCTTAATGCAATAAAACCTTATACGTAACTTGTATGCAGCTATATACACCTATTTTTGCCGCAAAAATAATAAAGTCACGAAGGCTCAGTCAGAATTCGAGTCGGCTTCCAGGACTGCTTTCTTGAAAAGCTACAATGATCCACCCCTATTTACTAAACTGCAGCACTATCCAGAAAAAAAAAAGGATATCCCGTCCTACCTCGCTATCCCAATGCACCCCGAGTTCTTCTAATTAACAAATTTAGATATTAAATCAGTAGGGAGGTATAATGCCCAATTTTGTTTCATTGTTTTACCTTTCTGTGGCCTACGATCAAATATATTGACTTTTGTTTAAGAAACAAAATATTTCTGTAATTTTTAATTCTAATTATTCTTTTTCTGGTAATAATAAAGAACACAAAGATCCTAAAAATAAATGGTCCAGTACAAATGTTGTATACATATTTTCCGATTGTATTTTAAGTTATATAGGTCAAACTAAAAGAACTTCGATTATTAGAATTTTAAAAAATTAGACTAATTTTTATCTTTGTAGCTGTAAATATAATCCGATCAACAAACATTGTTACGATTTTAACGCACTCGCATTTTTGACAGATAACCACATTTTCGAAAATGTTACAAATTAATAACCATCTTGAAAATGCTAATATTAAGCATGGCACAGATTATCTTTGTAAGCATTACGATGTGTCTTTTTAGTACTTTGGTCCTTTCTACTCAATCTTTGGTGTCATGTTTCAAATTTTGGCATTTTACTTTAAGTGCTATATAAGTACGGCGAAAAGCCAGCATCGAAACGTCGGCATATCTAATTGGTTAATTAATTTCACTCTATTTTGTAAGGTTTATCTGTTAAATTGAGATCGTATTGTAACGGCTCGTTTCATATTTCTTAACTGTTTCCTTTTGTCTTTACTGTATTTACTTACAATTTTTATATTTTTCCTTTACCATACATGGTCAATTTATTAAATTTATTAAATTGACCATGTATGGTAAAGGAAAAATATAAAAATTGTAAATAAATACAGTAAAGACAAAAAGAAACAGTTAAGAAATATGAAACGAGCCGTTACAATACGATCTCAATTTAACTTAATTTAATTTAATTTAATCATATTCTTAAATAAAAATATAGTAATACTATACAATAATAATTACGAAATTTAATATTTATTTTAAAATTAATTTAAATTAACGTCACAATAATTTCTCTAAATGAACTAAAATAGATCGGAAATTACATTTTAAATTCGGTTTATACCTATATTTTTCAGATTAAGTAAACTTTATGCTCTACGGTCGACTTGTTCAAAGGTAGGCCGAGTGTGGAGACTCAATCCTGCATATTTATTTTATCCTCGGTGGAATTTTGTAAACTAGTTGACAATCGCGAGCAGATAAATTTAATTTCTGCAAAAATATTGATTTAAAATTAATTTATTGTTTTGTTTTTCGATAAATTATCTGTACTTCAAAATTGTGATATTTGTATTTATGTGTTAATTAAAGTAAATATTGTATAATTGATAACGACTTTATACATTATATTTCCTCCCCGACAACAAAACCTCTACTTTGCAATATTCACTCGTAAGAACTCCAAAACCGGAAGTGTTCCACCTAAATTGATCTGAGCCCGATTACAGTATCTATTGCTAATAGTTCCACAGACGTTAATTTTTATATCACATCAGTAGTTGTTTAACCATAGAAAAAACTCGAATTTGTAAGCTTGTTTCCTTACGTAATGACACTTCAATTTTCTTTTAATTTCATTGTTCCCGGCTAAAAAATGACAGCCATATTGTTTTGCAGAGTGCATGCTGTTTTTTAATTACATATTGCTGGGTTGTCTTATAATTTTTAAATAAAATGTTATGTGTTACGCTCATTTTGGCCCAAAAATTAAATTTTTACTTACTTGCCTAATTCGTGTACGTTTTAACAACAAATTATTGATATCAAATGAAGAAAATTTAGTTTATGTATGTTAATTTCTTCAGGAATGAACATTTTGTAAGACTTAAATTCTTTTTATCTTTTGCCTTTAAGATTATAGTGACATTATATAAAATGTAATGGTAACTGGAGTACTCTTAAAAAATATAAGGCATTGTAAATGAGTTTTTAAATTTTTTATTGTTTAGGTATTTAGTTATCTCTGTTGAGGGCAGATAAAATCTAAACATAGCAACGAGAAAGATTGTACCAAACCAGTATAAGCGATGTCCTGGTCACGGAAACGAGAAGGTTCGTCAATTAGGGTGGGATATGTTAGAAAAACGACGACAAAATTTACGTCTCGGGGCTCTTTTTAAAGCGTACGCAGGCCAACAATCCTGGGAAGATATTGCATCAAAGTTTTTAGAAGTAAATTATTTCAGTAGAGGGGATCATCATTGTAAAATTGGACAGTGTAGCTTTAAAACTGACGTTTGGAAATTTTCATTTTTAAATAGGACTGTAAGGGATTGGAACAATTTACCTGCAGAAGTTTTCGAAACATTCCCTGCCAATAGTAACGTGTTTCAGGAAAGAATTAGGAAGTGTAGTGAAGTGCAAATGTAGTGAAGTGTAGTGCGACGAAACAATATATGAATAATAGGTACTTTTTATGTTTTTTAGTTAGAATTTAATTTAATTTATATTATATTAGTGTAATTATTATTTATAACATATTTTATTTTTAAGGTTATTTTTTGTAATTGCCACCGAGTGCTATTGCAGTATTAATAAATTTAAAAAAAATTCAATTTCAAATTTGAGTTTTACTTCCAAGTTGAAGGAAAATAAATGCGTGATTTCCGCGTGCCGGATACGTATGCGTATAAGTGTAATACTTGGCATGCGGTAAATACAGCCTGCAGTGTTTCTAGAGGTGTATCCGCTTTAAAGCTGTAATACACGTTTGTGTGTTTGTGCAACGCTTCATAATAAAGTTTAACTGTTCCTTACAAAGAGTCGACAAAAGATGAATTGTTTCAACTTTCTCCATAGCATTATTGCGACAGCGAAATTCATAAGACCCTGATTTTAAAATGTAATACAATTGTCTGCATAGAAATAAAATCTACCATTACTTCCATTTCATAAAATATTCTGCACTGATTATAACTTATCAATATTTACCTTATACGTAAAAACTTGTAGTCTTCATGACCTCTGTTTTCAATAGCAATATTTCAATTTTACAAATTATCCATTTCACCGCCTCAGCAGGTAAAGAAATTGCAAACTAACTTTAAAATAAACCTTTTGAAATTGGTCTCTGAAAGATTAATTGAATTATCGTTTAATTTAAGCTGAACAGCTTCATATTTTAATCGATAACTGTCGGTCTCCAGAATTTTAGTATTCACAAAGTCAGAGGAATGGTCATAGAATGTTTGAGTTGTCACTGATTTTTATTATTTTTCCTAAAAACTACAAAGAAAAATAAAATGAATATATTTTTACCCAGTAGGAAGAGGGATTGCCATCTTTGGCGGCTGAAAGAAGACATCGCTGGGAGACCGTCCTATTTGTTTGGAATTGGAACGATTGTTATTATTGTCTAAAATTAAATTGGAGGAGGATTAGAGTGAAAATTTATGTTTTCAGGGGAGAATTGAAAGAGGAATTAATTTGAATGGTGATGATTCTGGCTAAGACAGCGTACCATTGATTTAATGTATTGGGAAGGAACTTTGATCCGTGCAGTTGTGTATTATTTTGTTAAAAGTTTTAATTTATTATTCTCAATATATTGTGTTAAATGTATGTGAACCTTATTAACTCGTAGATTTAGTAAATTATTCGTTTTCAGGCCACGATTTTGGAACCTGTTTAAATACGTGACATATGAACACAGTAGCATTTATTCTAGAATAGCATCGAACCGATAGTAAATTTAAAACGTGTTGTGACGCGTATAAACTTTCGTCGTATATTTTATTTCATTTATCTAAATTAATTTTAATGAGAAGTTTCCATAGAGAACAGATCCTGAGATGCACTATTCGGGGTAAACCCGACAAGACAAACACAGCCATAAAAATTGAAGCCTGACAGGCGCAGTCCTTTGTCTGAAAAGATTTTTGCAGCTCTACGAAAAACTCAGGTCAACGAGGGAGTTGACAGAGAAGATAGAAAAAGTGGGGAGACCAATGAGGTTTTTAGGAGAGGTGAGTTCGAGGTGGAGAGGACCTCAAAAGGAGGATTCAGAAAAAGTAGATGGAGATGAGAGGTCAGAGAGGAGCAAGGAAAGGGAAAGTCGGACTGGCTGGCTTCAAGGAGTCAGAGAGGAGAGGCGATCTGGCTCAAGTGTCACCTGGGAAAAACTGGAAACCAGTAAACACATTAGAGGTCTTCGTGGTTCACAATGCTGACCCGGTAGTTGTCTTTGTGTTGAATCAAGGATTTCCGGTCAACAAGGAAACTAGGGAAGGATGAATGCAAAGCAAAAACAAAAATCAATAATCTCTCGATCTGCTATGCTTATAAACACGTTATACATCCCTTAGTAAAGTACATTAAATTTACTAAAGTCTCTTGCTATGTTATTTCTTTTCTTAGGGCTCAGATGGGGAAATAAAATTCATTAAAATTGATCAATTCCTAAATATTGTAATTTTCTGAATCTTTTACATTTGTTAATAATAAACCTGTCAAAATTGAGATTTATTGACACCCATCAGTTTAAATATATACTCTAATCTTTAATGTATTTACAAATATTAAAAATCACGTCAGAGTTTAAACAATAAAGTAAGCCAGAATATATAGAAAATTATTACAAATGTTTCTCTATCGACAGTTAGTTATTTGAGAGTTCCTTTGCAAACAGATGGGCAACCATTAAACAAAATCTTATAAAGTATTATGCGTTTGTTCTCTGGATCTATAGGGTCTTTACTCTTATCGAGAAGGAGAATTAGCGAATTCATAATAAATATTCATGAATATGAATTAAATATACTTGTGAAGTTTTTATGCAATAATTGATAAAATGCGCTAGACAGTAGAAATACATCAACCTGACATTTTGAGGACAAACTACATCCGTTTACAAGCCAGAAAAGGTAATGTCTGTGTGAATGTGACGTAACATTCCGGCAATCGATGTTACTTTAGGGGTTACGAGTGAGAGAATTGGGACGTGGGGAGGGGGTGGGGGGTGCGATGCATTAATGGTCGCCAATGCAGTCTTCATGATCCGCAAAATCCACTTGTTAATTTCGGTTCGCTAATTCCCCGTACAACGTATTTTACGCAACAGCAATCCTCGTTTGTAAAATAATCTTTCCACCCACCACAATAGATAGTGAAAGTCACTGAAATCCCATTAAAAATTTACTGTGGTGCTTCAAGTGTTAAAAGCTTTCAATTAAATTAAATTCCATCCATTTACTGACAAGCATAAGTGGTTTCCACATTTTGTAAATATTTTAGTTCATCAGGACTTGCTATTTACTATCTCCTATGTTTATTTTCTTCTTTATAACAATCATATAGAAATAAAATTCAGAATATCATGTGACTAGCTTACACTTATCCATTTTATTTTTTTACGACGAAAAGTATCTTTTTCAACTCCGGAGAAGAACATATTTTGTTCTGATGCAAAAGCAGTTTCTTGGTTTCAAGAACTGGATGTTCTGAAAATGTAAATCATTATTACCGACTCATCCATTAAATTTATTGAGCCTTAGTATAGAAGATCATGAACACATGTCACTAAAATTCTCAGATTGTCTTTCGTCATTCTTGTTTCATTAATATCAATACCGTGTGCAACTGACTCAGTCATAATTCACTTCGTCACTAGCTTTTCATCTGTCGCTGTTTACCTATTAAAACTTCATCCTGATTGATATAGGGCATTATCAGTCTTATACCTGGCATATAACACACAGGGGAATTCGAGGCTGAACGGGACACGTACTGTTTAATAATTTGTTTAAAATTATGAAAAAATTAAAAATGACTTCATAAAAGTTTATTCTATTACTTACTTAACCAAATCTCAATATAACTTAAAACAAAAACATATTTTTTATGAAGTTTTAAAAAGCAACTTTCAAATTTCCCATTCTGCTCCAACCGCGGGTCAGAAATTAGTGCAATATAACTAAATTTAACTTAAGAAAACATTTAATACCTTTTGTGCTTACTTTTTTAGCGTTATGTTTGTCCCATTACCATTTTTCCTTTCGCAAAATATTTTTTACAACTACACAGCCTTTGCAAACATTTTTCCCTTCCTTCCATTCTTTCTTAATCTATTCTTTTTAGGCATAACGTCCTGTAACCCAATCTTATAAGTCGGTTCTGTCAGTTTTTCCATACATTACATTATACAGTAGTATCCCGTTTAAGGTTTTTCACCGAGCCTTAATACAAGTATATTTAAGCCTTTAACGTGTCTTATATGCAGCTAAAGACAAGTAGTTTATGAATATATACCGTTAGAAATAGAAGCGAGCAGTTTTGTAATTTCCTTCTGGCGAAATACGGCAAAAATTATAAAATCATAGATTAAGGCATCAAAAATGTAGTTCATTCACAAGGTGCAGTCAGAACTTGATCAGGTCGGCTTCCAGGACATCGTCCTTGACCAGTTTCAATGTTTCATCCCAGTTTACTAACCTCCAGCACCATCCGGTAAAAAAATAATAGGGTACACCATTCTACACCGCTATCCCGTTCCGCCCCAACTACCCCTAAATATGAAAGGCGGTTTCAAACCTCAATCTGTCCTGATTCGAAAAAATCCCTTAGCGGTGGCCACTCCCAGAAAATTTCATCCTTCACAATAGCCGGGGTTGCCAAAACTGTTATCAGGATATTGTGCGAGGTCGGAAAAAAAATATTTTTGTTTGATATGTCGCGATGGAACCACAGCTGCCATCCGTTCATAGTACCGCTAATGGCGCTAATTGTCCAAAACTACTTGTTGGGCTCCGCTATGGAATGTGTTTTGAACCAACATAACCTTTATTTTTATATAGGCAAGAATTAAGGCGACAGGAGTATATGTGGGAATTACAGGGGAATAGTTGTCACAAATACAATCAGCAGATTATACGGAAAAATAATAAAACAAAGAATATAAAAGTGGAAGCGGAAGAGCAAGCTGGATTTAGAGCAGGCAGATCGACAATTGATCATATATTCTCGATTACTCAAATTATTGAAAAGAAAACGTCCTTTCAACAAGAATTACATCTACTCTTAGTTGACCTAAAGAAGGCGTATGACAGTGTCCCTTTGAAAAAACTATGGGAAGCCCTTGAAGAAACTAATATTAACATCGAACTAATAAAAACAGTAAAGAAACTGTATAAACAATCAAAGACAAAAATTAAGATAGGCAACATGGTCACAGAAGGATTCACAACAACCAAAGGATTAAAACAAGGCTGCTGCCTATCTCCCACATTGTTCAAAATCTACCTCGAACACACACTAAAGGAATGGAAGAAAAAATGCCGAAACATGGGGCTACCCTTAAAAGATAACACCTTATTAATGTTATGTTTTGCGGACGACCAAATATTGATAGCCCAAGACTATGACGATATGAATTACATGACCCGCAAATTAATAGAAGAGTATTCAAAATGGGGATTAGAAGTAAATATGAACAAGACTGAATACATGTGTATTGGAGGAGAACAACAGGACCTAGAAATTGAAAATGGACAACAAATAAAACGATGCAATGAATATAAATATTTGGGAATAAAAATATCACAAAAGGGCACACTGGATGAGGCGATTCAAGAAAGAAATGTACAGGGTAGGAAAGCGATAGCCATGCTAAATAGCATTTTATGGGACAAAAGTATTACGAAACAGAACAAACAAAGAATATATCATACAATTGTAAAAAATATAATAACGTATGGCGCTGAAGTCTGGCCACTAAAAGAACAAATGGCTAAAAAGTTAACAGTGACCGAAATGGATTTCTGGAGGAGGGCGGTAGGTAGATCAAAAATGGATAGGATACCAAACAAAAAAATCAGAGAAATTATGGATGTCAACCACAACATAATTGATGACATAAGAGACAAACAACTGATCTGGTTTGGACACGTACAAAGGATGCCAGAAACGAGACTACCGAAACAAATTCTACAATGGAAGCCGAAAGGAAGAAGGAAACAAGGCAGACCCAGAAAGAGCTGGATTAGTGGAATAAATGAGGAAATCCGAGAACGAGGAATAGAAGAAAATTTATGGAAAGACAGAGAGGAGTGGCGTTTGGGAATCGGAAGACGCAAGACGTTATAAAACGATATATATATATATATATATATATATATATATATATATATATATGTTCTAAGAATAAGATACATTTCAAGTAATATTAAAACAAAGTCATGCGTGTTATTTTCTTCTTTTTTCAAATAAATTTTATTACGGTTAATTGTTAATGATAAAGTTTCTGTTTTCAATATTTTATCTACCTCTTTTTCTTAGATTATAAAAGAAAATAGGATGACTTGATTAAATGCATGACTAAAAAACCATGTCGCAATAGGTAAAGTTTGTATAGGTACATATGTGTATATGAGAAATATGGCAAAGTCATGAATGAAATACTTTTTATTATACAATTTATCTCTTAAAATTATATCTATACCGCAAAACGAGTCAGTGAAGCTCGGTGATTCATTTTCTTGAGAATGATCCATACATGATTAATTTAAATTAAATGAGTAATACCTGCTCATTCCATTCTATTAAAAACATTTTATTTTAACGTATTTATTACAAATTGATATTGTAACCCCGATGAATATTTTTCCTTACATTTCGAATTAACTCTCAATTCTTCCCTCGTTTCTCTAACGGTTACTAACTTTCAAACTTCTTCATTTTATAATATATCTTTAGACGTAATTTAGTTCTTGACGTTCTTTATCAATTAGTAATTTTCCAATCAATTTCATCTTGTTATAGCTATGTTTATTTATTTTGAACTTGATATAATGTGTTAGGCTTAACATAGTCATGTATTATCACGTAATTGCTCTTCTTGCTTTGGTACCGTGAATTTAAATGGTGAGGCAGGAATATCCTGCCAAGCAGATATTTGAGAACGCATTAAGCACAAGATATGTAACGGTTACAGATCGGAAATATATAAACGATTGCAATCCGAATGTGATTGGTTGAGAAAGGGCAGCTTTCAGGCCAATCAAAGAGGCGATAAGGGGAGTCGTCGTGGAAATTCAGGGACCTAGTGGATCGGAATGCAGGCACATCATCACATGTGGCAAGAACGAACCATTCCATCTTCGGATATTCATAAAACAAATTCCGCTGAAACGGTAATCGTTTGAACTGTCCGGAAACGCGTGTTTTTGGAGCACATTAAGCGAACAGCAAACCTTTCCATTAAACACAAAACGTGATTTGAGTTCGTTGCACGTCTATCACAGTGCTTTAACAGCATTGCAGCGTATATACTCTGCCTTTCTAAATAATGAATTCAAATAAAATCCCACAACTAGCACTCAACCTCTCGACGCATTCAGACACTGTGGTATAATATATAACATAAATCGTTTCAATAATCTCCTGGAACAGTTTACGAAGCCGAACTTAACGTTTCTTAGTTCTTCTCTTCGAAAAGGCAAGCAAAAAACTTATCTGTCGGACTGTCATTCTTTTATCAAAAAAGTATGTACAAATGTAATAATTAAAATCACTCGAATACTAATGCAGAATGAAAGTGATGATACTTAGAAAAATAATATATTGAAATGAAATAAGAAACTCCAGCGAGTACAATTCAATTGTAAACGATGTCTCGTGGATTTTCTTTCAAGATATTTAAATGAGCTAAACCCTAGGGGGAAAAAAACGTTGTACCTTCCCTCAAACTCGGAGAATCCTAAGGTCGGTTACATTATCCACATAAGAAACATTTATTCATTTCTCTACTTTGTCTTGAGAAAATCCCTTCTTTGGATTGTTATTAAAAGAAACACTTTTTAAATAGGTCTCTTGAACCTTCGATTATAATAAGTTTAAGTCGCAAGCAGTTAACCAAATATATAGCAATGAAGTAGAACCAAATGTTATAATTCATAATCATCATTCCTATCTATAAATAAAAATAATATAAGCACACCTGTTGTAGTTTCAGAATACGACACAATTTAAAATATAATTATGTCTTTTCAAATTATTTTAAGTAGATACGCTAAACTCTTTACTCGTACGATAATCCTGTTATTTTTATAATTAGATTTCTATTCATATTTTTCGAATGTTTAATCATTTCCGTCGGAAAGAATATTGGTGTCAAACCTAATTTCAAATGAGTCATAAATCTCATTTTGGAATCATGGACGTCACGACACAAAAACTGGTTTATGCAGTGAAACCTCGTCGTTCAATCACAGCTATTCAAAATTTCACTTTGAAATTAAATATAGTACTTCAGTGTGACAATTTATCATTTTGAAAGTGTTTTGATCCATTAAACAAAACAGTTCAATATTTTAATACTTCGCCATAGAGGTTGTGCATTCTGTTTGGCCTTTTGTGGTCCCTAAACTGGATTTGTCAGGCCTCGCTTCCCACGAAATGATTGGGTGAAGGGAGTATGGGAGCTTTAGGGATTACAGCGAGGATTCCAAGTAAAAGTTAAAGTACCTGTCTCGGAGCGTGTTGGCCTTGCCTGTTCCAAAGTTCTAACCAAATTCGGAAGTTCGTCACTGTGTAATCAAATATCTGTTCACCATGTGACCAGAAACTTCCCTGATGAGTACTTCTATAATATCTCGAGCACATTAACACTTCATATAATGTAATTAAAACTTGTTTTTCCCCAAATATTTTCAATCAGTGATAGTTACTTCGCAATATACATTTTAAAGTGTTAATTAGTAGCGTTTTCTTTTACCTAGCAATAGGCTATTGTCACAAAATCACTTTCCCTCGATATAACACAAAATATGACGAAAAATAAGAACTGAAAATAAATTCATAGTACAATGTGACTTTACCAAACGGTGTTCGTTTTCAATTTTGTTGTGGTATTCAGTCCCAAGACCGGTCCGATGCAACCCTCCATACTAAACTATCTCGCACGCCTTTTCATTTCCTTATAACTACCACACCCCCACATCCTCCTTAATCTGCATACCGTATTCCATCCTTCGCCACCTCTTCTGTTCTTACCCCACATACTTCCCTCTAATGTTAATTTTGGAAGACCCTCGTGTCTTAAAATGTCTCTTAGCCAACGTACTCCAAATTGTTCACTTTTCCCCTTTTCTGTTAAGAACTTCCTGGTTTGTGATTCTATCCACCCATCTGATTTTCAGCATTCGCCTATAGCACCACATTTCAATATTTCTCGATATTTCTTGAAGTTAAATTGAATATAGCAGCTTCCTAATATAATGCAATTGATAAAAATAGAATTTTTTAGAAATTACTCGATATAAATCGGTGTAAAAATCAAGTTTGTAACGGCATTACACAAAAAAGTAAAAACTGAATGAAAATATCAAGAATGGTACATTTAGACTAAGCTGGTAATCGAACCAAAGACCTCTGTTTAGTACGCCAATGCTTTTACGGATGCATAAAAGTCAGACACGATAGGAAGTCAGATTGCTCAGATTTCCAGAGTATCCCATGCAAAGCGGAGGTCCTCGGTTCTATTACCGTCCCATCCGAGACTTTCCCTTCTTGATCCTCTAGTTCATTCTCAGAGCTTTCATCGGAGCACAATTGAATTCATTTATTCTGTTCTCGACCTAAAACTAGACCATGACAATTCGTTGGATCCAAAAGCACAAGACTGGCGCATCCATCACAACATATAATCTCGCTACAAAAATTGTTTCACGCAGTCGTAAAGATGTGGTTTAATCAGAGAAAATTTAGATGTTTCCAAACCGTTGTCCGCTGATACAATTGGATCAGTCAGCCAACTGCTTCCTAAAACTGGTTGAATGCTGCGAACAGACAGAAAACTCCTTCCCGTCATTGGGAAGGGCGTGAGACAAGTACCCAAGAGCCCAACCAACCTGCTGCAGGTTTTCTATGATTTTCCCTGCATCTCATTCAGGTGAATCACCCGGTAGGGTCCTTAAACTATAGTCCGGGGCCCCTATTCCACCCTTGGCTACCTTTCTCTACCTTCCACACTACCACCACCCCCTGCCCTTTCAATACCCTTCCTATGCTATTAAAGTAAGGGTGCCTGTTTCAGGATCAACTCATGTAGCCTGTTACCAAAACATAATTCTGAGAAATCAAAAGAAAACCTTTTATTAATTTTACTGCCTAGGCATTATTAAAGTTAGTAATTATTTATTTCATTCAATAAAACTAAATTTGGCACATATAAATTAATGTTATTGAGTATTTTGAAATTCACTGTGTATTGTGTTAGAGTATGGCAATACCATCTAGTTAATGAGACCAAAATGCAAATTTTAAGTAAATTATTATAAATTCTTTGTTAAAAGTTAATAATTTGAAAGGCGTTCGAATAGATTTAAAACACGGCCGTTATTTGCCATTGACGATATCTGCTTATTATTGTAGTTTTCAGTCATTAGAGTGGACTATTTTGAGCGAGCTTTTTCGTTTCCACATAACTACCACAGCGCACATCTTACCTAATCTTCTTATCGTATTTCATCTTTGGCCTCCCTGTTCTGCTCTTACACCCATGATAATATTACAAGACCCTCATGTCTCAAAACGTGACACATTAATCTATCCCTTCTCTTGGTAAAAATCTTCCATATTGTTCTCTCTTCTATTCCGCTTAGAAATTAGAATTGGAATTTTATTTTTAAAAATAGGAGAACAAAAATGCGTTTGAATAATATAATATATTAATAATTACTTTCATATTATAATTCAAATCTTTGACTAAAAATACTATTAATGCTCTACTTTTCTCTTTATAAGAAGTTTATTTCGTACTGTGGTGAACAAATTTAGTGAATCGCTCAGGTCTCTAGTCAGCAATCAGCAAACTTTCTTCCACACACGAATCTCAGAAAACCATACCACAGTCTATCTGTAAATGCATTGAAATCAGGTTGGCAATATCTATCAATCAATTGTATTGTTTATAGTTAGTTACATTAATTCCCGAATATTTAATAGGACAGAAATCACTACAGATTTCGTGTGTTTGCAATCATCAAATTATGAATAAATTTAATATTCATGATGATATATTATGTTTATTTTATTAAGTATTTGTAAGTGCTTTTATACGAATATATATATATATATATATATATATATATATATATAACCTACATTGCGAAATAAAATATTTGTTTGGTTGAGTGCTTGGTATTTCAAGTATTGTAGCTAACAAACAATTATGTGGATGGG
The DNA here is from genome assembly GCA_034510155.1 of Eucriotettix oculatus. Classification (NCBI taxonomy): domain Eukaryota; kingdom Metazoa; phylum Arthropoda; class Insecta; order Orthoptera; family Tetrigidae; genus Eucriotettix; species Eucriotettix oculatus. Next base: position 32,370,746 of record CM067377.1, on the reverse strand, counting down.
AAAAGATGCCTAAATATGGAACTGGTAAAGCGAGCCACAAGCCTTTTTTTTTCTTTTTTGGTTAACAGGCTACATGAGGGTGATCCTGAAACAGGCAACTCCCCTTTAATAGCATAGGAAGGGAATTGAAAAAGGGGGGATGCGGAAGGTAGAGCAAGGTAGCCCAGGGTTAACTAGGGCCCCCGGGCTATGGTTTAAGGATCCTACCCGGTGTTTCACCTAAAGAGATGCAGGGAAAACCCTAGAAAACCTGCATCAGGTAGGTCGGGCATTGGGTACTATTCTCACACCCTTCCGAATGACGGGAGACGAGTTTGCTGTGGTACGTTGCCTATATATATTCGTAGTTAAATTCACGATTGAGAGTGGTAGTGACTTGATTATTCGGTCAGGATCAAAATTGACAACTCTGACCAGGAAACGTCAGATGACCTGGCTGACGAAACAAGATGATTCAACTGCGGCTGTTGCAATCATCTTTTTTAAAAAATGTTACCTATGGAATAGATATATGTTTTACCCTGTGCGTTTGAAGTATTAGCAGACAAGGGAGTTGCCCCACTGCTGTGATTCCAAATTTCAGCTCTGTCAAGAAAGTTGACGCTGTCTTTTATTCTTCCAGACGACGCTGCGGAGAAATAATCTTTTTCATCTGAGATTTGTTAGGCTGGTATAGAAGAGTCAGAAGTTCTTTTCCTTGTTAACAACAAAAACCGTCTCATACATAAAGTGTCTACTTGAAATTACATTTCGGCCGTGTTATAACGCAGCGGTTGCATTACGAAACCTAATCTGGGTTTGCCAGTGCTAGTGCTAGTGGGATTTTTTACATGGTCCATCAAATATAGAGGGGTCGTTTAAACTCGTGTAATGACTCCGCACTCTACACAATTAAAGGACTGTCGGCGTATTTCACCTAATTATTGCATGTAACTGTTCGGAACAAGCACACTGGTGTACCTCCCCGCAATGCAATACGCAACCATTGCGGTAATTTAACCGAACATTACATATAACATGTATAAGGGAAAGGAATATCTGGAAAGTACAGCACATAGTTTAAATGAATCATTAGTAGGAGCATGAGATTAAAAATTTTAATCACTGCCACACACAACTGTATTTTTAAATTCCTTAATAATCAGTTTAATTACTTGATTTAGATATATTTTCATTACAAAGCACAACTGACTGCCTTCCCCTAACTATCCAGCACCTATTTGATGAACTTTGATGTGGTTCTGCATCTAGTTTCTTCGTGGATAAGAAAACATTGTGTAGCATACGTATTTGTGAAGGTGGATCGGTACATTCCTATAAGTTAAGAAGGAATACGTCAGTCTTAAATGCTTTTTATAATGAACTAGCCCGGCATATTAATTCTCAAATATAATAGACATACGTAACTTATGATAGTTTTTGTTTCCCACGTTCGTCGTCATTGCCGATGCCGCACAATACAGACAAAATACGTAAGAGCATATTGTATCCTATGTCATTAAGGTAGGGCGGATACACCGTAAAAGTAATTGACCCCGAAAAGTATTTAATCGACAGAAATATCCACCCCCTCCAACCCCGTCAATAAGGGTGGTAGCCATGTCTTACCCGAACAGTGCTGATTTCCGCGTCACAAAGAACGGTTGAAAAATTTGGTTGAAATTGCTTTACGCGCTTAGATTTTTATGTGGAACATACATACACACAAACACGTAACAAATTTGAGTTCCTTTTACACACAAACAATGAATTTCATTTATAACAATAATGTAGTTGAACCACCTATTTGGTCTGTTTAGCACGAAATAATTAGTAAATTTAATGAACGCTTTATTTAAGTAACAATATATTTCAATTATAAAATATAAAATGATTAGCTCTCGAGTGCGGCGCACATTCTGCGCCATATAAAAGAGACGCGTTGGACCACCCACAGTCAATTTTATTTGTTTCAGATTTCTGCTTTTCCTGCTTGTGAGATATAAATAGTAGTTACAGGGTAGAATACCAATCAAAAAGGTTCCAACACTTATTGGATCGGCGAATGTTAATGTAGAACGAATAACAAATCTTGAAAAAGTGCTATCAGAGATTGAATTACGATTATCCTTAATTATATTTTAACAGTTTCCAACAAAGCTATCGTTTGGTGTGTCAATAAATAAACCATTTGCACAGAAGTATCATCTATTAAAAAATTATGCAAATAACTTACTATGACTTCCTAGAAATCCAGAAATCATCGGACATTTGAAAATGAATAATGGACATGTTTCGGTAATTTATCAGAACGTAAGTTTACAAAATATATATTACTTAATGTGTGTTTTATAAAAAATATATAAATATAAATTAAAAAGAAGCTTTATTAAATAATATTTCATTTTTCAAAAATCTAAAGAAAATAATTGTGTACTAGATGAAGTCTCAAATATGAAAATCAGTCGTAGTATTAATTGAATTAAATCTTTATTTTGACTGTAAATTGATTTAAGTTAAAATGATATAGTATTTGATATGGAGAAAGCGAAGCAACATGATAACGCAGCATTAAATGCCGTGGATGGTAGTAAGATAATCGCCGAGTAGTCACAGGACAATTTTGTTTTGAAAAAATTTATAAGTATTCATTTCAATTAAAACTCAATACAGTTTAAGCAGTTTATCGTTCATTGCTTATTTTCCCCCTTTTAGACGCTCCCTCTTCTCATACCTTACCTGCGTCTCATGGCAGCCTTGGATCGTGGCTGCGGGACCTCGATTCGCGCAGTACAAGAGACTTGATTTTTGTCTCCCGCTAGAAAGACCGGCCAAAAGTGTTTTCCAGGGAATACTATCGAGTGACCTAGTCCCTGTGGAGTGCCGTGCACTTTCTGTTGACTATTTTTAATTTTACAGCTGTTAGCCGGCGAAGCCTCGACGCGTTATCCTGAGACGCAAGTCCAGCAACGTCGATGTCGGCAGGCGCGTCCGGAGCACGTGAAGACGTTGCTTGAGATACAACGACGCCCACGTTGGTATAACTATATATTACCTTATATTTTGTAAAAAAAATACTATTGGCATTGTATTGTATAATTAGCTTATTCTATCACTGCGATTACGCAAACGCTTGAGTGTCGTTATGGGTGCATGTATTGTATTATCGATTTAACAAACTAGGTTAATAATTAATTTCTTTGTCAGTACCCTTTTCTTGTGTTAGTTGTTGCCATTTCTAGGAAAATATATTCTATATTATTAATTTAATCCTGTTACCTTGACTGAAGCTCTAGTTCATGTCTGGCACTACCACATCCCTCACTAAATCCACACATAGAAGGACATGATGCTTATTTACTAACTAGTCGAATTTCTTCAACAAGAACCATTTGCACAACAAAACTAGGGTTCGTACTTATCCTTAGATATAACATTCCCTAGTTTGAAACAAGAGGTTCAAGTCATTCCGTTGGTGAGTCGTAGCGCGACTACACGGACTAATTAAATTAATCCAATCTAGTTAAAGAAAATCTAAATTCGCAAAAATATAAACTTCGAATATTCCGAGATTTTTATAAAAGTTTAATGTGTTCGTTAATAAAAATAATGCTACTTCAGCAGTTATCAAGGCCCAAAACAAAATTCCTCTGAAAAATAATATTAACTGTTTATTTATATTTTAATAAATACTTTCAATAATTATTATCTCAATTTTCAATTCACTATGAATTGAATTAAAACTTTCTCTTAATTTCATTGACGTCACGCTGCCTCCAATCACATCTCTTGGTTTATTAAACCTACATACTAAGTACGTGTACTCCATTTTCTTTCCTAACAACATCCTAAACTTTCAGTTTAAGATTTGCTTTTGGGTTCGTCATCTAGTTTGTGGTGTAAGTCGCTCTTGGGACTCTTGCGTTTTCCAAACACGAGATGAAAGCAACAAAAACGCAGAAACTTTGTGTGGTATGTATTTTATACCTAATTTTTGCCTGTATTTCGGCTACTACTTCTTGTAATTGATGGACTTTAAAGTCGGGCTTTAAGTATTTTAAGTTTTCAACAATTTAATTATATTCTTATTTATGTCCTACGCGGCCTTTAAGTGCAAGAAAAATGAATAAAAGAAAATTAAAACATTTATACTTTAAATACGTATATCTGATATAAAGTATATTTAATATAGTTTATTGAATCAGACACGAGTATAAAATGACTAGTCTTCTCATTAAAACATTTTTTTGTGTATTCTTTGTCATCTTTAGTCGAGCCTCGAGGATCAATAATAATTAAAACCTTGGTCTACCAAACATATTTCTATTCTGAGTCCACATTGAATATTATTTCAACAGAACAACATCTATTCAACTAACGGTAACAGTGAAAACAAATCCAATTGAAATAAAACTTCGCAATGAAAGTTTATACAATAGTTTTTCATTATCATTGTTAATTTGATTTTTAATTACATAAAGCTGGTTTCTAATCAAGTTTTCCATTACCAATTTCTCTAACGACCCATAGCAGCTTCTCCTCTGGATATTGCTAAGCTCGGTCATTAACCTGCTACCCACTCACGCAATAAATCCCGTAACAAAATCTTATACGTCCACATTGATGTGAAAACAAAGCCACTAGACAGAATTAAGCATATCTGTGCTTGTAAGTAGGTTCGGTCTCTAGAGCCTGTAATCCTTTCTTAACCCCGAAGACGAACGGAGTACTTACTGTTCGAAAACTTGGTTTCAAGCTGTATCCCTACATTATATTTTCTCATAGCCTAAACAGTTACCTCAATTTCTCGTTCAATGATATAGAAAAAGAAAACTTGAAAAATATATTTCATCATAATTTTCAACACATAATCTTTCGTTCGTGGCGCAAACAATAAATTTCAATTACAATTCAATAGATTTGTTATTATCAGAATAAAAGTTCAGCTTGCACTATAATCATATAGATAATTGCTCGCTGGAAAGTAGAGAAATAAGAAATTGGAACAAATCACGTCCATGGGTGTATTACTGATAAAGAAAAATTGACGCCATTTCAATATAACAACAAATATTAAAGGCAAACTTTATATGAAACAACTGAAGTCTATCAGTATTAAACAGTAAACTGAAATATTACTGGAAATTGTTTGGAAAATTAAAGGACAATATACTTACATAATTATTATGAAATGAGTTTTTATTCAATTATCTTCTGAATTAAATTTCATTGTGCTGAGTTCAAACATAAAGCCTAATCAAATTAAAGAATATGAAATGTATGAGATAAATATATAATGTCTTTATTGGCCTTTAAACAACCACTAAGTAAAATAAAATAAATACGAAAATTTTAACCATCACTACCCCTTTAATAAATATTAATAGTTGAAGAGGTACTACTTTCCTACAATTAAGGTAATCTCACAAAACTTACAAGGTGATGGTAATGTATAGGCACCGAACTACTATTCGATTTGCTTATAACAGATACGATGAAATATATTAAAAACTTTCTAATCTTATATAAAATGAAGAAAAATTACGCTACGAATTTTTGCACTAATAGGCAGATATTACCTCTACATAATATTTATTCTACCTCAGAGTCATTAAAAACGCAATTCCCGTTTCATGATATCCAAAAGCTAATGGTTCAATCTTAGATTAGTGACACGAAGTTTTGTTGACGCTTAACTAAAATTGAAGCCATTTTTTCTCAACCTTTGTAGACAAGAAAACAAGTTTTTCGTTTTTAATATAACTTATATAATTTATTCAGATATCATCATAGAAATCATTTTTTATTCGATACGTAGAATAATATTGTAGTTTTAGGAGAATCGGAAGAATACTTGGAAACCATAATAAATGGCATGAACGTAGTTCTGGAGAAAAAGTTCAATATGAGGATTAATAGAGGTAAAACCAAGGCAATGGAGTGTAGTATGGTAAACAGTGGAATAACAAAGGCTGTTAGATTGGGAAGGGATATTTTGACGGAAGTTAAGGAATTCTGCTACTTAGGAAGCATAATAACTAGTGATGGTAGAAGTATACTAGACATTAGAGTAGGATAGCACAGACAAGGACGGCTTTCGCGAAAAAGAGTAATTTACTTAAGTGTGTATATTAGGAAGTCGTTGCTAAAAATGTTCGTATGGAGCGTGGCGTAATATGGGTGCGAAAAGGAAAAGAAAAGAAGCCTTTGCTGGCGAATGTTGAAAATCAGATGGGTACATAGAGTAACTAACGAGGAAGTTCTAAACAGAATAGGGGAAAAGCGAACAATATGGAGGACGTTGACTAAGAGAAGGGATAGATTAATAGGCCACGTTTTAGAGGGAAGTGTGTGGGGTAATAACAGAAGAGGGAGACCAAGGATAGAATACGCTAAGCAGATTTGGTAGGATGTGGGTTGTGCTAGTTATTAGGAAATGAAAAGGCTTGCGCAAGATAGGTTAGCATGGAGGGTTGCATAAAACCAGTCTTAGGACTGAATACCACAACAACGTAGAATAATTTGTTACATTGACAGTCTCTTTAATGCTATTCATAATCGTACCGTTCTGTAAATAATTATTTAAGCTCTTTGGTCTTTACAAAATTATACCAATTGGTTATCAAAAATGAGTATAAGGAAGATGATAGATAAATGGTATAGAAATTTTTGCCGATGTGATATGTTACATGTTAGCGTATGAACTTTTAATCTAGACCTGAGTTCTTTTTACAAATTTATTGCTGAATTATATTGATGTATTTTCAAATTTACCATTTTTATATACCTTGTTCCTGTACTTAATTTTTCTTATATCAATTAAAACGTCAAAATAACTCATATTGCACTTTCGTAACTGTTAGTAGTTTCATCTCCCAATTTCATCTTTTGGTCTTGCTATCTCTTATTACCTCCTGTCCATGCTATAGGCGTTTCTCCGCAACACAATCAGCTTCCTTAATTATCATTATCTTCCGCTTTATATTACCCGGAACAATTAGCTTTGCAAGCGATGTTGTATCGGAAACGAGTTACTAAAGCTAAGGAACTGTTTGTCAGGTACATAGATAGTAAAACAACCTGTTCTATGAAACAATAACTAAGATGTAATCATTTCGCTCGTGAATATTAGCCGGTCTTTCCATATTCTATTCCTATGATTAATGATATAGTTTTAAAATTCAAATAATATAGTAATTACCTTATTTTTGAGATATATTTTATAATCTGTCAAATCAGTTTTGCAGGCAGTAGCTCTAACTCAACTTGAGTTACTTTTCTGTCTTTCCATTGGACTCGCGTAAAACATATTCAGTCGTTTTCTTTGACAGATTGATTATGACCCCTTTCAAAGAAGACACTGTCAGTCGACTCGGTAGGCCAAGGCTCTCAAAGGGCTCCAGAGCCAAGGAATAATAATAAGAATTATTTCATAGTTGACTTTTGTCCTTCAAATATTACGTATTTTTAATGTTAGTTATAACATTGTAAATTACAAAAAAGAAATTAGATTTAATTATATATTTCATGAACAGTCCTGTCATGGGCATGGAAATGACTTCCCAAAATGCAAAAACGTATCTAATGCGACTCTCCATAAATTATTTTTTAAAAATAAAAGAAATCGTATTTTAAGACTTCTCTGCGATATTTTGTTACGTTACAATGTCTGTTATTAATATAAACAAAGCGTCGGCGAATGTCTTTAGCCATGTCTGTACTTGCCGACTTGAAATATTCAGGCAGCACTAGCGAGTTTGTGGTTGGAGCAGTTAGTCGTCACCCTGGGGATGATCGACGCATCTATTAATCCCAGGGAATCCATGAGAATGCTTTATCTCAACATAAGCCATGGTTAGGCACATCACAGTCGCTTGAGTACAATCAGAAATAGGAAATAACTAATTATAATGGAAAATAATACGCTTGTTTGGAAAACATTTAGTAATTTTATTTTATATATATATATATATATATATATATAATCATAAACATTCAAAAGTGAATCATATTGTTATCTATTGACTCAGTTTTACGCATAATTATCTCATTATAATACACGTAAATGATCATTTATTTACATTTCATATAAGAGAAAGACGCGCATTTTACAAAGGAGATAAGAAAATTATGACATAATAATATTACACTTGTCCATTAATAATAATACTTGTAAAATTTTAATGTTTTGAATCAACCGAAAACAATCTTCAGAATAAAATTTTTATTTGCAATAGGAAGTTTTTAAATATTTTGTCATTTTCAACACTTTTAAAATTATGTATGTTCATAAAACTGTCAACTTCGACAACGTCTTGACAGTTTTAAATACAAACATAATTTCAAGCTGGTTGAAAATGACAAAATAGTCGAAATCTTCCTATTGCAAATAAAAATGAATTTGGCTGTTTCAACACATTTTATACTAGTTCAGATTTTAATTGCCGTCCATTCGGGCGCGGACATGGAAATATCGGAACAGTGAGAGTGACACAGAGGTTGCAATGAACCGAAAACCGCATCAAAATACAGGGAATGGAAAAAAAGATATATTAATATAATTTTGGTTCCCACAAGGCCTTTTATCTAAGCTTCCAAAAAGAAGCAACAGGGAATATCTAGGTGCCGAAAATCCCGGGTGTAAGGGTCCTGCATCCCTGAAAAGACAGAAGAACCACTGCAACTGCCCTGGGGGCAATCCCCACTGGTTCAGTAGAGGTGCTACCGTAGCCTCCAAAATGATAGCTCCTAAACGACAGAAGTAACCAGACTCGAAGACATGACCCCCGTACACGACAGAGTCCATGATCAGTGGTCAATGCCTTTTGAGTCATAGTTACTCCCGCCGTTTACATTTAATTCCAGTTCAGATTTGAATTGCCCTCCATTCTGGTACGGACATGAAAATATCGAAACAGTGAGAGTGAGATGGAGGCTGCAATTAACCGGGGCAAAATACAGGCAATGCAAAATATATATATTTAATCAGGCGAGTAGATCTCTAATTCCGAGTTCCGCCTGCTACAAACCGCAAAACGAGACTGTGTGTGCAAGAGAAAATCGAGGCTGGCAGCTGGACACTCCGTGTCACGTGATACGAGGTCGGAAAGTGAGTTGCATGAATGTCACTCGAAACCGGCACAGTTTTACTAGCTTAAAATTATATGCAGCTTTAAATTCCATCTCATCTTCATATTCTAGACAGAATGAGAACCGTTAAGTTTAAAGAAGATACATTGTTGAAGTTTTCACACGACTGTCAGCAAATTATGTGATCCGCAAATTTTTGACAGATTATGTATATGAATTGTATTTACAATTGTTAAATGTGTTTAAAAAAGACTTGCTGTAAAGCATTCAATAATTCTTTCCTACTTTCATATCACTTAATCGTCAAAATAATAAATAATCAGAAAGAAGACTAGAAATCGTTACGATTCACAGAAGACGATACTAATTCAAGAATGAAATTCAGGACTCAGTAGAGCAATGTAAAATCTATCAGGACCAGAGTTAGTTCAGGAATTTTTTTTATAAAGCGTACATGACTTTTATTTTATAATACTAGAAATAATGAGAATTCATTGAAGTATTCTTTCTATAATAAATCAAACAAACAGACGTATTACGTACAATTTAATCTGAATAGCATTGAGATTATTTCTCAGATAACTTTTTGATGACTTGATTCTTATTTTTATTTATTTTCTCCTTACACCGTCGATATTCTACTCCATTTATTATATCTCGTCCATTCCCTGAAGTTCGCCATGCTTTTTCTGATAAACAAACAGCTTGTTTAACTGCAGTATGCAGTTTTGTAAATTAATTCATTAATTTCAGTGCTTACACGTGCTCTGCAATTCTCGTTGCCAAATATAGCGAGTTTCATAATTTTGGAGTTTCATGACTCAGAATTCCCATGTTAGCTTTGAACTTAAAAGAATTCTTCAAATATTTACTTTTAGATTCCTGAGGCATACTTTTCCACCAACGCTGTAAAACGAAATGTACTACAGACCGCTTCTTGTTGACTGATATAATTTTTTCCCCACAAGAGGTCTCATCACTACAGTGAAGGAATTTTTTATATGAAAACAAAATGGAATCGCTGTTTCATTTTGTGTCGCTCTTTGTCTTGCTACGATCAGGGGAACGACGAGAATCCTGTTAAGTATTGGTTGTTTGTAATTTAGGAAGTTACTACCTCTCGGTAAGGCCAGTAAATATGCTTAATAGAATGAGCAAAATCGGCAGTTATGGCATACTACGGAATACGAATGAAATTGCATCTTGACGTACGGACTAACAATGCCAGACTTATTGGAATGATGGTAAAAAAAACATCAATTAACGACGTTGGTTGAGAACGTTGGTCTGGCAGTGGGAACGTGAGTGACCAATCAATCCCCCATGGAGCAGCGTGTTGAGCAACTAGTTGCCTGGCGTCCCGGACCGCGTGAGAAATGGTCTTCCAGGCTGAGATCTCCCCTTTGTGTCTCCTAACGACACGGGAGGGCTCGTAACACCGCTGAAAGGAAAGAAAAACGTATTTCCCCCACCAAGGCAGTCGCAATCTTTCGAACACAATTCATACGAGACGACGCCCAAATGCATCGCGAGAGAAATTAATGGCGAAGCTAACTAAAGTTTTAAGAGGTTTATTTGCCACCTCACCATGAATCTGGTTTCTTGGTTGGCTGAAAATGGTGTGGAAAGTACCGATATTCTATGAAAATTAAATTAGTCAAGGATTAATCTGATCGGAGATAAACGTAAACTTGAAATGATAGCTACTTGTTAGAAAGTAAATAATAAAGTTAAATTAAATTCAGATGGAGACTTTAACAGTTTCTGGTACCTGATATATATTTTTTTACATTTCCCGCTAAGTTAAACTGTTAGCTATGCCCACGACTTCGTTCGCACTGAAATAGCTCTTTTTATTTTGTCCTATAAACGAAAGTACGGTATCATTTATTTATGATCGCTTCACGGCAAACCTCGCAGTTTGTTTTAAACAGGTTCCGCGTTCAGACGTTTGCAACAATAGTTAGAGTGAGAATGCTCGCTGTCTCATGCTGCCAAATTTACGCTTATAATAAAGTGGGTTGAATGGTATAAGAACGCCAATAGGACTTTTAACAGGCAGTTTGTTTCCACGCCGCCTTATAAACTATAAACTAAATTGATGGCATCTTATACAGAATCAACAAACCTGATAATTTAAAAAACATAATCCGTAACAATATTTCGAAACTAATTATTAATTATTAAAGAATGAAGGTTTTCCCGGCGTATATACTGAATAAACAATTCTTGGGTTTGAAGAGAGGACAAACAAAGTCCAAGTACCATAATAAGTCCATCAACAAGCGATTGCTTGAAATCGACCAAAGTCCCTGAGCCAGCAGAGAAGGCAGGGCGTTACCTGCTGAGACCAAGAACCAATCAGGAAAGGACACGCGCCATGCCACCTAGGCATGGACTATAAAGTCGACGCACAAACCACAGGACGGCACTTTCACTTGAGAACGATGGCAGAGTACGCCATCGAAACGTCGTGGCTTAAACTCCATTTAACCCGGGTGGAAACCCAAGAATTGTTTATTCTAATTATTAATTATCTGAATACACATAAAAGTAATAATAATAATCTTGGCAATAATCAAAATTCTTCAATTCTTCATTAAAAATATTCAGTAATAAAAATAATTTCTATATAATAAGTTCTAAAGTACTTAAATCAAAATTAGATGCGGTTGTACTCCACACTGATGGCACAATGGGGAGGTACGATGTAACTTCATTATACACTAATACTCCCATAAGTCTTGCTATTAAATTTCTGAAAACTGGTCTAGTATTGAACCATATACGGTATAAAAAACAAAGATAACTATGTTGAAGGCCTCAAATTAATATGGAGAACAGTTACTTTACGTACCATAATAAACGGTTCAAGCAAATTTTTGGCCTACCTATGGGAAGTTGCCTTAGTGTAAGTGTGGTAGGAATAGTGATGAATCACATTCTGAAAACATGTATTGAAAGATCAATAGTCAAACCTAAATTTATAGTTAAATACATCGACGATTTTTTGGAATTCTAAATAAAAAGAAACAACAAACATTTCTTGGTGTATTGAACTCTATGAATTCTAGAATCTATTTCACTATAGAACCGGAAAATAGCTAATCAATTTAATTTCCTTAATATGACAATTACTAATATAAATGGTAAACTGGCTTGGTATTTAAACCGTTTGCTACGAATTCCATTTTAAATTATTATTATTATAATCATCCGCGACGTATGATTTTAAATGTAGCAAATAACGTTATAGGTAAATCAATTGATATTACTGATATGAAATATTTGAATGACATTAAAATTAAAATATTGACCATATTAGAAAATAGTTTTTTCCCCAGAAGTGTGATTAATCTACTATGGATAGTTAATCTAAATAAGAAATACGACTCCAATAATACTAAATGTATTAGCAATTGTGAAAATAACATTATACCAGTTATATTAGTAGTAATGTAATAACGCTAACTCGAAACTTACAAACCAGTATAATGAAATATTTTCCACCTAACTGCAAGGGAAATAAAACAAATGCAAAAGAACACAACTGAGAATATAACCTCAAAGCTTCAAATAACACATATAAACCAAAATTTATTAGTTTAACATACATAAAAGATTTGATACATAAAATCATGAAGGTTTTTCCGAAAGTATGAAATTAACGACTTCCGCCTCACCAAGAAACCGGTATATACATCAGTCAATTTTTGATGCACATGAAAGACATTATTGACATTTCACAATAAATTAACGTAGTTTATAAGATTCCGTGTAAGGAATGCAATAAGTGTTACATAGGCTTCACAACAACTAACCTCAAGCAAGACCAGAGTGTGTCACCACCAAGAAACTTTGCTGACAAATACAGGCTTGTCGGCCCATACAAAAACGACAAATCATATGTTTAGATTTGATGACAGCATTCTGCAAAAGAGTAATATAAAAATTCAACTCAGAATTGCTGAAGCAATTTATATTCATCTTAATAGAAATAACGTAGTAAAGAACAGAAATGAAAGATCGGAAATAGAAACACAATATGCGGAAGTTATAAACTTACTTAAACATAAATTATAGCTATAAATATAATTTCAATATGTGGTACATATCGATATCGTAGTATCGAGAAGGTTGGCAATGCTGTCTGGCGGCAAACAACCCTGCAGTCAACTCAGTTAACACGCACTGTACGAATATATGAAGATCTGACTTCGTGAATACAAATTGTTAATGACGAGACACTGGGTTACTGACAAACAAAAGTAAGGTATACTATGACAATTTATTAATATATATATATATATGTGTGTGTGTGTGTTTGTGTGTGTATGAGTCAACTACTATTATCTGATGTTTCAGCTTGATGAATATGACAAAAAGTCGGAAGCTACATTAAATGTTGTAAACACAATAAATACATTTATGGACTGTTCTCTTTTTTCGTTTGATTCTAATTAATATCTTCTTAACTATGCAATATATTGAGATTAAACCTACACGAAAATTTAAGTTAAAATTCATAAGTACTTATGCTATAAAGACTGACTTTTTAATATAAATTGATGTTAAAGTAAATAGGTACACAATTTTCAGTCTTCTTTTGACAAGAATTACATTTCTTTGTCAGTCATGTAATTTTATTCAGAAGCTTTCGGCATTATATTGCCATATTGATTAAAAACAAGAAACAGGTAATGCAAGGTTCCAAGTATTGGCAAGTGAATTGACATACAAAACATTCATTTGTTGCTGTATTGAACAACGTACCTGTACGTTTACACTCGATTACTACAATTTAAAACATCTCTCTTTGCTTAAGTGTCATGGGCAACTGACTATAAACCGATTGCATCATTCAGTTTAAATCGTACAGTGCTGCCAACGGTCAACTGAGCAGTTAATTTACTATGTTCGTCGTTTTTGTATATTAACTAAAATAATGCATTTCTATCCTGCAATACAAACATACGGACACACAGACAAATAGAGAGGATTTAGTTTCAAACCTCTCCTTCCCACTAATTTTCTTCTCTCTTTAAATACATTAGTATTTTTCCATCTTTCTAGGTAGTAACATAACAGCATCTAGCAAATTATTTTCATCGCACAGTCAACAAATCGCATAAAATACTCCACTTAAAATAAACACGAATATTCACGGGAAAAAAAGTAAGAGTTTTCAATTCAAACTAATTTTGTTGATTTACCGTTTTAATACTTGTGTCCATACAGAATAATGTTTACACTAAAAATCAAATTAAGTGGGCAGTATTAATAGTTATATTTTATCAGTGTAATAAATATACCCACTAACATGTCAGAGACAAATTATTAATTTATTTTAAAAAATGATACGGTTCGTTCCTTTTTTTCAAACCTCCACACGTGCTCAATTATAACAAATTTAGATAAATGTATACCTATTTTCTATATAAAGTGATATCAACAGTTGTCTAGTTGCTAACGCCACAGCCTTGCATCACAGAGGTCCCGGGTTCGATTCATGGCGTGGGCCTGGTGGATGTGTTGTGTGTGATTTCACGTTCCCCAACTTATTAAGGCAGTACTAGACAGCAATATCAGTTACTTAATAAGATATTCACAAATGTTGGTGCGACTATAAACCTATAATTTAAAAAATAATAAAATATATGATTATATTTCCCAATTGTACAATAATTTTTCTTAGAAAAGGAACGAAACATTAATATTTTTAATATAATACGCTGACTGGTTTATTTCAATAATTTATTAAACTGTCATTCATAAATTTACAAATCAGCCATCTTGTCATTCGTCTAAATTCTTCAACTTAGTCAAGTAAATAGAGTGTGGTAAGCGGGGTGATTTAATTATTGATGTTAAAAATTGAAACGTAAATTTAAAAAAAGAAACAATTTTACTAAATTAAATTTGATCAATGTGAATTAGAAATAAGGTAAAACATTAAGTTGTACATCTCTTAAATTTTTGGGCCGGTTGCTTACTAAACTCACCGGAAAGCCAGTGTATCTACTAAGGGTCTAGGTGGATATAAACAAACTTGGCATCGAAAATTTAATAAGCACTCAAAAAGAGCCAGGGGCGAGAAATATAAATCGGGTACATCACCGCCTGTAGACCAGGAGCTGGTGAGGATACGATATATTTTCTTCGGTCAGGTTGAGGTCTCGCTATCTCCTCTGCGTCGATACTCGTACAATCAGCTATTGAAGCTGAATTTTCTCCACTAATAATAACATTGGAATGCTCTGTAATGGTATTACTGATGTAATGATGTCATACTGTTTCGTCGACTACTACTAATTGTCGTCAAAGTCTGCTCTCTTTCTTATATTGATTTATGCACTGCCTTCGTTCGCCTGGCGGGGAGTGTTTCTCTTTCTCCGAGGCTTAACCTGGTCGGAGTCCGTCCCTTATTTTAATACAACACGTGTTTATTGCTATGGAATGTTGGTGAGTCCGAAACTCAGGCCTTTGTGTCAGTCTCAAGGACTGACCTTCCATTCCTCAAGTGGTACTGCTTTGTGTTTCTCTTTCTGGCTATCGATATCATCAATTGGATATTAATTTATTATTAAGCAAACGCGACCATTACTTTGTTGCCGTTGGCCTGGCAAGCAGCCTAGCCCGCTTCCTAATAACTATCATCTAATGAACTCGAAATAAACCTTTAAAAGACAGCAGCAATGATATTCAAGAAAGGTGGAAGACAAACCACGAAAGACACTCTCTACCTCGGAAACGGACCAATAAGTGTTACAAACAGCTTCAAATACCTTGGGATAACCTTACAGCCGACAGGAAGTACGTTCACACTACACGTGAAAGAAAAATTAACCGCAGCTATCAGAGCAATGCAAGATATTCGGATGATGAGACAACTCTCCATAGACACGGCCATCTCACTCTACAAAGCAAAAGTCACCCCAATAGTCACATACTGTTTGGAATTAATATGGGAAAAACTAAATAGAAAGAACTTGAAATATATTGAAAAGATAAAAGCAACATTTCTGAAAAAAATACTGTGTCTCTCAAAATATACGCCATCACGACTCTCAAGGGAAACTTTCTACTTAGAAGACCTACGCTATACATCGGGGTTAACATTGCCATGTACACCTGAATATCAACACGTGATCCAAGAACTAAAGGAAAAGAAGAACCAGATATGGGACGATTTCTAGGTACTACCGCCATGACGACAAGCGAACGACATGCGAACTCCGACACACAGTAACATGTTTCGCAGTGCACGGTTTTCACCACAAGATTTGTAAATCAAAAAGCTTTCATCAACCAGATGTGAATTATGTGAAATGGTGTGTGACAGATATCACTCATATTGGTGTTCCTGAAGATTTATCTCAATGACAATTTTGTAACGAGCGACTCAATTACTTTACACATTGTGTGAAATTCCTTTATAATATATATATATATATATATATATATAGTTATGAGACGTTATGGGGAAATTGTTTTTCATATAAATATAAGTATGTGGGGTGCAAACGCACACCACAAGAGTAATTCATTTCCAACTCAAGTTTACTACAGACAAAAGGGTTTTAAAAACAATTATAAATTTTAATAGGCAATATTTCATTAAAATATAAAATGTAACCTTTGATTGAGCATCAACTGAAAGAATCCTTCTCCAAGTTCCAAAGTTAATGCAAATAATGCGTTTCGGTATCTTGAGGTCTGAGAAATTTCAAATCTTAATTTAGCCTTTCTTTGTGTTTTGTTAATTTAATTGCATAAAATCAGTTCCAATTCAGTAACCCAGAACGCTAACGCTGAGGTTTAATATTATGTTAGTGTTAATTGTGTATATATTTGTTTTCAGTAGAAGTAAGTTTTTTAGTACCCCATTTAACTGTGTATTTTTCATTTAGATTGATTAATATGATCCGATTTTTTTCGTACTAAAATAATGACTTTTGAAATCGCGTTACGAAGAATGTGAATGAACACAAAATTGAATCAAATATGGCAGAAATATATAATATTGATACAAAAATCATATTCTGGGAAAGTTAAAAATAAAAATGCGTGGAAATCCAACTCATTTCATTGAAGGCTCAGGGAAATATTTTGTATACATGAACTTTTTTGTTTTATATCAGTTTATCATCCACATAAAATGAATTACAAACACAGTTTATGTCTATTTTCGTGTTCCCTGACTCAACCAGGTCAGTCCAAGCCAAGTGGTCCAGTATTCGTGGCCGCACCATCTGAGAAATAATTAACTTCTTGTTTGTGCATTCCTTCATGTTTTTGCATTTCAAGACTAATTTTGTTTTATTTATATTGTGTCCTGTTCAAAAATGGCCAAAAGATTTCGAAGTATCGCGCTCGCCGTTTTTCGCGCTTCCACCTATCTCCGATTTCTGAAATTATTTACTATTGTGCTGACGTATCATCTTAAATAAACTGCATCGTGTTCACTACATTTATGTCTAAAAATTAAACCCAAATTTACTATCCTAATTATATGTTTTCATGTACTCTGTGTACCACGAAGTTGTCGATTCCAAATTAAGAAAATTCAATTTTCGTAGTCTAATTTCTCCAGGAATAAACAGTTTTCAGACCTCAATAATTTCCGTGCTTAACACATAATAATGTAGTTACCCTATATAAATTTATTAATGGCAACTGACGTTCCTTTTACAAAATACACCCATTTAAAAAATAGTATATTTTTTTCGAAGTTTGGGACGCAATATCTCTGTTTGGCATACAGATAAAATCTGAAACTCACTCACGTGATATAAATTTTAACTCAAAGAGAGTATAAAAATTATTAAATATAGCAAGAAATGTTATTTTCAAACAGGATACAATATAAATGAAACAAAATGAATTTCGAATTGCCAAAACATGAGGGAATGCACAAACAAAACATTAATTTTTTCTGATACGGTGCGGCAACCAATTTCCTTTTTCCTGGACCACTTGACATGGACTGACTCCTTTATTTGGGGATTAAATCAATGGAGGAAATCCCCCTCACATCATACCTATGTCACGCGATTTGCTTATTACTCATTTATGTTCCATAAGAGCAGATTATAACTGTGTATTTAAAATGAAATAAAAAAGATTAAAAGTAGGGGTATCGAACAATTTAGCATTTAATGTAGTTAGAAATATTTTTTTGAAAATAAATGAAAAAAACTTGAGTTTTACATGTCTCGTCACTTCGTTTTATACTGTTTTATACTTAGATTTCAGTAATCCTATACTGTATTTAAATCTTCATTTAGTGTTATGTAAAACTGTAATCACGTATCAGTGATTAAATCAGAGTGAACGTTTAAGATTATGTAGTAACCATGAAACAGACATAGTTTGTTTCCATCCGTCCATACCATATGTTCATGTGTTATTATAACAACAATTGACTTTGCAGTAAATAAGGAAGTGCATTATTTACTATCAGTTGGAATAACCACACAAGAAGCGCCTATTTGCCATGAATCCATGTAAAATTTGATCGAAATGTTTTGCAGCTAATCACCACTTGACGAACAAATTAACAGCCCCTAAATCCGTTGTCATTGTTATAAATGAGTTACAAATGTAGCAATTACTCTTAACAGCTTCACGGTGGCTGAAGAATTGATTAGTTTGCTCACTTGTGCAACTACATGTGATTAAGTTACATTGTTGAACGCGCACGCGACAGTTTCATAATAATTCGTGTCAACGCCAACACACTGTTTATTTTATTTAGAACGGGTACGTGTTCAATTTGTAAAGAATCTCTAAAGATAAATACATATAAACAATGCTTTATTGTGTGTACTGGTTTCGCTGGGTCAATTAAGAATGTAACTGCTATATTTTCGTAAAAAAGTTTATGGTTTCTCTTTGTTGAGGTTTTCAGATTTCTATCGCATGTTATAGCTATATTCATTAAATATTAATTATATGAAATTCTGAAAATCAACTTCCGTGAAACCTATGAAGTGTCATTTCTAATACAAACGTCACAGTTTTGGTCTCACTTTATTTACGAAATGACTATAATCATAATACAATTCATATCCACAATTCTTCATCGTAAAATGAATGAAACGCGTTTCGTTTGTCATGGCTTAGATTCCTTAGAAAGAAATTCGTATGTCATGAAGGTCACAAAACATTGTGAGTGTTTAAAAACTGTGAAATTCGGTTCAGGAATTTATAATACAATAGCAACTGAAAAATTCAGAACTCGAGATTGGAAGAAAAATTAAATATTTTTCTTGGTCTAACACTTTTTCATTAGCTATAGATTCCCATAATTTGTTTGACTGTATCATAAGGGTAGTTAGCGACAAACTTCAACGACTACTGCGTGAATTTTTTAGATTGCCGACTTCCTCCCATTTTTCCCCCTCGAGATTGTCGCTATAAAAGTTTGCTCCGTTGTTGGAGGGATGAGACCACGCTTTGCATATTTGGGGACACATCGTGACTTGTTATCAGGTCTCCGGGGCTTCCCCGTAATCCGCGTCATCTGATTGGCTGAGTAGCCTCGACGATACACTAATACTTCAAGCCTTATCGACACGCGGGAGACCTTTCCTCTTCTTTTCTTTGCTCCCGCGTCCTCATTTCTCTTCGCCAGGTCTGTGGCGCTAATCCGCCGCTCTTACGACCTTCCCCCTCACCGTCTCCTTCTTTCCACTCACTCTTTTCTCGCACAGCTTTTATCCCATCACACACGCACACATTCCGATGGAGCATTTGTACCGGCGCCGTGTCTCGACTTCCGAAGTTGCCGTCTCGTAAGTCAAAGTTTAAAATGCGGTACGCAGGAAATGGTGGCGGCTTATGACGTTCGCTTCAATATGGGCACGTGTAAGCGAAAACGAGATAAAAGCAATTTCAACGGAGGAAGTTGCCTCTGGAATAATAATTGCAGAGGGACAAACGGCGATGGTGTCAATAAAAGCAGGTCTTAAAATGCCCTCCTCGCGAAATATCGTTGAAATACCAATCTGATAAAACTTAACAACATGCAGATCATCTTTTTGACTGAAGGAAGGAACTATACCAATTTTAATTGAAAAAAATATATATCCCAAGGTTAGGTACATTACTGAATAAATTTTCTATCGCGTTGGAGAGTTCTTTTCACTATCCACAACTATCAAATCATCAAATACTTTTATGAACTTCTAAATGAATAATAATTTTTACAGATAAATATGTTTTACTACTGTCTTACTTGCTAACTATTAGTTATGAAAAATTTCTAAAATCGACGCCAAAAAATGAAATAAGAAGACCAAGTAAGAAACCAATCCGTTTCACCCCTTGTTCAGCAATGGATCCAGATTGTACCATACTTGACACGGTATTTTGCAACGCAGTTGGAAGGATTCGTGACCATCGTATTAAATTCTTATTGTCCTGATTATTAAAGGGCGACCAATTCATTCCAATTTTTAAATTTGAGTGCCTAGATGTTTACCTGTACTTTCATACACTAAGGCTGAATGCTCCTCTTTCACGGAAAACGAACAGATTTTCTTTCTGAGTAATCTCTATTTTCACTTTATTTTCCCTTTAGTATAGTTTTCATCTCAAGACTTTATTAATTCGTCCACTTCAATTTTGCTTATATCCTAAATCGTACACTACCGTTTACCATACACCTATTATTTATTCTTCGTTCGTCTTTTCATTTCATCAGTAAATGATAAATGTGGTAGCAGGTATCAGTTACCTAATGTTCCCACAAACCGAGGCACTTCGATCCGCGATCGCAGGCCTTGGGCTGTCCACTATTGGAACAATCGGCCAGTTGCTCCCTTAACTGTCTGTGGTATGGAGCAAGTAATGCTGCGTTCCCATGGAAAACTCATCTCCCGTGTTTATAAGAGCGTAGGACTAGTATCAATATCCCGCACACCTGATGAAGGTTTTCTAGACAAATGCCAGGTAGCCGGGGATACTAGTCAATCCTTTATCCGATCGTGTTGTCAGAATAATGATTCTTATGTAGCCTGGTTCCCAATGTATATTTATTTCATCTTTCCTCTTCATTTAACTTAGGAAATATATCCGATCATTACTTCTAATCTCAATAATAACGACTATAATAGTTTTCTTCAAATTATTAATGAATAAATAAATACCTAAATGAAAATTAATCTCAAATTGTGTTACGGCTAGATTCATCTTGTGATGATTCCATTTTACAACGTAAACCACGATATAACGTTACAAGACATTTTCTGACTGAATTAACCAATTTATGAAACATTAGAAGCTATGTTTTACGGTCGTAAAAGCAAAGGGTCGTTTCATAAATAAATAACGTTTATTCTGTATCCAACAAGGAATAATCTTGGGCATTTTCCAGTGGCTTGTTATCGTTGAAAGCTCCCTTTTCAATTTAATTTAAGTAGAACGTTTCACTTTGATCCGATGCACTCACATTCTCTATTCCTGTGGAAATTGATTTTCAAAGGCAATAGAGCATTGATGTTGAAACCTGTTTGTAGAATTTTATTAATTATAGTAGCTGTGGCCTGTGATCAGATGCTTGTTCCACCTTCACAAAAGTATTTTTGTCGTAATTATGACATCTCCAATTATTTAACCTTTCCAGGTAAATTAGAGTAGAATAACATGTTACTTATCTTTTGTATTCCCTAATGATTGATTTCGTACATTGTTGTATCTTGAAATGTCTAATAATTCCATGTCCGAAACCGATCTGAATATGAAATCTCATACAATCAACCGCCAGAGTTGACGCTGGTGTATAAGATAGCCGGGACAATTCGCTAACATCAATTTTTTTTGTACAAAATGGTCTTGTATCTTTGCACAGTCATAAACTATGTCCATAATGTTTCGAGGTCCATCGCAAAACATTTCTGAAAACGCAAGAGCATAAAATGACGTTCTAACGTCGTACACGTTCGGTACTAACAATGTTATGAAAATATTATTGCATAATTGGTAGAAGGGCCTGCAGAGGCAGGTACCTAATTACATCAATGACTAAACGCTGTTAGTCGCCAAATATTTGCTTCACACACACACACGCCTACGCTCAAATATTAACCGCATGTATTTGATGCATCCATTATTGTCTAAAGTATTTAACAAAATTCAGCATCGCAATTTATTCCGATTATGTCAAAGAAGGTCGGCGATTTAATTCAAGCAATGTCGAGTCAGCAAAAACGATTAACCGAGTAGAATGATCTTAATATTAAACAATATTAACGTAAAGAAGATGTTTAAATAATAATAATTCAGTTTGGCCTTCTAATATTCAACGATGAAAATTATAATTTTGTATCCAATGATACTCACTTTCCTCGATTTTATCTGGTAGAGATTCAATACAATATTTTCTATGAACTATAGACAATTACTTCGTAGTAGAATTTTAAAAGTAAAATTCACAGAACTATATGAGTATATACCATTTAATGACAATTACCTTTACACGCTGAGAAAAGATCTTGATAGAAATTGTAACTAATAATTTCAAAACTCTTAATTTTTGAAACATAATAATGTTAATAATTAATCGATAAAAATATTTCAAAATTAACATAACTACCCTAGGGAAATGTTAAAGCGTTACAGGTTTTGAGTTACACCTTTACTTACATTTACGAACTAAGATTATTACTGCTCAAAACTTTCGATTGATTTCTTCTTTATCTTTTGCGTTTTCATTTCCTCTGAAAATAATTTAATACCAAAAAAGCAAAACAATTTTAGAAGAAGTTGTAAGACAGTAGCTCTCGCAGTCATTTCTCCCCTTACTTCGGAAATGTCTCGTTACTTCTCTGGTTTTTAACTTTCTCACCAACCAGGACAGGAAGATTTCATTTACGAGTATATATTCAAGAGTCGTTGATCTTGATAAGAGCTTTCTGCCGATCCTATTGGACAAGTCGGCAAAGATCCTCCTAAATTGTTCGAGGCACAGAGAGGGGAATGCTGCAACATACAGCAATCTCCTGGAATCTTTCGGAAGGGCGTGATCAAGTACCCAAGAGACCGAGATATCTAGTGCAGGTTTTCTAGAGTTTTCCCTGCATCTCTTTAGATGCAACTCCTGGTAGGATCCTTTAACTATAGCCCGGGAGACCTTGGCTACCTTACTCAACCTTTACAATTCCCTTCCTAATGCTATCAATGGCGATTTGCCAGTTTCTGGATCTGTCTCATGTAGCCTGTTATATTTGATTACAGAAAGGGAAGATTGATCTGCATAATGTCTCCAAAGATATCTCTATCAATCCTAGTGAAGAAACATTAAGGTGTTGAGTATGAAATATATATTGCAGTACTTAAGTTTCTGAAATGAAGTCTTAATATTCATCATTGAAAAGAACAAGAACACTAAAGAATGCCATGATAGAATGTGACTTTTATTATTCAGTGGTAAACATTCAAATCGAACACCGCTAATTTTGATGGGCAGGAGTAGAAATAATCTTAACGTCAATCGCAAAAAGACTTCATTTTTATGGTGACCATCCAAGATGTAGTTGGTCTGAAATAATTAAAAACCCTTGATTAACAATTTTCAGTACTATAACGATGACAATGTTGTTATCAGTTGATTACATCTCGTTATCTGGATGGACGTCTGCCTGAACATATGTACGCTTGCTTTAATGAATGGCTTGGAACAAAATTTGTTGAAACTTTAACACAAATTAAAATGTTACAAAGTATAAGAGACCTTATACGTTTGAGAAGCTCGAACTGAGCCATAAAATAAATTATTAGAAAAATAAATGGCAATTTATGGGAGGTTTAAAAACGCTTGATTCCGATTTAAAGATCAAGGTTTGAAGGGGCGTTATTTGCCTGAGTTGAATTTAAATCAGAATTGATAATAACTGTATACTTTAGATAGGAGTTATACAATGTATTATTGAGTATCATACGGTCGCTTGTCTTGAAATAAGCATATCGTGGCCTCGCTAGGTGAACCTTTGCCTCTGCGTTATCCTCTCGCCTCCTCTACCGCAACTCTCTCAGTCGAACGCCTGGAAATGTAGCTTTTGCCAGTTTCGCGCCTCAAACAGGATGAATCCCTAACCTCAGTACAGTAGGAAGAGCATCTCCCAGGTCCATTTTTTGTTCTTCACTTTGTAGCGACCCTCACATGTCGATGTCCACCGGATAAGTATCCTTAGCTTTATCCCTGCTCATAATCTTCAATAAATGTTCTTTTATTTCAAGTTATACCTTTTAGCTAAGGCATAGAAGCACTCTACCAATAAATTATAATTGCACGAACCGAATTTCTGTGTCGCTCCCCTAACAATTTCAATTGAAACGATCACGTCACTGTCTGGTTAGACTGTATATAAAATATTACTGTTAAATCAACAATTAATTTGTAATTTTATGTGGTTTAATTAATTAAGAAACGTTAATTTAATTTGCAATATATTTGTTCACTACAATACGAACTTGCCTGAACATTAAACGGAATTTCAAATCAATTAAAATAAAATTGCAGAAATAGCTTCTCAGCCTGAAGATGACGACAGAGCACGTGGTCGTCGAAACGTCGCGTTTTAATCGCACCTGTACCGGAGTGGAAACCCGAGAACTATTTCTGCATCAACTACACCGGGAAAGCCTTAATTCACTTAAAATGAAATTATTGCAGAATATATAAAAGACTGATGTAGATGTACAAATTCAAATTGAAACTCTTTTGAGTCCTCTTTATCAAATAACTTTATTTGTCAGTTACTGACAGGGTTTTAATTTGAATTATTTATAATTTTATTAGTTATGATAACACCATTTTATAAATGTAAAAATATTATATGACGCTAGTAGTGAAGAGCTATGTCCTCTCTTGAAATTCACTCCTTGCTCTGACATAATTTAGCCTTTATGGGTTGCTGTTTGAAAGTGAGTTTATTGTCTATTATTTCCTACGAAAGACTGTGCGGTGATATTCATTTGTGTTAGGCTTTTATGGGCATACTGTACTCGGCCCTGTATCTGGCAGCTAAAGCCCGCTGTGTGTTTTACTGCTAAATCCTGGGTCGTATCTTTCACCACATGAAGGTGAGCTTTCCTGCCTTAAGACTGAGCTGGTTTCCGCAATCATCAACACGCATATGAATCCATTCATATGAGTAAACCGTCATGAGTTTTCATAATTTTGATCACGGAAGTTAACTGTCTGCATACAGAATTATCTTTATCAAATTTATAAAAATTAATTATGTATGTTACAATAGAAAGTACATCGACCCTGGATTATTTTGTTACGTCAAGTATATTGTGACGGACCAGTGATCGCCACTGCATCAAATGATGTTTTTTTTTTGCAATTTTTCCTATTCTTTTTTGACCTAAGAATAGAATTTCTTCATGAAGAATCAAATTTATATCTCTAACTTTCTGAAATTACCCTCTATTTATAATATTTTGTTTCATAATTATTTTCTAAAGAGGTAGAGAAATTCCTATAATTTTTCCCATTTTTTATGTTCATCCCATTTTTTATCCCAAATATTTCTCTTACTTTTCATTGTATTTATCTTTTTCGATATATTTATTTGTCGCGATGGCCAGAGTTACAGATAACTTGATCAATGGCAGCTTTATATTTTTCACATTGTTGATTTCTCTATCTCAAGAATGATTTTAATTAGTTTTCTACGCAGTTGATCTGTCGTTATTGAGATACTTCCAGAATCTTCCAACGTAGGCTCCGCCCAATGGAATTGAAAAGGCGGGATGCGGAAGGTAGAGCAAGGTAGCCAAGGGTTGACTTGGGCCCCCGGGCTAAGTTTTAAGGATCCTACTCGGTTTTTCACCTAAAGAGATGCAGGGAAAACCCTAGAAAACCTGCATCAGGTAGGTCGGGCAATGGGTACTATTCTCACGCCCTTCCGAATGACCGAAGACATGTTTGCTGTGGGGACGCAGCATTCCCTTCTCCGTGTCTCCACCAGCTTCAGGAGGCAGTTGGCCGACTGATCCAATGGGATGAGCGGAAAACTCTTGCCATATGCCCAAGGTCTTTGACCCCAGTACATATACCTCCTAAAATAGGTGAAGGTGTCTCGGCATATGAGAACTTTGAAAAAAGTACCCAGAGAGAGTGCGAGGCATTCCCGACATGATCAGGTGAGCCTCGCAGTCACTCTGGGCTGAAGCGCCTGCGAGAAAACTCCCGCAGAGGACAGGAAGATGAAAACGAGCGAATAAAGCGGGCCGCCGAAACTGTAGTCAGGCAACATCGCTCACAGAGGGGTGAAACGGACGTGATACTCATACCCGTAACCCGTAGCATCCACGTCCTGAGAACAGAACACGATGCCAATGTTTCAAATGTTAATGGCCGAAATAAGGTCTCAAAAAGTCAAAATTATATCTCAAAATGCGGAAATTCAGGAAAAACTAGAATCCCAAAAGGCCAAAATTATACATAAAATGCGAAAGTTAAGGCGCAAATCGAATCTCAAAATACTAAATTTGAAAGTCCAGTTGAAAAGTTGGTCGAGAAGACACGGAAAAATTTACAGGTGCATACAATATATGTTTGTGCTTTAGTCGAAAAAGTCGACGAAGGAAACGAGTCCTTCAACCAAAGTTTGCAGGGTGTTAGAGACGATACTGCCGACAAACTAATTAGCATAGCAAACGCGAAAGGGAACGTAGAAAAAACCACAAAAGGAACCGTAAAATCGCTCTAGGCGGAAATCCGATTACAGGCCACGGAGATAGAACGGTTGAAGTCCGGCGTTCGAGGAATACTTAAGCACGACAGAGAGCTGATACTCACGGCAATGTCACAACACCGGAAAGCGATAGAGGATGAAATTCGAGACTTCCGTAACTCTATCGGAAATCCTACGCAGATCCCACGATACTTGCTCCGCCCACCGTAAAATAACCAAGGCACCGACGAAGAGAAACCACGTGCGTTCATCAAACAACTAGATACGTCACATCCAAGTGGTGTGCAGCCTCCTCGAGAATAATGCTAGAGCGTGGTGGCAGAACATGGTACCGGATCCCCAAAATATGGCCGAGTTTAGAACCGCGCTCTTAGAAAGATATTGGGAACTAAATAGGTATCATCCCAAAGTAAATTTTATGATAAGCTTCCATTTGTGACCGGCACAGATGAAAGTCGGATGGTGCTAAATCAGGGCTGTGTGGTGGATGAGTCAGAACTTCCTATTCAATTTCCACTACCTCTTGAGTTGTGTCACGACTGTGGTCGTGCATTATCGCGAAAGAAAAACGTCCGCTATCACTTTTGTTGGGCGAACTCTGAATCTGTACTTCACGTTTTTGAGGGTGCTGGCGAATTGGACAGAATTTATTTTGCATCCCTGCTCCGAAAGTCAACCGAAATCCTGCTTTTATTTTCTCCAATCAAAGGTGTTTCTCTTTCAGGATAATGGGGTTTTAAGAATTCAATCACAAAACGCTCTCTAAAGTGTACGTCAGTGTCATTCATTTTGCAAGAGGACACACGTAATGGCGGACTGATAAACATTCATTCAAGCGGGCGCAGTAAGTTTCTACTACCATATGACAGGTGGGTAAGCTACTTTGGTCACGCTAAAATCAAGATAAAAGAGCCAAGAGACCGGGAGTCCGCTTTAAAGGAAGGATTAGGTTTAGGGCACTTTCTTGTATACAAACAAAATTCTATGTTTCAAATCAGGTAACAGACTATTGAAATTAGATTTTTATCATTTAATTGACAACATCTGCTTGCCAGTTATCTTAACCTTGGAAAATGGAAAATGTTGCCTTCATATCCCTAACTGTCCAGTCTTATATTCACTACAAGTATTTAACGTTCAAGTGTATATTTATTAAAGTTGAAAAAGATCGTATTTAATAATTTGACTTAAACAATTTAATTAGAGTATACTAGCCATTAAAATATAACACGATTTTTAACAAAGCACACAAGATAACTAAACGCTTGGCATTTATTCCAAATTTTGTTACGACAGCTTACTTAATGGTGGAAAGCCGTATTTACCCACTCAGTCGTGGACAAATGCAGTGATGTTGATAGTAGGACTGATTTCTCATGCCACTATGGGTTGAACCATACGTCGTGGCGATCCTGGCGCCATCGGAGGAAAACAGGAAGATTTTAGAGAGCGAGGGCTCTCCTGGATATATCAACAGGAACATATTCTCTTCCGGCAATAGAAATGGTGATCTTTCAACTTGGATCTGTTATTACTTGGACCCTGAAGCTGCTTATCGGTGACAATACTTAACGAAATATCTGTTCCTTTACCCGAAAACATGTCTTCTTTTGGGAAACCAATAGGTTTCGATTCGTAGATCATAAACTTGCCAACTACAGCTGCAGAGACCAGCTTTCAAGTTGGAAATATGCTTACTTACCTTATGTGCTATGGTTTTCTAGGACAGTAGTGCCGCTGACAAGCGGAATTGCAACAGCTATGAAGCTAAGATGAATTGGATTCCTATGAAGCGTTTCCCATGAAATCACCCGTGCGTTGACGAAGAGTTCAACGTTTTCCTTCCAGGGCGCGGTGAACATTTTACTGAGTGAGAATGGGGCAAACAATTTTTACTAGCGCAAATAATGAAACACTGATTGTATTTTTATAGATGTAATGAAGGTTGATAATGTAAGGAACAAGACTATAAAAAATTGCACGTGAAATAAAATAGGTGGAATAATATTGGAGCTACACTTGATAAATCTGTTTTGTGTACATAAGTTTCAATATTTTATTCATATCATTTTGAAATTAAACATATATTATATAAAATAGGTGCTTATAGTAAAATCAACTACCGTAGTGACTTAATGTTGCCCAGCGTAATTACATTGCCATTGATTTCCTCTTTTCCGTTGATGTAATTTTTAAACTTTTCTGGAATATGAGTTCAATCCATTATAGCACGGACATTATGCTATTTAACAGGGATTAAATTTTCAGTGAGAAATGGAAGTGTTTTATGAACATTTCTTTTCCTTCCCTTTAAATGTTATATAATATTCAGGTACATCATACAATATATTGGCTGTAGCTTTGTGGTGGTAGCATACCTCAGAAAGAAATTATGATATAGCCGCAGTTTCAGAAATATTTTCATTGGACCATCGATCTCGCGGTAGTCGGCAGCGTAAAGATTGTTGTCTTGTACAAGGCTACACAAAGTTTTCATGTAATTAACCGGCCTGTTGAGTGTCATGAGACTCACCGACTCTAATGGCACCGGATCCGACAGCAAACTCAATAGTATTTTTATTGTTTTCATGTAAGTCCTTTCGACTCCGACCCCTCTGAATTCTCCCCTCTCATGCTGAAGGCGGTTAAGATTATACACAAACAGTGTAGGGGGAAAGAACAATAACGTTTCGAGCAGTGCTTTGGGCCAAATATAGATTGCATTATTGAAACACTTTTGTCAAAAAAAAACCTGAACCTATTCAACTACACATTATTAACTATTGTGACATCGAAGCAACAATCAAAATATCGTTGATATCCAGGTCATCAATGCAAACTATATAAAATAGCGTTCATCCAACTTAATAAAAAATTATACAAAATAAAAATTTCATTGAGGAATTATTTGTCTGCAATATCTGCACATACATTAATTTTTTAATTCTTCATTGCTTAGCCTGGCATCATTTTTTTCAACGCTTGCTGTACTTATTTCTGAATGAAACCATTTAACATTCATTGAATGTAGGTTTATTACTTACACTCTGCTCTACTCAGTTTATTACAGAGCTTACGATAATTTATTTTAAGCTTTTAGGTTATTAAAGTGATACGCAAGAAGAAAGCTTTTATTAGATTCTCATTAAGGCTCAATTTGTTTTACAGAAAGCCTGAAATCTACGTGGCACTCACTGCTTTTAGGAAATTTAAACTATGCAATCTATTATTTTATTATTCATTTTTGTTAGTTCAGTTGATCGTTTTTGGTGCAAAAATTTTCCGTTCATTCCTTTCAGTGGTCGCAATTGACTATTAATTTCAGCAACATCTTTAATATTTATTTATATAAATTTTGTTTCTTTTTAATCTTAGTGCTGTCTTTCGTATATTACCATTTACATTTTACAACATATTGCTGGTTGCTTTTTGGTGGCTATTTATAATAGTCCGATACGTAACCCTGGAATAGCCAGGAATCTTAGATGGTTTCGTGTTACCTCTTTCTCGTCCCTCGCCCCCCCCCCACCCCCTCATCACTCGAAAAGCGATACTGTAGTAAATGTTAATTTTTATTATTGATTTTCACTCTCCACCCCACTATAGGAAGACTTATGAATAGGGAATTTGTATTACACCCTTCCACACTTCTCTTACGGACTGAATTGAAAGTTAACAGGCCTGTTGAATCAGATTCAGAAACTCAAATTACATCGATTACGACACCAAACTTGATAGTTATCTTACTATTACTTCATGTAACTCCTTTTCACGCCCACCCTTATGAATTCTCCTTTGTGGAACATGCCTAGATATGAAAACTAGAGCTTTTGTAATGTGCAGAACCTACAATTTGTTAATAAAGAATTTTACTCCGATGTAGCTGTGCTCTCTACTTCTTTCCGTCGAATCTTGGACAAATAGATCTTTTTATTTTTTCCTAACAGGTACATATTTTTGATATAGCTGAACTCATTGATTATATAAAACGTACAGTACTATTTATGTATCTATATCTAAAAATACAAATATACATTTATTTTTCATACATATATATACAAATATTTTTAACAATATTTGTAGTTTATAAATTTTTATGGTTATTCTGCTTACGTATCCATGAAATGAAAATTTTACATATTAAATGAAACTATTTGCAATCATCGAATTCTTTTTAAGGAATTTTTTTAAGTTTTTCTTTCTTGGGCCTAAATGACAATATTGGTCAAGTTACTAACTCGTGAGCATGCAACGTATAGCTGTCGATGAGTAAAACAGCTCTTCTCTAGTCAACGTCAGCTTTTCCCAAAGTTTGGCCTTGTGACTTGCGAAACGCACAGTAACAGGAAACTGCAGCCGTTTGAATTTAAAGGGATAGTTACAGGTAATGATTGGTATACCCGGAATAAACGCTGTGTCCCCTTTAGCAGAGCCGGTCAACATGGTTGCTTCAATTATGTTTCTTTGTAATGTAACTACCCGTAACCTAGTCCCATTACACAGTTTACGGGAGTTTAAATTTATCAAAAAAACATTATAGAGACGCCAATTTTTAATTTTTATTTCGTGAGAAGATAGTCCTGGAATTTGAATAGTATTTAAAAATTCGACGGGACAATGTACTGCCTCGTCATGATTGTAAACAGTATTTGGAATTCTATGTTGTCACATAGCCAGGGATTTTCCCCGGTTTATTTATTGGGATCGGATATATTTATTTTGTTTGCATTTAAAAATGAGCTATTACTAAATATTAAAATTTACCTGGCACCAAAAGTAAATCCAATTTACGTCCACGTTGTTTC
Organism: Eucriotettix oculatus; assembly: GCA_034510155.1. Classification (NCBI taxonomy): domain Eukaryota; kingdom Metazoa; phylum Arthropoda; class Insecta; order Orthoptera; family Tetrigidae; genus Eucriotettix; species Eucriotettix oculatus. The sequence continues at coordinate 32,339,161 of CM067377.1, read as the reverse complement.
GACGATCCGAAGAAGTTTATTCATTCTCAGGAAGTTAGCTCTCTGCCAATGATAGTTTAATTACGGCGTGAAATGTTTATAATTTGAAAAATATATAGTATTATAGATTTTAGGCAACCCGCATGATCTTCGTGGAGATCTCGATACACGCATGTTCCACGAAACCTTTCATGTAGAATGTTTTTTTCCCTTTTTTATATTAATATCTTCTTAATCCTGAAAGAAATCAAAATGGAACATGCACGAAAGTTTAAGTTTAAACTCCTGTTTTAAACTCTCATATTTTCATTGAAATACGTTGAGCCGTTTTGGAGCTTATTTGAGACAAACGTACAAATAGACAGACACTTAAAATATATTTATTGGTATACATAATCTGGAAAAGAATTTGAATAGTTGCCGTTTTAATTGTTAGCATTTTCACTACGTTTCTTCTTTCTAGTTCAATACCATGGTGATATTTTAATTTCAGACTATTTTCACCAACTTACTATGCCGCAAGTGCTACATTTTGCTGTCACTTGAGAACATGGTATATTAACGCTGTAGATTTATCAATTAAATTTTAAGGAATTTCTCAATTCCCCGTCACATTACAGAAATGTGTGTGGTGGTAGGACTGCATTAGCGTAGTGCGAGGGCTGAGAAATGCCTGTGTAACTCTTGGCTGGGCGTAATACTTCTCCTGGAATGCCGCTCTTAAACATTTACGGCCCCAATTGTACCTTGGCTTCCTCGCCTCCTGCGACCTCCGCTTTCGCACGGAAAGCAAATGTCCTCTTAAAAGAAAAGGAAATTCGAACAGAATTAGGATGGAACGTCTGCTTCCGCTGCTGAAAAGCATCCGCTTTCTCTGAAAGCAACAGTGGGAAGGTATTCCTGCACGGGAAAAAATTCTTCTACACCATATTTAGTGCTCTCTGAGTTCTGTAATTACCTACCTCAGAAAAAGGGACATTTCAAAAACGCTTGACGTATTTAATAAATTTTGTTCACATTTAAAAGTGAAATCCCTCTGCGAATAGAATATTTCAAATAAAATAATTACGTAAATTGAAACTTGTGAGTTTTTAATACCGTGACGACCCCATAGGGCCAAATAACCTATTCGAGAAGATAAAGATGACTAGGTAGAACTACTCATGCGTGAGAGACTCTAAGACTGCTAGATTCTATGAGGAAATAATGACTACCAATACGGCTTCCGCAAGGAAAGATCAACTGAAGACGCAATAAACAGAGTTTTCCAGTATACAAAAAAATCGACCAAAAAATATATAATAGGAATGGCAGTCGATTTAAGGGGTGCCTTCGACAATCTATGGTAGCCCTCTCTGACGCGAAGACTACGAGACAGAGAGGTAATGCTACAATGTCTACATGACCTGATCAAGAAGACCATCACAAAGGGATGTCCGCAAGGTTCCGTTTGTGGTCCCGTTTTCTGGAATTTATGTATGGAACCCCTTCTGGATCAAATGACTCAATCAACGTCTGTTAGGGACATTATAGAATATGCCGATGACATTAAAATAGCAATGTAAGGAAACTCCAGGTCAGAACTGGAGACCAATGCAAGAGCAGCCCTGCAAGTTGTACATAAATGGTGCAACCAAAATAAAATGGGCCTAGCATATAATAAAACTAGTTACCTGTCCATGAAACGAAATTTATCCCACAACTCAGCGGTCAAAAATATTTGACAATACTGTAAAAAGACAGAAAAGCTTAAGGTATCTTGGAATTTGGCTTGACGACACATACTTTTTTGGAGCATCTAGATACAATAAAAACTATAAGAATAAAAAATTACAAGAGTAGCAACAATAAATTTCCAAATTCCTTTAACCGTTTTCAAGTTATACCTCAATTCAATAATGGCAGCAAACACAGGTTACGCGGCGAGCACATGAGTGCATAGACTGAGACTGGTTAAACCAATGTTACAGATACAACAAATTCAGAGGGAAAATTTTGTTACGAATTATCAGGTGCCTTCAGTATAACCCCTTCCGATGCACTAACAGTTCTCCTAGCTGTTGTCCCATTGAACCTAGAAATCAGGACAAGGAGCGCACAGTACTGGTTCAAAAGAAGAAACCAGTTCAAAGTCACAGAGATTTTAGGCAAGAAAGCAAAAAGCAAAATAGAATTAAAAGAAGAAATATTAAACATTTGTCAAATAAAGGGTGAAAGTTATACGAAATTCTACCTATCATAAGAGAAAGATTACAGCTTAGACACCTCAACCCAATCAAGGGTCTCATACATTTTCTTACCGGTCATGGTCCCTACTGACAATATCTGGGAAGACTAAATAGCAGACGAGACAATCTATGTGCCTGTGGAGAGATAGGAACACCGCAACACGCCGTACTGGAATGCAGTAATTATTAGGTAGACAAGACAATAAGTGAAACCTTAAGAAAAGAAATACACCGCGGCTATAGAAAATTTGGCAAATAAGATAGCCGCTATAGAACTGACAAATGCAGGACTCTAAAACACAGACTCTTAATACAGTTCGTTAAAGCAATGAATGTAAATAATAATCAATTATGCATAAATTAGTACATTATTAGACTCAATCTACTCATAATCGGACCGGACTCTCAAATCCTGGAACCGAATGAGTATAAAGCCCAAAATATTGTAACATCCTATTACATGTTACGGTAATCCTAACGTTTTTCACTTTCATTTTAAAATGATATTTTTTTAAACGCATATTTTATGTATTAATTTTGGCCTAATATCCCCAAATTCAATATTATCTTCGTACAGCCGTGCCGTTGCAATGCATATTGCGTGACGCAATAATATAAGCGTAACGGTCTCCCAGAGATGCACAGAACGTCTATAAAAAGAGCGATGCGGACATCGTGTTTGCTCCGTGGAGCGAGGCGTCCAACAATGCGATAGGCATTTTTTTCATTTTTTTTTTCATTATTGAGTTGACAGAAGAGTTGCGGGACGGCAATCGCCGACAGCACACGGGCTTTGGGGTGGCGTCGTAAATTTTCAAGTTGTAATTTTGATTGACGCCACGGTTGAATTTCCTAAGGAGATAGTTGCAAAATAGCCCTAGCCGACGTATCTATCCCTGATCGCCACCAACTGGCGAATCCCGATTCAGCTACCACCAGCGGACCGAACCCGGTGACTTGACTGAAGCCATCACAGCCGTTCCCGGAGGAGGTCCTGTCACTGCGCGATCGTGTGGGTTGACTGCACTTCCTGCCTGCACCTGCACCTGACCAGGCTGGTGACCGGAAAGGATCGGTCGTTCCCGGCACACTACGTGAGCGAGCGGATCGAAGTTCGATCTGTGGACTGCGCCACAACATAGCTAATAAGGTGAAATTGTTACAATACATCAATATATCCCTAATTACGACATTGATCACGAATATAACAATTTCGTTTTCATCATACTTTTTGTGATAACGTGTGTACAGGGACCGAAAGTTCTGTAACGTGAAGACTCCATAGATAATTGAATATAACTTTCATATCACTAGTGGGAGAAAAGTTTAGGTTTACCAATAAATGGAGACTTGTTTGTGAGAATAGAACATGTTTTGGGAAGTGATATTTGTTGAGTGCCTTGTATATGATAAGTGTAAATTTTAAGTTGCATTTTTTTTTGTCTTTGGCGTGGGAGATATCCCTTGATCACAATCATATCCTTAAGTTGAGCGCATTGACTCCGATCAGCTGACACGCTTGCACCCTCTGCGCATGCGCATCAATAGTCACATAAACAGCTGACTTGATTAACTTATATTACTGTGTTCAATAATAGACATTAATGTTTTAGGTTATACCTGCTAATATGTGTTCCAAACCAGCTGGTATCAGGATCACTCCTATTGTCAATTGGTTTGCGGGTCGATGCTATTTAGTACGGTGACGCCCGCAGGTATAAAGTAGAATAGTAATAATAATTCATACAAAATCATTCTCTTTCATATTTTGTAACTTAATGAGGGTAACTATTAATTGTAAATCTTTAATAAATACAACTTCCAGATATAATTTTACGAATTAGAAACCAATATATTTTGTTGTAATTCTTCTCCTGCACTTTCCTTATCCTCGCTACGTTCACGAATGCTTTTAAAAGAATCCGGGGTATCTTGCAAGAAGAATTCACGCCAAAATGTGAGTAATTTCTCATTGCGGGTGAGATGTTATAATATAGACATAACATGAAAAAGAATATAAATTATAGCAATAATAAATAAGATTAATCACATAATTATCTTAAACAAATTATGCAAAACTAATATTATCACAAATAAAATTAACATTTGCTAATAATGGCAACAATAATAAAGTCATAAATAATTGGAGTATAAAACTCATTATAATTTAGAAACTAAAACTACTCGGCCAACACTTCATGGAGATTCGGAAACGTTGGTCTTAACCGGAAAACGGGAGATGTTCAGCAAACAAAATGTATAAAAGTGGAAAGGAAGGATGGTATGTATTTAGGATGGTTTAGGCTCCCAACCTTCGTAAGAAGGATGAGGAGACAAGGAAATTAAGAATGCTTTCCTTCAGTCTTTCCACGAAAATAACATAATAAGAAATAAAATAATAAAACAGGTGTAGGGCATTTCCCCCCAGAGTGACTGCGAGGCTCACGTGCCCTATGTCGGGAATTCCTCGCACTCTCTCTGGTTTTGTTTATCAAAGTTCTCATATGCCGAGACATCTTCACCTATTTTGAGAGGTATATGTACTGTGGTCGAAGACGGGAATAAGACAAGAGTTGTCCGCTGATCATATTGGATCGGTCGGCCAATTGCCTCCTGAAACTGTTGAAGACACGGAGAAGGGAATGCTGCGACCCCACAGCAAACTCGTCTCTCGTCATTCGAATGGGCATGAGAATAGTACCCAATACCCGAACTACCTGATGCAGGTTTTTCTAGGATTTTCCCTGCATCTCTTTAGGTGAAACACCGGGCAGGATCCTTAAATCATAGCCCGGGGGCCCTAGTTAACCCTTGGCTACCTTGCTCACCTTCCCCATCCCCCCTTTTCAATTCCCTTCCCATGCTATTAAAGGGTAGTTGCCTGTTTCAGGATCACCTTCATGTAGCCTGTTAACCCCCCAAAAAGATGACTATTACACAATGTGAATATAAATAACTAAAATATCTTACCTGCTAAAACCAATTTTAAATATATTTATATATATATATATATATATATATAAATTTAATGTATAAACATAACAAAACATTGTTAAAAACGATCTGTAATTGAATCTCGAAAAAAGGTCAACTAAATTATTATCAATATAAAAAATGTATGTGGAACGCAGATTCAGAGTCGAAAATGTGTCGATTCAAACAAGCGTAGCACGTACTTTACATGATGTAATGGTTCTCCAAAAAATAATTCATTTTAAATGAAAAAAGTCAACGAGAGGTCGTATAGCATAACAAAAAATAAATAATTTATCTTAGTTGAACAGTGAAATCAAATGACTATAAAAGAACATGAGTATCAAAATTCTGCGGACAATGCTAGTCCCTAACCCACCAAAAAAATGGCCTTGTGCTAATATTGACCGAGATTCAACTACTTTTTGACAAAAGTAAAAATTGTACGAAACCGAACACAACAAACAACTATAAACGTTTTATAAATATATTTTAGTAGTCAATGTTCTTACAATTCAACATCAGGTGTTAAATATATAATGATAACAATAAATCATTTACAAGGTGCTGATACTTCAACAGCGTTACCTTAACCTGCCTTGCTTCTGAAGAATATTATTTGCTACTATTTTTCTTTCCATTTGTCTTTCACTCTCGCCACATATATTTTAGCATAATTTTGTACATTGCGTTTTCAAAGTCGTTCACGTTGCTTGTTTTATTTTTGTCGGCGGTTCTTTTGCCGGTTTGAGGGGATTTCAATTGCTGCATATCACGCAAAGGGTCGACAGTAAGTCTGTGATTAGGCTCGCCGGAAACAAGATGCACAATAACTAGACTAAGTTATCATCATAGCAAATGGCGATGACGAGTTAAAGCTTTGATAAAACTGATGTAGACGAACAGTATGTTCTCTCGCAGAAATTTGAGCGTATTAAACATATGAGGGTAGATGTTAAACCTAGGAAAATTGATACAGAGTTGTAATTTTTTCAATCACACCCAGAATATTTTTTGAAGTGGCTCATTTTATATATTTTGGGGATCATTAAGAAAATTAGATGACGACCTAAAATTTTGTGTGAGTTGAAGATTCAGTCACGCTTATCACCCAGAAAAGCTGTTGTGTTGGAGCGGTTTCACGTCGATTACGGATATACTGTAACAATATATTTTTTAAATATTTATATATATTTTTAATCCGGTTTGTTTGTGTTCGCAATTCTTCTCCTCCTATACTGTTTGACCTATTTTGGTGAAATTTATCTTAGTTATAGCTGGCCCCGCTTGTCGAGTTCCAGAATCCTTATTTTAATTTTCCGACCACTTTTTTTTTTGAGTTTCTCACATAAAAAAATATAATCGCAAGTTTTCAGCCAGACATTTAACTTCCGCATCAATGCATTGCGTCGTAGCTTGACATTGCTTTGACGTCTCGATTTCGGATTGCTAATGTCTCATACATTCCGTATATTGTAATTGCGTACATAATGAGTGAATTATTTATCGATTAATTTAGCATTGAACAAATGAAGTGTATTTGAAATAATATTTTGCGAAAATGTTAAAGCTGCAGTGTTTGAATTCCGATTTATACACATGTACATAATATAATTTTAAAGAAATATGAAGATATATCTTATGGTTTAATCACGAGTTGACGAAGAGATTGTTGTCAAATTAAATTCGTCAACGCGCTGATGTAATTATTTACTGGGCAACTGATAGGAATATATATACATATATACATATATGTATATATACATATATGTATATATACATATACATAAAAAAGCCACGAACGGTCACACTCTTATGGAACACTTACACCATTATATGGTTTATTATAAGTGATGGAACATTTTATCATTTACATTAATTTGAGTTTTCTCTTAAGAAATATATTAATCCAATCCAAAATTCAACTAACGATACAGGAGAATATTTGGTCTGGTAAGATAAACCTTGGGAATAATAAATTTATGCTTACGTAATGAAACCTTGTGGAGGGTTATGACAAGCTGTAATTTTGACGCTGACAATGGTAGAAGGTTTAAAATTATGTTCGAAAGTGAAGGACTGAAATTAACGCCCTATAAACTACGCACTCGTGGAATCCAAGCAGGAAATAAATTGAAAGAAATATAATACATGTATCACACAAAACTATCATTATTGGTTAGATTTTTTAATTTAAATCTCCGTTCTCCTGCAACTCTAATGAATAGTTTTTTGAATAAAACTTCACTGTCCGGTTCTAAAAAATACCTACAATTGTAAATCATAGTAATGATGTCGAAACAGTATTATATATTGTAATGAAGTGCACGTGTTATTGTGTGTTCTAGACTTGAGCAACAGCATCTTAAAACTGTCAGGCCCTGAATGATGCGAGGGTCTGTTGTTGTAGGATCCGCTGTCAGGGGTGAGCTCAGTAGCGAACCCATAATTTACGACGGTCATTGTCGCGGATGAAACAAAAGCGCGTCAGTGATTGGTTGGAATGATGCTGAGCAGTTTTATTTTAAGAAATTTAAGAGTACTTGCGGGGTAGGAATATCTAAAAAAGCCAAGAAGAACGGACACTAAGAACGATACAACAAGAGGGATAAGACGTGCCAGCGGTTTTGCTGCTCAACCAACTGGAGCTGCGACGACGCCACGGCTGCGACCATCACCATCACCATCGCCATCACACATCGCCACGGCCGTGCATCAACCAGCGAAACGTCCACAGTAAGACACGACATACTCGCATGTAAAGTGATTCCAACACCTTTTTAAATATTACAATTGATCAAATTTTTACTGTAAATAAATTCTCCCCATCTTAACTCCCTGATGAGAAGGACCCTCATGAAAGCCGTGGAAATGAGCTGTAAATAAACTTACTTTAATTTGTTTTATAATAGTTCCTTTTATTTCAAAAGTCCCCGTCTATCAATTTATATTATTAAGAATAGAGTATTACAATATAGTACTAAACATACAATTAATGTAGTTAAATTATCGATTTAATTTTGTCTACTTCAAATATAAAGCGTGTAGCATAAGCAACAAAAACTGTAACTATTCCAATATATTGATCAAATTTAAAAGGAACAAGTTTGCTTTTAAATTCCTCACATTCTTGTCGTAAAATATGTATTCCGTAATTTGTGATCGAGATTAAACTCTGTGATTCAATTAAAGTAATTTAAATTTTATTAATCCGAATAAGAATATTGTGCTGTGTAGCTGCTTCATAGAAACTGGCTCGAGTCTTGTAATTTAACTGATCGTCGTATTGGAATTATTTTGAATTTAATAAAATGCAAAAGACAATTTGAAATGTCGGAATGAATTATTTTGCATAATAAATAACAAATAGCCAGAGTCAACGTGAAAACGTAAACCACTTTCCCTCTTTTCAAAGCCGATTACCTGCAGTGCATGTTTTATTATATTACGACCCACAAACGCACAGGTTTAGCGTAATCCGTCTGTTCGCTACGGACACATTATTTAAAATTCCGTTATTTATTACTTTTCATTGTTAAATGTTCGTCAATCTCTGTAAGCATTGCACCAAACAGGTATCCACGGGTTACGATAATCTGACCGGGAAATTTTATTTATTCAACCCCATTTAAACAGGCTAACAAACTACAAGAGTGATTCATTATGAATGAAAGTTAATTCTGAAGTACTTTACTGTAAATCCAGAGCTTTAGTTGACATCACAGTTTTTTCAACTGCATATAGACATTGACTGGTAAGACATATTTGTATTTTCTATACGAGTGTCAGTGTGTGACCGGTCATTCACGTTTCTTGTCAATGTACTAGTTTTACTGCTTTATTGCGTCCTGCTTAGCGAGATCCTTAAGTTTCTCCTTTTTCACTTTTGACGTGGCTGTTCTAGGAAGAGAATCCATGAACTTGACGCCGCCTCTGAGCTGCTTGTGGTCCGCTACTTTCGCTGCATACAAAATAACGTGACTTGACTTAGTACATATATCGTGCTACTTAATCATGTTGTCTGCGTGAGCCTGGACTTACAAGCCACGAAGTCCTTCAGCTGTTCTTCGGTAGCTTCCGATCCAGGTTGGAGGACGACGTACGCTCTGGGTAGCTCTACGTCCAAAACACTGGGAACACCAACCACTGAAACTTCCTTCACCGCAGGATGCGTGATAAGAATTCCTTCCAGCTCCATAGGCACCACCTGTTTGAAACACGGTCACAGGAATTTATGGAAGCTATTATTGCCACACACAATTATAGATGTACCGGGCAACTGCTATTAGCGAATTTAACAGATGAAAAATGTTCTCGTAGTTCGAAAAAATTAATATATTTCATTCTATCTTACGAAATTAACTTCCTATTGAACTGAACCAATTAGAGTAGATTTCACATTTAATATAAGAACTGAAACATTAAAAACAACTTAATACACCTGAACAATGGGTACTTTTTATATTTTTTGTTTAAGATATAATTTATATTATTATTATTTATAACTATTCATATTACTTGTCTTAAGCTTATTTTATAACTGCCACCGAGTGTAACTCAATTCCAGTATCAATAAATTCATTCGTCATTCATATTTTACAGTTGTAAATAAATAAAGCATTACATGGACCTTTCTCTCTGGGTAAATTACCGTAGAGATATATTATGGCAAAATTTAATTTCTAGTAACATGAAAATAAATTATAGCAGACATTTGCCTTTCCCTAAAAAAACTCAGCTTTTATTTACATTAACATAGCACTTCCTTCTAATCTATTCGTATAATAAAATTTTAACTTTGACCATGACGAACGTTGCCCAGTGTCTGCATCAAACTCTATTACCTATATACTCAGCCAAGATCTTCGCAGACTTCTATATTTTACCTTGACTTTCCATCTACTCAAGGAAGACACTGTCATCGTTAGTAATGTGGCCACAGATGTTTAAGCAGACCTGACTCCAACATCTGCCCTCCTCTGGACAATAGTTCTCACTCACCGTCAGTTTCGGTCCCTGTCGAGTCTGAGTCTTACAGCCGAGGTAATCCACGAAGATTTTAATTCTTTACTTACTCAAATGGAGTCGGCATACTCCCTCAGAGAACCTCCAGCTATCGCAAACAGACTGTCGTTCAGCGTAATTACCTTGAGAAATATTTTTTCCAATGAATCTGTCGAAACCTTTGGGAGCCAGGACGAAGATTTGCTCATGGAAGTAAATGAATTTTGTGAAGGGAAGGAATAATGCAAAGTGAAGATGAAAGTTATAAAAAAAATCACAAACGATATTTAGGGTGTTAATGGATCTAGCTAATGTCAGAAATTGTTTGAACAGAGTGTCAAATACGTTGGCCTGATTTAGTACAACTAATTGTAGAAATGGGAACTGGATCTTATGTAAATTATTGAAATTGATGCTTCGCGACTATGTAGTATAGTGGTTAACCTTCAGTTGTCAAAATGATATTAAATGGAGTTTTATATGTAGACTTTCAATAAATGTACAGTGATAACTTATATTAAACTATTGTAGCACAGTAGGACCCTTCCCTAATTTTATTCAAATTTTTAGATTTTTGAATGATCGAAATCCAGCAAGAATATTCTGGCGACAGGCAAGAAGTAGTTTTTCCTGGCGTCAGGGTGCCAGGCTGAAAACGAGCCTCTCTGCAGCTTTAGAAGATTAGGCTTGTTTTGCTGAAAGAACGTTCACTCTTCACATTTTCCCAAGGACGCTATTCTCTTCGTTAGGGAAAGGAGGACAAATGGGGATTGGAAAACGCACGTCATGTGGAGTGGTGTTTTCCTTTGGATAAGGGGGAAAGAAGAGTTTAGCTTCGAGGTTGGAAGACGAAAAATAGGCAGAGTTGATCAGGATTTTGAAAGGAGAAGGAAGCGATAGTGTGGAGCAGGACTTTGAAAGGGGGAGGGGAAAGCGAGAGATGTTGATCGAGAGTTGAAAGGGAGCCGAGAATTGTTGTTCTTGAGTGATAAAGGAAGTGCGAGCAAGAAAGGCCAGAACTTCTGCCTTTTTTAACTGTGTGTTGGAGTGAAGAAAGAGGAAAACTGAGTTTTCCTCAATCATCTACAGTACCGGATACATCGAATTTTCCGCTGACTGAGGGCAAGTTCACAACTCAACCTGGAGGAAGAAGGAAGTCAGAAGGTGGAGGAAGAGTAATCCAACTCGGGGAAATTCCAGATAACTTAGTACCTGCATCGAGAGACGAAGGAATATCAAATAGGTTCGTCAAGAAAGAACGAAAATATCTACTGCACGTTGTTACCCCAATAAATAGTTAACCGGAAGAAACCCTTTGAAATTTAAAAATCGACCCCTTTAATTAATGTATAATTATAATGGAGCCCAGGCCCATTAATGAAATTGTTCATTTTTTATATAAATAAAATAATTATTTTTTAAAGGGTAATAAGAGTAATAATTGGTTAAAATAATCTTAAATAAACCACCACCCCTAATCATTTTCTCTATTGTTCATTGAGTTTGCATTACGTTTGAAACTATATTGCAGAAATATTGTTGAAAATCCATTCTGTTTTTAGGCAATTACTCTTAACCTTATCAGAGAGAACGAACCAAGGTCCTTAGCGTTCATGCTTGAAGATTGTTCTCTAAAAGGCAGTTAGTGAGTCAAAAAGACAAACAACTGGACACAAATTCAATAAAACTGTTGCTGGCATAAGTAGATGATGTAGACATTATAGCTAGATCCAAGAGCTCCCTTATTTATGCTTTCCTTGCACTATAAGCTACCTCCAGGAAGGAATGACACAAATCTGGACTCGCTGTGGCAGAAGAGTCTGTGTTTTAGCAAGTCTCTTTATTCACATATTTAGGAACTAAAGTAAACAGCAGGTGTGACAATAAAGAAGAAATAGAAAGTTGAATTATGGCAGGAAATATGTATTATTTTGACATTTAAAATCATTTTAAGACAAAAATCCTGTCCAGAGCTACAAAGACAATAATGTACAAAACTCTAGTATATAGTCTTATATGGAGGAGAGTGTTGGACACTTTCGAAACTAGATGAGATTAGACTTGATACATTTGAAAGAAAAGAATTGTAAAAAATATATGGCCCTTTGCAATAAAATGGAATTTGGATAATTCGTCTTAATGCAGAACTGTGCGAGTTGTTTAATGAACAAAAATCATCCTTAACGATAAGAATGTCAAGCTTGCACTGGGTGAGGGGGGGGGGAATCTCAAAAGAATGGGTGAAAAACGAATTCCTGTAAGATTACTAGTTGTGCAATTAAGTGGTAGCAAGAGTATTAGGGGCAGACCAAGGACTAGAAGACATTAACAGTGATGAAAAAAGGTTTGGCATTAGGAAATGGAGGAAAGTAGCCTTGAAAAGGGCAGAGTGGGACAGACTGCTGCGGGAAACCAGGACACTAAAAGAGTTGTTCGCTTGATGATAATAATATTGACAATTCTTGACTGCATAGTGCCTCTCTCGTCTTATTTATAGAATGCAGTATTAATATTTCATTGCTTGGAAACGTATGTTTATTAGTTAGTTAATAACTGATAGTGTGGATGAGAATGAAAAAAGTATATGACCTAAAACTCCCACTCAATGCATGGGATTTGGAAAAAATGTAACTTAAATAAAATTAGCCACTGAATTAAAATAGTCTTCCCAGAATTTTAACTTCCCGTATATTATTGCATCACTATTCCGGTAAACGGCCTAATTTTTTTAAACATCTTATAATAAATATGTTAATTATAGTTAAAAACTGCCTCATAAATTACTTACTATAATTTTAACACGCCTTATATTTTTGAATTTCCTTCTGAAATTAAATAATAATACTTTATTAAAATTTGAGGAGACGTTTACTCTGAAGAAAGCGGCATAAAGTTATTTTCTTAATTTCTAAGTCGCAACTTTATTTTTACAAAGGATATAGGTGTGCCGTTTCTAATTACGTTCCACAGATGATCAGACACAATAGTGCCGGGAAACGGGAGTGGGGCAGGGGGAGGGTTTCAGAACAGAATTAATTGGGAACAGTAAGCCCAACATGTCCACGTATTGAGAGGGCCACAGGTTTGATTCCTGGGTGATGTACGTGTTTGTGGAGCGTTATCTCCCCTGCTCTGTGGATTGTACCGCTCTGATTATGCATCACTTATTACCTGAACGTGTCTAATAAGCTGAATGCTCAACTGTCTCACTGTATCTGTGGGCAAACACTAAAGTGGCATTATTAAGTAGAAACTCACGTTATTAATTGAGACTGAATCTGCACGACTAAGCGGAAGAATATGACAATGTTTTACTCCTGTCACAAGACGATAAAACGCTTCTAAATAAATTGAAAGAATTTCACTTGATATTCCATGAGTCTATAAATGGAAAAATTAATCTTATTAAATGGCAAAATATCTTAACATGAGCAAAAGTTAGCCGATAAAAATTTCAATTAAATTTAAACAGATATAATGATCTGCAAGGTGGGTAAACTAATCTTAAATGCACATGCCACAAAAACTACTCGTCAACTCAAATTTACGACGTTCAAAATGCGGTTCGTTGCTTTCTACCAACGGAGTCGGATTTGTAAGTTCCGCAGTTATGATAACATATTACGGTACAGGTAAAGAGTTTTGGAAATAATACTTCAGAATCTCTTTTCATATATAGCAATTGACAGTCTGAAAAATAGAAGGGTATAACTGTTAGTGTTTTCAGTAAAATTAGTTCAAATTTAATTTACCCCGTCGTTTTTAACAAAATGGATATTGTAATCTATACTAATAAATAAAATTGAAGTGTCTTTCTGTTCGTATGTTTGTCTCGAATAGGCCCCGAAATAGCTCAACGTATTTGAGTGTTTGAATAAAGGCAATTTAACCTAAATATTAGTGAATATTTCATTTTGATAATGATATTAATATATATATATATATATATATATATATATATACATTCGTTAAAATCAAAAACTGAATACGGGTTGCCTACACTCTAGAACTGTTCATGCTTTGAAACGGCTTAACGGATTTCAATGAAAATTTCAGGAATTGAAACAAATTTAAACTTAAATTTACTTGTATGTTTCATTTCGATATCTTGAAGATTTTATAAATCCATTTAATTTCTCTTTTTTACGGACTCCAAACCTGTTCTAAACCAACTGCGAGTTATAAGGTTTGCCCTGAAGCGATTATTAATAGATGATACCGTACTTTTTATATATTCAATGAATTTAACTGTTGTTTCGTTTTTAGGGAAAAACTATTTCGGCGGGAAGTTCATAAATAAGTTCTATAAATGATGATAAAACCGTTAGTGTCGCAAAATTATACTTCAGTAACAAAATATTTTTATCCAAAGCTTCACCCTGTGAGATTATTACATATTCATTAAATATTCATAAGTTTATTTTATATTGGATGCAAAGATCCCACAACCATAAATCCTCCATATATTTCAAAATACAGTTTTCTTTGTTAACTAACGAGACGAAACTCCAAAACCCTAGAGTTGGAGATTACTCAGAAAGATTGTCAAGCCAACTCTTCCGACTAGACAATATGGGTAAAGTGGATGGCTTTTATCCCTGGTTAGCGAATCACATAAAAATGGAGGAAAATGGACGCGAGTTGTCTTCACCTAGGGCATTTTATGCAGTTAGCATTGCTGTTGCGCGTAAAGTATTACATCGTAGAGAAACGGAGACGAGATATTGCGTCATAGCTACGAGAGTTGTTTCATAAGTCTGATAAAAATGTAACAAACCGATTTTCTTAGAAAACTTAGTTTATTTCTCTATATATTCTCCTTGCTTGTGTATAGACTTGGCACAGCGAATTTCCAATTTTTTCAACACATCTCAAAAATAGATTTTGTCAAACTCTCGATGACCATCAAATCATGAAAATTTCTTCTCTCCAAGCCACATTGTCAAGTTCAGAAACCAAACGAAGTCATTTGGAGCTAGGTATGGAAATTAGGGTGGATGAGGAACGATTTCGAATACCATCGGACACTTCGTCATTGAGACTGCTGCTATGTGCGCTGGAGCATTGTCCTGATGAAACAACACTTTCTTGGTCATTTATCAATTAGCACCGGTTTCAAATGATTCGATTCAACAGAGGAGAATAATAGAGCCCAAGTGTGGTTGGGTCTTTTTCCAATTATTCTACGAATATTATACCTTAGAATCCCAAAAGATAGTGGTCATAACCTTTCCAGAGGACAAAACTGCCTTCGGCTCGCTTTATCATGTTATTTTCTATTGTTTTATTTATTTTTTGATCTATGAAGTGAAGGATCCAAGTTTTATCGACGGTTACGAAATCTTTGCAAACATTCTTGTGGGTTACGCGTAAACATTGCTATATTCTCCGTTGAAACTTTCTTCCGAATTCGTTTTTCGTCCATTGTAAGCAGTAGCGGCACCCATCACGCACAAAGCTGTTATGGTCTGTTTCTCATGGAGGATAAAATACATTCGCATTTAAACTGATTAATCAAGACATAAGTAGTCTTCTATGCTGGTGCAGAGTCCGGATGAACTTCATTCAATTCGGGTATGATTTGTGCAGCTTCCAAACCTTTTAAATAAAAGTGCTTAATGACAGTGCGAAATTCGTTTATCACACTATAGAAGGCTGCCAACAATAAACTACGACAGGTATAGGTTTGTAATGTTTAGTAATATCTTTAAAAGGATCATTATAATACCGCGAAAGTGAGAAATCTGCCGCTCTTTTGTAAAAAATTACCAGACTTATCGAACAACCCTCTTACAACTACAAAGAAAATAGATCACGAAACCGCACAAACGTCGGAAAGCAGAAGGCCGCATCCAATTTTCTTGAAAGCACTAATGACGGAAAATATTTCATTTAAATGTGGATAATTATCGAAGAATACCCCGCAGTTATTCAAACATTGCATTTAAGATGAAACGTGTTTTTTTTCCCACAAGTACTGAGATGAATAATTTCATTAACTCAGAAGAATTTGGAATACAAACAATTTACAAATAAAAAGTAAATTCTATACAATCTAACTCGTTATAAAAACCACCACAAAATTTTCCATTTTCTCATTTGTTCAGCTGGCATAAAACATAATTGATATTCTACGTATAACTCTGGTTGTTCTATACTGCTAGTAATGTTATTTGATCTGTTACACAATAATATATAATAGAGAATTCTTTTATCGAACGTATTGCTTCCTTACTTTAGATTGCAACTTAAAAAGTTAGTGTATTAATTAAAAAAATGGCAAAAGCACAATAACATTTTTGTATATCGTAAATTGTTTGTTGTTACTGTTGTATTCAGTCCTTAGACTGGTCTGACACAACTCTCGGTGATAGCCTATTCTGCTCAAACCTTTTCATTTCTACAAAACTACCACATCCTCCCTAATCTGCTTAGCCTATTCTATCCTTCGTCTCCCTCTTCTGTTCTTACCACACTCTCTAATGCTAATTTTACAATACCCCCAAGTCTCAAAACGTGGCATAATAATATATCCTTTCTGTTAGTCAAAGTCTTCTGCTTAAAACTTCCCCGTTACACTATCCACTCATTCTCAACATTACCTATAGCACCACATTTCAAAAACTTCTATTTTCCCTGGGGAACCCCTATCGTTCACGTTTCGCACCGATATAACGCCACACTCAGTACAAACATTGTTAGTAATGATTTCCTATTATTCATACTTCTATTACCCGTTTCCTCGTTTTTAGTTTTTATGCTGCCCAAGTAGAAGATTCAAGTAGCAGAAGTCCTTAACTTTCTTCAAAATATCCGTCCTTAATCTTTGTTAGTCCACTGTTTCCCATACAACACTCCATCAGCTTTGTTTTCCCACGATTAATCCGCATATTGTATTCTTTTTCCAGGTTCACGTTTAAGTTATTTATTATATTTCACTTGTCTTCTTCTGACTCCCGTAATACCACAGTAACTTATCCTCTGCAAACCTATAGGTTTTATTTCTTCTCCTTGTAGTTAGATTCCCTTTCCACGGTAAATTAAATTTATGGAAATTCACAATAAATTTAAGTTAACGAGTGTCTTCTGAAAACAAAATGGTTATACTTATTATATTTTTGTAAACAATAGCTCCGGATTGTCTTTAATAATATTACATGAAAACGATTTTTAAACATTTTTTTGCTATTACTGTCTACTAAGCCATTGGGTGTGGAAATGACAAATGTGACCGTACTTTTCCTGATCAACTTGCATGAATGAATGTCATGAAACAAAACATTTACGATATATGTTCTGAAGAATAAACGGAAACAATTCAAATCACTTTCATGTTTGTAATAAACTATATTAATCTTGGTTCACCAAATTTTCTGTCCGAGTGGGCGGGAATAATGCAGAAATCCTTTTGACCGCTCACTACAATTTGCTTTGTTTCTCGAGAGATCCAATTACTGGTATTTTGAACCGGGAATTCTTTGGCGTCACGTTCAACTTCCAATATCCTGACTTTTGAGAAAAATAATACAATATGCATTTGCATCCCTTTGGTTCTAAGCTCGTCGATTATAAGCGCCAGAAATCACATTGAGTCTCTCTATTCAGCATTGGAATGGACGTGACAGAGATTGTTACCCTTTATCCAAAGGATAAAATGGAGAAAATATACAACAAGCAATCCATAACTTGCAAAACAATAGAATGGGATGGGACGAAATGTTGCCTGTCGCCAATGTCAGGTTATTACACCTCTGTCTACGTATATTCAATAAATCAAGTACCTAAAATTTCTAATAATAATAGTATTATCGCACTATATTATGGAGTCTGTGTCATTTCGATTTTAGTAATGAACTAGTAATAAATCTCTCAACCTAACTTTTAATATCTGCGGAATTAATCTCCTGACGCAGATGAAAAGTCTATCATGATTTAAAAATGAAATAATTAGCAACACGAGGAGCTTTTATTGCTGAAATCTTATATTACTCTACTACTATGACGAAGTACCGCAATCAATGAGCCTGCCATATTGAAACGCGATCACCTTGTATGGGAGACTAATTACTGTTTTCATAAACAAATCGTCGCAGGTTTATAAATAACCTCTAATGTACTTTCAACTAACAAACACTACAATACGAAATAATCTTTCTTATTATTACTTGAAATGTAATGCTAAAGATAAATTGCCACAAGGAATACATAACATATATTATAATAAATACATTTACTGTCTTTGAAAAGCGAAAAAATTCCTGTAATCAGTCAAGATGCCATAGTTTTACTCATTTCGCTTCAAAAAATTCACATTAAACACATAACGAAAAAACTAATTTTGAATTTGAAGTTTTTTCCTGTTGATTTATAGAAAGAATTTATGATATAAGTTTTACTCATTAAACATCATTTGACACATTTGTTCATATGTATAGCGGGGGACAGGGGAAGAGGCAATTGTATTAAATGACGATTAAAGGTCAACAATTTTCTAGCACCCTTATGATATGTAACACAAACTCGGAATTTTTACACCGTGAGGAAATCTTGTAAAAAATTGTAGACGGAATACTCGTATTATTACGAGTTGAAGAAAGACTTGGCAGTGGAAAAGTCACCATTAACCAACACAATTGCAACACAAGGATGAGTCTCATTGTATAAACATAAAAATAATATATTGCATAGGTACAGCTGTTAGAATAGAATGGCCAATCTTATTCTTCACTCAGCGATATTTACATGAGATGAATTATTAATGATTAAATATGATAATTTTTATCAATATTTCCTATCTAATAATCACGACTTATGAAGTTTTTCACAAGCCACTACATATCCAAAAGAGAGGATTTCTAGCGATATTCAAATAGATTCTTTAAGATTAATATGACGAGCTCACAACATGATACATTTTTGTTACCAT
This sequence comes from Eucriotettix oculatus, assembly GCA_034510155.1. Lineage (NCBI taxonomy): Eukaryota > Metazoa > Arthropoda > Insecta > Orthoptera > Tetrigidae > Eucriotettix > Eucriotettix oculatus. Next base: position 32,320,051 of record CM067377.1, on the reverse strand, counting down.
CTGTTAACTTACGTAAAATCTTAACTAAACATATTCACGCCAAAATATTTCTAGAGGTTCCCAAACTAAATATCTTTGATCTCGCTGCCAAGTGGCTTATTCCTAAAATTTCCACCTCACATTTTATCATACATTTACGTGCATTTTTATGACCTTAAATGGAAGTTTTCCCCGGAAAAATTCAGTCTGAATTATTTAGTGCAAAACTGTCTGTAGGAATATAATTTAGGAGGTTCCTGTTCTCTTCAGTTTTCTAACAATGAAGATTCAACAATGGTGTTTCTTCCGTTTTTCTCGCAACCGCATTGACAGACGTCCCAACAGAAGACTGTAGTTCCCATTTAATTGCTCATTTCGACATAAAATTTTGCATTTCATCTATGCTATGTTTAAGTCACGTCTGATATGGTCGAGAGTGGACCATTAGACCACTTGGGACATAATGTCCCGATACGAATCTAGTGACGCAGTCATTCTCAACTAAAATTGATTTCCCTATGTAGGCCTATAACCAATTCTTTAAAGACTTACATAATTGAAATGCACTATATTCTAAATAATGTATTAAATTTATTTATCATTAGTATCTATATTAACTTAAGCGATAGGAATTGACTAAGCTTCCATAAAAAAGAAATGTTTTAATAATTTAATTATTATGGAATAATATTAATCAAATAAATAATGTAGTTTTAGATTTCATTAGAAGTGAAAACAAACGTAAATGTGAGGGTGTAGCAATGATAATCGAAACTTGGTGAAAATTTAAGCTTTGGATGGTTGAGATACCTACATGATAGCCACGGTACTTAATGAGATCCTTATATCGGTCCACGACGTAAATGTATCCTTGTTCGTCGTAATAAGCCACATCCCCAGAATGGAGCCATCCTTCCTCATCTTTTACCAGAGCACTGGCCTCTGGGTCTCTGTAGTATCCGGGGCTAATCAGAGGACTTCTGAATAAGATTTCTCCTTTCTCGTTGGGACCCAGAAGCTCCTTAGTTTCAGGATCAATTATCTGAAGAAACATTGGAAGCAGTTTGATCATATCGTATGAATATGTACGTATTTTAAAATTATAGATTCATCAGTCTTAGTAATACTATAAAGTTTCTCTGAAAAAATATTTTTAGGTAGTTATAAAGCAGTATACATTTTAACTTCAACGTATACGATGAGATGTAATAAGTCCACAGTCCATAAATTCATTATGTAACTTTAACCAATAGCAAATAATCATATTATTATCCATCAAGAAAAATAATTATCTCTCGAGAAGCAAACCCAAAATAACTAGTTTGTAAAGTTTGTACCTCGAATTTAGTCTTTACGGTTGATTCTTATCTGATGTAATATAATGACGAATCTGTTTTTGGACCAGGTACTTTACAATACTAACTTTATCGATTGAAATTCAGATATTCTTTTACCTGTTGCCGTAAACTTGCTATAGTGTAGTTTGAAAAACTTGAAATTTTAAAATCGCAAAAATGACCTAAACAAATGACAGGAGACTGGGAAATCCTTCAAGACACATTAATTTAGGAACCTTCCTGAGCCGCCTAGACCCAGTCATTTAGTCCCTAGAGGTGACATCATACATATATCGAGTTTCGGTACAAATGTAGATTTACATCTCTGTTCTGTATTATTATTTACTGCATTGACTGCCAATCAGTAGAGCTACTTTATTACTGAAAACTAAGACTATAACAATAAGTCTGGTCTGAGGGTGGGATTAGAGTTGTTAAAGAGTCGACGCCTCAGACAGTAAGAGGGACAGGGTTCAATATTTATGATTAATCTTTGCCAAAAGTGATAGCTGTTTGTACGAATAAACAGCTGAGGGAAGCCGAACTGAGACGTGTTTCTGGACACCCCAGATCCTAATTGGGTGATGAAGAACGACATTCAGCATAAGCAGCATTTTTATCATATGTATATATTGTTTTTTAATCTGTCTTTAAGCAGCCTTTCAGAAGTTCCGAATATCGGGATGTATAGGAACAAAGTCAACTCAGATATGTGCATATGCGGTTGTTAGCAAAAGAAGAGCTTCACTAAAGACCTGTGTGAGTTGAAAGAAGCTACACAACCCAGAGGACTTGTCATCAATGAAACAAATATGGATTTCACTAGGAAGGTAAATATTAACTTATATCAACTATCAGCATCAGGTTTCAATTTAAAACAAGTGCAGAACTTTGACTATCTGGGAACTAATTGAATAGGGTAAACTCCATGTGAAATGAAATAAAACTGATCATCCTAAGCGGTAATAGGTGCTTACACACGTTTCAGAAACTGTTGACCTCCAAGTTGTTAAATGGAAACTAAAAATTTATAGGGTCATGATTGGGCCTGTCGTAACCTACGGATGTGAAACACGAGCATTAAGAAGTAGTGATGAGCAGCAGCTCAGAATATTTGAACGCAGGATTCTACGAAAGATCTACGGGGCAATCCAGGATAATAACGGTTTCTGGAGATACAGAACGAAAACTGAACTGGATTATCTCTTACAAACAGCTGACTAGTGTGAATAATAAAAAGTAGAAGAATGGCCTGGATTGGTCTAGTTCTTAGAATGGATACAAGAACAGCCTGGAAGAAGGCAGAGAAGAAGGCCGCCAAAGCGGTGGATGGACGATGTGGAAGACGACACAAAATCACTCAGAGCTAGAGGATGGCGGAGAATCACGCTAGAGAGCCGAATGGAGGAAACCTGTTGAAGAGGCTAAGACCTACACTGGGTTGTAACGCAATAATAATAAGAAATATTACGTTAAATTCAAAAGCATAGGACTCCATCAAATTTTTGATTAAAATCAGGTTGTAACTTATAGAAAGTTTATGAAGATTTAATGAAAGATTATCAACGATATCGTCATTAAATATTCGTTCTATCCGGTAAGATACTTCATCTCATAAAAAAATGAATCTAACCTTGGTTTCAGTGTTTATTTGAGGGACTCCAACAGATCCCATCGGAGTCAACTTTCCCGGAATTTCTGTCGTGATCAGCAACACCTCGGTCATTCCGAAGAATTGTATGGTATGACGCTTAACAGCATTTTGCACCATAGTCTGAGTTTGGCTGTCCATAGCGGCTCCGGTAAACGCCAGAACCCGGACAGGACCTAATTTCTCACTCACTCCTGGGATCCTCGCCAGTGTCATTCCTGCGTACGGTTCCATGAAAATGAAATTAACCTGTAAATCGTAAAATAATCACTACTTACTGGTAGAATAGGCAAAAGAACGTAATAACTGGCAACACAATGTTGTGAAGGAAATATTAGGATTTTAAAGGGTGGTTTTGTCAAGTGGTTAGACTGAATTTAATTTACAAAGTTGTAAATGTAATAACATGTTTCTTTTTCTGAGAAATAACGAGTTTTTACTGTTATAATAAGTGCTTATGAACTTTCGTTTACGCCCAGGATAAAACACCTAAATTTCGTGTAAATAACATTAAAATTGAAATACACAATAAATATATTAACCAATAAACCCGAAAATTGATATTCAATATATAATACAGTTCCATAGTTACATTTACGGTTTAAGTATTAATACAAAATAGACTCGTCAGGAATTAATTGAAAAAGGATCCCAATTTATAAATCTATAGAATATAAAATTTTGTTCTCGATGTATTGACGTTATGATAGGATTATTTGAAGACTAATAAGAGTAAGTAATTCTTGTTTTCAAAATCATAATTTTGTTTTGCTTAACAGGCTACAGGAGGGTGATCCTGAATCAGGCAATTTCCCTTTAATAGCACAGGAAGTGAGTTGAAAAGGGGGGGGGGGGTTGGAAGGTAGAGAAAGGTGGCCAAGGGTTGACTAGTGCCCGGATCCTACCCGATGTTTCACCTAAAGAGATACAGGGAAAATCCTAGAAAACCTGCATAAGGTAGGTCGGACTATTGGGTACTTGTCTTACGCCCTTCCGAATGACGAGAGACAAGTTTGCTGTGGGGTCGAAGCATTTCCTTCTTCGTGTCGCCACCAGTTTTAACAGCCAGTTGGCCGACTGTTCCAATGGGGTCAGCGGACAATCTTACCGTATTCCCAAGGTCTTCACCCCCAGTACATACACCCCCTAAATTAGGCGAAGGTGCCTCGGCATGTGAGAACTTAGCACGTAATTTTTTTGGGGGGGTTACCAGGCTACATGAGGGTGATCCTGAAAGAGGAAAATCCACTTTAATAGCATAGGAAGGGAATTGAAAAGGAGAAAGTTAGAAAATATATAAATTCCATAAATCATCCTCCCTGCAAGTTAAAGCCGAAAGAAACGTCTCGTGTGTACACATTTCCACTGCAAAAGTAAATATATAACTTCACTGTTTATTCGACATCCAATTGTATGATTTACTGTCAAATATATTTGTTGTTATACATATACGTCATATAAATATGAATTTTTAAATGCTGGAACCTATTATTTTATAATTATTGGCTTCCTATGTTATTTTATTTAAAAACGGGGTTAATGTACGCAGAAGTAATTATTGAGGGGTGTAGAATTAATTGCGAGAGTAGAACAAAGTCGAACTTCGTAAATGTTAATTTTTTGCGTGGGTGTGTGGGAGGGGGCACAGGTGAACCACATAATGGCACCTCTCCTTTAATAGCAGCGTATTTGAAGGGCGATGCAGAAGGGAGAGAAAGCAGCTAAGGGCTAACTATGGTGCTCATGGTAAAGTTTTTGAATCCTACCCTGAATTCACCTGAAAGAGATGCAGGGCAATGACTAGAAAAGCTGCATAAAGTAGGTTACCCTCTTGGGTACTTGTCTTAAGCCCTTTCAACTGACGGGAGAGATGTTAGAGAAGTAATAAAATAGTACAATAAAAATATGAAGCAGTAGGAAGAAACTAAACTTAACACAGAAGACGATTTTCTTATTCACGTGGGTTATTTAAATAATCGTAACATAGTCTTAATTTCTATATGTCAAAGATAAAGAACGGCTTATTCCACCCTTTCTATAAACATTTCTTCTTTTATACGCATTTTCGGTAATTTCATTTTTAAATGAAATGCGAGAATTTGAATCATTTACAAATTTTCGTAAGAATATGAGAAGGCAGTAAAACATTTTAATTTATGCAAATAATAATAGTTTTATCTTAATAGACGTTACGGTTATAGAGTAAGAATACGTCAATCATTGAATTTTTAGTATATTCATAAAGGCTCTACCTTAAACATATTCACCGCATTCAGAAGTACGTCTGCTTTGAACTTTGTTAGTATCACATCGAGATTTCCAGTGATTAACGCAAGGAATTGCACTCCAATGCCAGAAAGCCAGAACATCGGGGTGTACTGCATCAGTGTCATTCCTTTCATAGTCTTACTACCACTGAAGCTGAAATGTAATTAAAGGTACCTCAATAAATATAATAGTTCAAAAACTTAAACAGACGTGTGTTTAAGTAAAATACTTTAAGGGTTTTGTGATGTTAGATCACATTTACTAATACGTTGAAGATTACAATTTCACGTACCGGCCGGATTACCCTATGTAAGATATGTCATACTTCCTTGGTATTTTGTATATTCTTTCTAGCAGTAATTTTTCTGTTTGTCATTTGACTTTACTCCCACTAGCAATGGTCTCGAAGTGACTCTGGACGTCCAGATACGTGTTTCAAAATCCCTATTACACACGTCAAGGGTAGTCGGGGGAATAGTAGATAAAATTTATATTTATTGGGTTCCTTTAATTACCTTTTATTATGTCCCCTCTACAACCCGTAGAAGTCTGTAATAGGCATTATGAAATATCCTGTATGATAAACGGTTGGAGAGGTTTCAACTATTAGACCCCGCCTTGAAAATACTGGACGTGGCAAACGAAACGAAGAAAACGCGCAGTTAACCAACATTGGTAGCTATTTTATGGAACAAAAAAAACTATTTAATTAATATGTGTAAATATTATTAACTTCATGAATATACTTCTATGCAGCTTATGGAAAGTCATGCGTTACGTAATGATTAATGCTGATATGAACAACAGGTCACTAATTATTAGTTTTTCAAATATCCTAAACAGACGTTTTGCGGTACACGTTAACCCTGGCGCTTCCGCCAAATGTGGCGCTTTGGGCGATTAAGAGTGCTCGTTATATTTCGGACGAGAAGCCCCTTAACATTGTTAAAAAGCATTGTACTTAGAAATTTATTATAAATAAATACAATGTATGACTAAAAGTCAGAAGTAATAACATTTCTTCTGGCAAACAGAGAGAACAGACAATTCCAATTCTATGCTGATCACGCTCTCAGTGCCAACAACTGTAGTCCAGAGTTATCTTCATCAAACGAGACTCTTTCTCAGCTATAAAAGCATCATTAAGCTATCAGCCTCTCGTGCGGAAACATTATACTTTACGTTTGCAGAGTGGCGCTTCATTAAACTGGCGTAATTAATTAATTTAACTGCGCCGAAGTTATTCTTTAACATCTCCTAAGCGAAGTACATTCTGTCCCCATATCTATTTATTAACCCCTAACCATACTAACTGGCGCTTGCTATGCAAGACGTTGGTATAAGTTATGATGTATAATGAGGATTGAAGTACATCGTGACTCATCTAGAATAATAAAAGTAACATGTACGTCAATATTTATAAACCTATTATTTAATCTAAACGTTATTAAAAGGTAGCTGCTATTTTAGATACAGATAAGTTCCCCTTTATACCTGTAAGCCTGAACGAATGCTTGAATATTTTCATTTGTTATAACAGATCCCTTAGGAAACCCTGAAGTCCCTGAAGTGAAGTAAATCAAGGCTGGCCTCTTGAGAACGTCATCAGGGTCAGGCTCCGCGTACGAATCTATATCTGACAAATTCACCAGCGAATGTCGACTCTCCAAAAACGACAAGTCATCAACTCCACATGTCCTTATATCGAGAACCTCCACTCCTTTCTTGACGTTGTCTCGAATCGTTTGCGCAGGTTCACCGGGTTCGCTAATTACCATTGTAGGTTGGATTCTGTTCAAAAGGCGTTTGAAATCACCTGCAGCAGATGAAGATAAATTTTAATGTGTTGTTATGAATTCAATGATACATAAATTATGTCTTGTTTGGCATAAATTAAAATAGTTTAAATGCATAGACAATATGCATCTTAGAAGAAGCGTTTTATTGAATGTGGTCCTATATATCTTATTTCCTTTGGCGCTACGTCAAAATAATTATACTTATTGTTCTTTTAACGGTATCGCGAACAGGAGCCTATATGATACGAGGCAATGAAGCAGGTATTCATATGATTTAAAATAGGGAAGCAACACAATAAGCACTCATATGGTGAGTGGTGGTCAATTTATTAAAAGAAAATATAATAAAGAAATTACTAATAGAAGTGACATAAACAACGGCATTTTCCAAGGAAACCGTTATTGGCATGAGAAAGAGAAGGGTGAAACAATTTCGACTATCTTTTGTAGACGTTTTTGGACAATTTTAGAGTACGTGCAGTATTTTAACCTCTCTTATCATACCGGACTGTATTTTTTCTCTATTAGGCTAACGCTAATATTTATGAATAACATACTGGGTATATATTTCACTCTCTTTTGTACTTTTTAAATTACACAGGGCATCTTTAAGATGCTACTATATATCACCGGATAGCATCCTTAAATTTCAGTCCGGGAGGGCCTAATGAGCCCTTGGCTAACTTGTTCTCTTCCACATTCCCCGTTTCCAATTTAATTCATATGCTATTGAAGGGAAGTTATCTATTTCAGGGTCATTTTCATGTAGCGTATTATCCAGAAAATGTATTAACAAAAACTACCTATTCAAGTTAGATTTGGTTCTGTCTCCCCATTTATCTCCAGTCTTCGGAATTAGGAAATGATCATTTTTAGTGTATTGAAGAATAACCGTAATAAAAAAGGAAATAAAACAATTAGTTAAAAATTTACTATTAATGCATTTTAATATGAATTTCTATCACTATCACAATTCATACATTTAAAAAAATTTAACTCCTAATTTATGAGCTGAATCGTGTTGCGGTACGTAGCAGTTAATTTACAATAATATTATAGCTGATCAAATAGAATACTTATACTTCTAATAGCCTGAAAACATAATATTGGAATAAGTAAGGATACGGATAAAAACTGTTTTGTTTATAAGCACATTACATTTAACGGTGGCGTTCCCACATTCATAGACCTGGGTTTATGATTTCTGAATGTGAGAAACCGACTGTAATTTTTCTCGATGATTTTACAGTATGGCATAGTTGTATGAACCGCGGCAACTTATATAACTGGGTAGAACAGATCAAAAATGGTCGAACCTCAGTGGCACACGTAATGTCCTGGTCGACCAGTTATAGAGTCAACTCCTGCGATCGGAACCTGCACTGACGGTATTATTCTTGAAGACCTCAGTATTACTGTTCTGGATATAGCAAATAAAGGTTTAGGAACTGTTGGTCCAGTTAATGACGTTATCAATGAAAATCTCAGGTGGTTCTCGAAAGCGTTAACGCAGCGACACAAGGAGACATGACTTATTGCGTGTGCGGACTTGAAACAACTTAATGAAAGGGATGGTTACTCTTTTCTAAACAAAATGTTAACGCTCAATAAAACTTGGGTCCACCATTTTGAAAAAAAGAGTCCAAAAAAGGTTCAGCAATTACAAGGAGTTGAAAGAAATTGTCCGAAATTGGATCAACTGACAGGGCAAAGACCTCTTTGCAAAAGGTTAAAAAAAGTGGCTAATTGTTGGTGGGTGCAAGTGTGCTACACATAGATTAATAGTTGACTATACCTGCTAATTTGTTGTAAATTGACCGTTATGATCTTAAGGCTTTACTAATTATACGTTGAGTTTAACTGTAATGATGGTATGATGAATATTGGATTCTTTTTTACTTGATTTCAGATAAGTAGGCATCTGACCTGCGTCGTTGGCTGGATTGGTGGTGGCCACTATGGCGCCCCGGAGAAGGGTGCCTACAGTGATCGCCAGGAACGACGGCCTGACATGCGATGCCAGGAGCACGACGTTGCCTGGACCGATGCCTCGGCTCTTCAGGGCCAAGGACACTCGGGCTCCGCGCATGGCCAAGTTACTGAAGGTGAGCGTTCTGTTACCATACTCAGGATACACCTTCGTCCACAAAATAGACGGCATTTAATAACTAAAATATAGAATTTTCAAGAAAACATTATATTTATTACGTCTAAAATTCATTGTAAACCGAAGTGATACCTTGCCCAACATATAGAAAGTATTCGTTTACTTTTGAAATAACTTTCTACAAATTATATCACATTATTTTGTGTTTATCAGTCTATAAAACACCTAAAGCCGTGTTCTATAACAATGCTCATCGTCGCCTCCTTTTATGTTTCATAACTATTCACATTAAACTCAAAATGCAATCCTGTTCCTCATCCTATCTTATGGTGATCTTATGGCAATTTTATGTACTGCATTAAATAATTGTACTTTACATTTTACATTATTCACTAACGTATACTGGGATACAATTTAAGGATGAATTTACCAATGCTTAAATCAAGAGGTAGCATGAATAAATTTGGAACTGGTATGTACAAGCCCACCAATAGATACAGTTCAAAAGCGCGTAGATTTGTGAATATAATGCTTTGGAGACGGGGAATGAATCGTACAGCCCACTTGTGTCAGAAGTTTGGATCCCATTAATAACTAGCCAGATGTTGTAGCCAACTACTTTTTTGAAATTAGCGCTTCACCTATTAAAGTTTCATACATATATTAAGGAAATTACTCCAAATACGTGCACTCAACTATGTGGTATTAACATAAGACCCTTCCGAATTTACGCGTTTTAACAACCAAACAAACCTCTACAGAAAGCAGTCATCAGCAATTAGAATTGAAGGGTAAGGGAATAAAGCAATAATCAAGAAATGAGTAAGACAATGATGCATTCTGTCACCAAAGCTCTTTAAGTTATATATAGAACAGGCGTTGATGAAAGTTAAAAAATAATATGGAGAAGGAATCATATTGCAAGGAGAAGTAATAAAAATCCGATGACATTGCAGTATTGCGGGAATCAGAAGAAAACTTGGAAACGATAATTAATGGCATAAACGTGATCCTGGAGAAAGAGTTCAACAAGGGGAATAATAGAGGGAAAACCAATGTAAAGGAGTGTAGTAAGGGAAACAGTGGAATACCAAAGGGTGTTTGGTATATTGTAAAGAGATATTTTGAAGGATTTAAGGAATTTACTACTTGGGCAACATAATAACTATCTCAGAATAATAAAGTAGATATAAATAGTAGGATAGCACACGCTAGAAAAGCTTCCCGAAAAGAGGAATTTACTTACGGGTAATATAAGTATTTATATTGGGAAATCATTACTAAAGCATTCGTATGGAGTGTGGCTTTATGTTGGTGCGAAACATGGACGATAGGAGTTGCAGTAACGGAAATAACAGAAACTTTTGAACTGTGGTGCTATACAAAAATGCTGAAAATCAGATAGGTGGATCGAGTAAATAACCAGGAATTTCTATGCAGAATACGAGAAGAGTAACCAACATGAAGGACTTTGACCAAGATATGCCACGTTTTGAGACATGAGACTAGTAGAATTAGTATTAGAAGGAAGTTTATGGGGTAAGAACAGATGAGGAGGCTGAGGATGAAATACACTACGCACACTAGGGAGGATGTGGGATGTGCTAGTTAAGTACAGATGAAAAGTTTTGCATGTTAGCATGTAGAGTATTAGACCAGTTTAACAACTGAATACTACAACAACAAGTAAATCCTTCTCAACACAATACCCGCAGAAAGAAACTTTTCTTGTCTGTGACAGAAAGTATGTTTTTTTATAACATTCTCTCCTGAACTCAAATAGGATATCGATTTTTTCCATCAAGCAAAGTTTCTTAGATAGTTGTAAGGATAATTTAAAATACTGAAATATTTTCAAACGTTCTGGCTCACTTAGGAAATAAGAAATGCCGTTTTTCTGCTATATATCGCATGCGAATCAGCCCCCTTGATGGTCCAACAATAAACGAATAATTACAAACCTGAAACCTCCTGATGAAAGCGTTCCCCGTGCTCACTGCGCCAAGATTTTCCGGGGATAAATCTAGGCGTGAGTGCAATAAGTGTTTTTTAAGAAAATAATATAACTCAAATTTTTATAAGATCCCTTACAACACTGCTGGTATTTCCCCAAACAACTGTAACTCTTTTCAACCTTAATATTATTATTGTTGGACCATCAAGATAGACGGTACTCAGGCATATTTTACAAATATATACCGTTAAAGAGCTAAAAGTGAGGAGTAATATGAATTACTTTGTCGAAATTCTGTAAAAATAATAAAATGACAGATGTAAGAGTTCATTCACAAGGCTCAGTCATAATGTCACCTAATTGGCTGCCAGGACTTCGTCCTTGACCAGTTACAATGTTACACTCCTATTTATGAACCCCCATTACTAAGGAGAAAAAAAAAAGTTATCCCGTTTACCCGGCTATCCAATTCCGCCGCGACTTCCCCTGCCTGTATGTGGGTAACTTTGCATGCCGAGAAAAACCGATATATTAGAATTCAGGGGAAATAATACTACCAACATGACATATTCCTCTTTCAGAGACATAAAATCTCTTTTTCAGTCAGAAAAACGTTTACTTTCAAATTTTAAAAACTGAAATTCATGAAGAAATTTTTAGTAAATATTAGAAAATACGATGGTAACTTATTGGTACTCGTGAAACAAGAATCATGATGACGACCGAAATTCATGATCCAGAATCTTAGCATATTCTCATGATGAACTCGACAGACTTTGTACTTTTAGTAAATTCCATGAACTATGATTACGTTTTCTGGTAATATTTTTATGCTTTTAAAATGTATTAGTTTTTAATTAATAAAGATTTTAATTCTATAACGGAACAATATGTACAGAAACCAAAAACCTAACTGTGTATGCCTCCCAATCTAATAGTAGGCCTACATACATGTTATTAACTACATTAATCGTCTGAATGGAATAATTATTTAAAAGTTTGAGCTCGATTAAAATAAAGGAAAATGTTATTATGGTCGCCTAAAATAAAGACCCACTATTTTATTGAGTTTACATTTATGAGACTTGGATTCGCAAATGCTGTAATCATACAATCATCGTTTGTACGAGGGCAGTAAAAGTTGACGATGGCCTATTTCAGCTCTCGTAATTGCGCTCTTCGACAAAGTAACATGGCAATAAGCCATAACGCGCAGGTGGCTTCGAGTTGAACTGTCGCCACTTGGACATCTGTCGGCTTGTTTATTAGTCCACAACCAAATCTACGTACGTACACTCTCATCATAGAAGCGCATGCACTCATATAAATCAGCAATTTCAATGCAAATAAATACTTCCAAGGGGTAAGTGACAGCTTTCCAATATTAATTTGATATACTATCCAAATTAAGGAAAACTGAATACGCCAACTAAAATAATTTTCTAGGTTTGTTAAGAGTTGTTTGTAAATATGACGAACATTAAAGGTTCGGAAGTGACTCTAAATTAATTTTTAACGGCAACAAAAGAGATAAGTTAAAATTTTCGCGTCGCATTCATTCTACACTATCAAGCAAAGAGCTTCTAGGATGAGACGAAATGTCAAGGACCTCTCTCTACCGGAAGTTGGGTTTTCACGTGCAGAAAATATATGGTAATGCCGGAGCAGGTATAATGCTAAAAATTAAGACATTTATCAATCATAAGGTGAACAGAAGACAGTCCATGTTAAATAGTATTTTCTTGAGTTCAATCAGACTGCCTGTGAAACACTTCCAATGTATTAATTTCAAAAAGTCTCGTGTGTTGATTTTGAAATAAATATATTGAGACTATTTTAAATGGGTTTCATTTTAGTAATTAAATTAAATTTTCAAAGAGAAAGTCAAAACTTGAAAATATGAGTGGGGCAGATTTTAAGTCAAATTATAGTACTAGAACAAACAGTCAAAAGTGTAGTTCGTGTAATTTCTAACACTGGAAAACAGAATTTCCATTTAAAAGGCAGAGAAAATAAAGCCGCGTTGGCTTAAATTCATGGCACAACCGCTCCGGCTTTCAAATCGTTTATTAATTGGGTTGTTGGGATCTAGCAAGTGTGGACAATATCCACAACTGGTAAAAGGCGTTCAGGACGTTCACTTGAAGTGATTACGCCAGATATGAACGATAATATCCACTATAAGGTACTGAGTGAACTGCGAGTGAAACAACTGAGGTGACGTTCATATCCCACGGCTCAGTAGTTGAGAAATTGTATCTTATATCAACACCCGCAAGAAGGGTTCCTCGTCTCTTCACAGTGAAGGATAAATGGTTATTATGTGTATTTAGTGACAAGTTTGGCTCTTTTGAGTCAAATCCTAACGAGTTTCTACGTCTGAGCACAGCTGCTGATAAAACATTAATCCCCCAATAAAATAACATACGAATAAATGAGTTTTTGCATATGAATCGGTTCCGACTAAGGAGATCTATTTTATTTACCGGGAATGTGTGGTTACTGGATATTATTGAATACACGAGCGATTATCCCCATCGTCTGATTATAAAGAGGACGGACAATAATTGGAAACTGTTATGCGTCGTTATTGGACAAATTGAGCCAGGTAATAAAGCAGAAAACGTTGACTTTTTTTGTCAAGAGGAAAGTACTTTTCCAACACGATAATGCGTCTGTGTGCAGATAAATGACCATATTTAGACCCTGTCTCCTAACACAAGAAAATGATACAAGAAAAATTTACAGTGGAACTAAAGAATATTGCCGAAAGCAAACGTATATTTTGAGAACCCTTCATGAATTTGGTTTTTTGAAAACTCTTTGATAAAAGAGTTGATCAAATATAAAATTATGTATAGATATAACTAATCGATCTATTGTTTCGTATTATACATTCAACACGGCCACTAAACATGAGGGAAAATCGATAGTATCATAAACTTTCAGTAAATTATTCTTCTATCATTAATCAATTTATAACTATTCCTTTCTGTAACATATTTATAGTTATTTCTCTAATTAATCAATTTACAGATATTAGGACGCTAATTACGAAGTGTAACATTTTTATTTAAGCACTTTCAAAGCAGTTTTCTCTTTTGGCAATACACAGCTCCTAACATTGCTTCCAATTTTGGAAAAGCCCTTAGACTCGGTTTTTGGGGTAGCCCGTAGGCCTCTTGTCACATCTATTCTATAGAATTATACGTGGTTTTAAGGTTGCTCAAGTTTGCGGCTATCGCTCCCCATTAACGTATAGAGAGACACTCTAATATGCAATATCTAAACCGTACGTTCAGAAGCCGGTTTGCGCTCTGTTTCAAATGTTCGGTTTCCTTTTGAATACACTTCAACTTCGTATTGCACGTTCTGTACCTCGTAAGGCTTCTTATCGTGCGCGAATTACTGCACGGTATCTGTTATCATTGTTTACACATGCAGAAGGACTGGCAATACAACAGATTCGACAATAGTAAGTTATTGTGGTTTGTTTCACCTGGGCAGGAGTGTCACCGAGCTGCAGAAACCGCTGTAAGAAGAAGCGGCCCAGCCCAATTCGGGGCAAAGGTTCGATGATCTTGGGTGCGTAGATAATACAGTCTTTTATGCAAGATTTCCACGTTCTGCGTGCGACCAACGTAGGCGAACTGCAACAGCAAAGTCAGCGCCTGGGTAACATTGCGAAAATGTGGCCAAGCAGATAATCTGTTCAATGAGATACGACTACCATGAATCACGAATCTTTTGTACAGCGAAGCGTCATTCAGCGTCTTTAGCTTAGCCGCTCATTGAAGCTAAATGATTTCAAGGAAATGCACGATGCATGTTCAGCAGAAACGTCATAGTGAAGTATTTTGATAAAAATAATTGGAAATATAATTAATACTAAAGATAACTGTTAAACATTCATTAGAGAAAAAACCTGCGCTTTTAATTAATGTGACGTAAATAATTGTTTGATTTATGGTGTTTACAATATCGGAGGAAATTAAAATGTTTAAAATTCAGGTTAATTGAATGTTTAATAAGTCAATGTTAAATAGCGACCAGATAAGATATTGTGTGTTGACGTTAAACATTTAAGAATTTTGATTTTTTCCTGTTCGATATCTTCATATTAGCTGAAATACGGTACTCGAAGTGAAAGTCTGAAGGGCTGCGACGCTTTTGTGTCTGTGTGTGTGTGTGGGGGGGGGGCAGCGTTAACACCATTCCTTTCGCACAAGAGCATAAAAGACCACGAACAATAGGAGTCATGCGTCCCTAATTTGAAAAATATTTTCTCCTGTTATAAAATTGAAAAACGACCATTGTACGGAACTAATATAAGGCATGTGCGATGGTACTTGTTTACATACTGCAATTAAACATTTTCCTATTGGCTGAAATTGTGCAGATTCAAGCCAATGGGTGCCATTTGAAATTGCAGCCGATCGGCTACTGGAAATGAGAAGAATTCTGAAAAACCTGCCGAGGGTACGTGGGGAGAGATTTGAGGCGGAGCGATCACAAATTTGCGAGGCGCTGGCAAGACATAATTAAAAACTGAGAACCGTTGTAGAGAGCTCTTGACAACTCAGGAAATGCATATTTCTTTGTAGGAGTCTCCACTATTTTGGTTCAAGGCGTCATCTAGGCAAGTAGGTCATCCTCGATGCAGACAACCTGAAGCAGACCGAAGTAGACCAAAGAAAAATGTTGCCAGAGAATGCACTTGATTTTAATGAGTTTCAAGTAAATCATAAATTTAGTACTGCTATACCGGTTCATCTGTGTATAAATTTGTCATTGCTATACCTTTTCGTATATATTCGTTTTTGCTTTCTTTTGGATTTACTAAATTATTAAATTTTATTATAGAATAAATGTTAACGTGACTCTAAATTCATTTGTTGTTATTATAATTATTATACCTTCTTTCAATTTATAGTTTTTCAATATTAAATAAAAGCTTAATTAATAAACCATCTCTTTTATGTATATATTCATTACAAATGTGGAGTATAATTAATTAATCATAATAATAAATAAACCACAATACCCATAATTATTATTACATTTCAAATAAAGAGAGACATTGGTATCAGTTTAAAAAAGGTTCAGTTCATCGTTTATATTACTTATTACCTGTAGAATTCACGTCGTTTTAACAGAGAGTAATGAAATTTTCTCCATAATATCAGGAGTATTAGCAGCTCCAGCAAAGTAACGTAATTCTACTACTAATGGCTTTGAAATTCCGTTAACAATCGGGTTATGATTGCCAGCCTGGGGGGATGAAAATGAATAATGCTCTTTGGTCAAAACAACAGGCTAGCCGAAAATAGCAACATTGTGTTTTTCCTAGGAAAATCGTTCATGAAGTATTGTTTTCGAAGAAAAGCTGAATCTAGAAGACAGGAGTAAAGAGCTGTGTCACTCAACGCACCTAAATATCCCGATAAGGAAATAATTCAGGTAGAATTATACGGGACTTTTTCCTATTCATCTTCGTCCAATCGGCTTCCAAGATGAACCACATAAAAGGCTAGTTATAGAAACAGAACGTGTTGATAGGGTAGAATAAAGTCGAAGACCATCCCTCTTAATGGCGCATGCATTTCTCCGGGGCCTCTTTTTCAAATTAACCCAAACCACTAATAGGTTAGAGGGAGAATATTACTACAGCCATAACGTCATAGGGGAGAGTGTATGTAAGTGACTATTTATTCGTGGAGAAGAAACAAAAAACATTATTATAAGAGCGAAAATTATTACAGTTTGTATCCAGGTGAAAATTTTACACAATATGGATATTTTTAGCAGAATATAAATGATCTCTTCTTGAACTTTTGTAACTTAGTTTCGTGAAAACTGTTTCAGAATTGTTTGTAACCATGTACATAAATAATAGGTCATTATTAAAATTTAATATTATTGTAATGAGTATAGCCTTATTTTTTCAAATGGATTATATTCATTCCATCAACAGAATTTAATTTTCAAAGTTTACTTAAAACAAACGGATTTTAAACTTATTTTATTACATCTAGTTTTATGTGTTGACTGGACGGATAGCATTCCAACTTGGGTATAATTACACTCATACTTTTTATAAAAGTAGATCCGCTTTTGAATTTTCATTATGTTTCATGTACCTTACTTTCTACGATCAAGGGTCCTTTATTGTATCATTATTGTGTCTATTTGATGATACAAGATTCACTTCTCTAGTACGATTCAGTTGCAACATGTAGCCATCTCAAAGATAATCCACGACATATTCTATTAATCTGCGCAATGATTTCTAAACCCTAATTAGTAAGTCAACTGCACAACTGAAACTTTACGTACCGCAGCTTTGACTCGCTTTGAAGCAGTAGTTCAGATAGACAGTATCGGCGGTTGTATGTCCACATGTTGTTTGATCTGAAGAAGATTATGTTAGGCTGCATAGTCGGCTTGGAAAAAATCATGGTCGACTTCATTACTTTTGAATTTAGGTGTTTGTTGCTAGGGAACAACTCGCTGTCGGTTTGTAACAGTTTTACATGTGTATTAATTGGTTTCTATGAAGGGGCGCCAAAGATGTAACAGTGCAAATATTCCTGGAATTTTTAGTCATGTCCATGGCACTACTATGAAATAGATCTGTAACTTTGATGTGTATTTAGGGAGAATATTTTCGCTTGAGTAGTAATCATGGATAATGATAGAAAATATAGCTGCTTGAAAATTAAATTAATACATAACGTCGCATCCACAATTCCGTGGATCTCGTAGGGGTTTCTGACGTTACAGACTCGACTGTACATTTGGCTTCCACACAAAATAGCATTGACAAAGATGTTAAACGTAAAGTAATACGTCATAGAAGTTACTGAGACCTTAAGTATCACTTTGGACATCGATAGTGAAGTTATATGATTCATTATGAATACTTTCAAAACTGAATTTGGCATGATACCTACAGTCGTAAACTACTTCTTACTGACAAAATTAGAAGTGTTGTTATAATCTCTACGAATTCCATCCGATTGTATTCCCAAAGTTGAGCTCGGGTAAGTAAGGTTGGGGGGGGGGGGAGGAGGAGAACGAATACAAACAATTTTTTTTTCTCCATGGCTCTACAGCCCATTGAGGGTCTGGGCCTACCGAGTCGACTGCGGACTGTCATCTTACATGACACATTCCGAATTTGGAGTGACACGTGGTCAGCGTATCGATCCTTCTCGACCATGACAACACAAACATCCAAGCCCATGCCAGGATTCGAGCCCGCGACCTCTGGGTTGTGAGGCAGCAACGCTAGCCCCTACACCACAGGGGGACGGCACAAACACAAATTAGAAACGAAATATATAATAATAACAAATCAATTTATTTATTGAAAATAATTATGAATTTGTTTTAGGTTACTGATAAATTTAGATGAATACTTGAGACAAAAAAGTGTTAAAAATGTGCTTTTAATATTTTTAAACGAAATGAGATGATATAAATTCAAATGAAATATAGTTTCCTTTATTAAATTTAAAGGAAAAAGATAAAATCTTGACTTCTAAATATATCGGCACGCAGAGACCTTTTACAAATTTGGTTCTTCAATTAAAAACTATTTTAAAAATACTTACCTGACAATCTGAACGGTTTGTTCTAAATCAACATTCCAATTCCCGTACCACAATGAATTGATGAAAGCTATGTACGGACGATGCAGGTGAAGTCTGGAGAGTTTAATCTATGGTCTTCCAAGATCCAGTTTGTCGTCTTGTCTAGTCGATAACTCAAAATGTTGCCACTCTAGCGGTTCATGTCTCTCCAATTGCACATTCCGGGAAAATCAGCAGTTCCTTCTATTTATATATATATATATATATATATATATATATATATATATATATATATATGACCTCATCCTAGTCAGCCATACAGGATTTATCGGAAAAGAAACATTCTACACAAGTATTGCGTGGAATAGTTTGGAATGTTATCTACATTGCAACCTAATATCTAGATAAAATGCGTTCTACATATTCATTCATTATTTAAGAGGTATGTACTATGTACATTGAAGGGGAATAATGTTAACAATAGATGTAGAGAAGTCGTAATAATAACAAATCAAAATTAAGTTTCTGTCATGATTATTTAGGCAATAATTAAAACTTCACCTAGATTGTCTGATAAAGGAGATCAGCGTTATTACGGGTTTTATTGTTTATTTATTGTTGGAGAGTGTCACTCATAAATTTTTCTATTCACAATCTGAGTAGAATCTTACTTCAATCCGTCGACTCAACAAGCAGGCGGCTCGCTCGTGAGCCGATTCCGGCAGGTGGTTCGCTCAAGACTCGACGACTCAAGCAATTTACTCTAGGCTTCGCGACTCAAGTAACTCGCTGACGATTCTACCAATGGAACTCTGAGTCGTAACTCTTTTCATATATTTCATATATTTTACAAGAATCGACTCTTTGAATTGATTCTCGATTCTTTTGCCCACCTCTACATTAAATAAATCTTTGGGATTTTCTATTGGTTAGGAGTATTTTTAGCAGAAAATGTGAGTTTTTGCATTGTTCTCTTCTAGTTGAAATAATTTAACCACATTTTATACTTATTTATGATCAGATCCTTAAATCATAGCCCGGGGGCCCTTGTTAACCGTTTCCTACCTTTGCTATACCTTCCGCATCCCCCCTTTTCAATTCCCTTCCTATTCTATTAAAGGGGAATTGCCTGTGTCAGGATCACCCTCATGTAGCCTGTTGACCCAATATATATATTTATATGAGCTCACCTGATTTAGTCGGGAATGCCTTGTACTCTTTCGGGTTTTTGTTTCAAAGTTCTCACATGCCGGGACACCTTCACCTATTTTTGGGAGGTATATGTCGAAGACCTTGGATATATGGCGAGAGTTGTCCGCTGATCCCATTGGATCAGTCGACCAACTGTCTCCTAAAACTGCTGGAGACACGGAGAAGGGAATTCTGCGACCCCACGGCAAACTCGTCTCCCGTCATTCGGAAGAGCGTAAGAATAGTGCCCAATGTCCGACCTACCTGATGCATGTTTTCTAGGGTTTTCCCTGCAACTCTTTAGGTAAAATGCCGGGTATGATCCTTAACAATAGCCCGGGGGCCCTAGTTAACCCTTGGCTACCTTGCTCTACCTTCCGAATTCCCCCTTTTCAATTCCCTTCCTATGCTATTAAAGGAGAGTTTCCTGTTTCAGGATCACCCTCATGTAGCCTATTGAGATACTAGAAAGATTTCTTTGAAAGACAAATGACTGTCAGCTTAATTATTCGTCACGGACTACTTCCGATACATTAGGTAAATTAGAATAGTAGTTGAGTACTCTCCTTGATATAGTGCGTTTCCTATACCAATTGTATAAATGCCTTAAAACTCACATAATGAAAACAAAATAGAAGGTATGATGGGCTTATGTTTGTTCAAAGTTATATTTTATAGGTAATTTTTAAGCCTTTAAATATTTTATGTTAAGTTTTTGTTGGTATGGGATGAAACATGTAAAGATGAAGCACGTGTCATGATTTGTAATATCAGAATCTCAGTGTATCACGATAAGAGTGAGCGAAGGTCGACCGTTAATGTCCCTTTTCTAGTCGCTTTGCGCGATAAGGAATCACTTGTTGCAGACTGCCGGAGAATGTGGGACTGTAGCATTAGAGATGGCGTTCTCTACGGACCCAAGCGCGATGAACCTATTCCGAACTTCGGTCTCGGCCGCTTTATTCTGCACTGCATGCTCAATTACGGTGATGCTGCTGCCCAGGTGAGTAACCACTTGACCAGCCTCTTGCAGGACAAGGGAAAGTCTGCTGCGCGGTAATATGCAAACATCAGTTCAAAATAACTAACAGAGCATTTATCGTGATTAATAGATGTGCTAACATTGAAAACTATATTTTTGACAAAGAGTGCACTGAAAAACAAGACAGACACGACAGAATTTGACATATGATAGATAGATAGATTTATTACGTTACAATGGGCTGAGCCCGTTGGCAACATACGTTTAATATTCCAATAAAGGAATATAAGGTAAAGAAATAAAAAATAAAATTATAGAAGATAGACAAGAATGGAAAAATGTCAACCGGACCAGGACCTTGCGATATCCAGCCGCATGCTCTACCAACTGAGCTAATCCGAGTCGACGTCCCAGGACCGACTTAACACCTCTCCATTCCGTAAACCTAAGCTAGGCTCACCTACCAATTCACTAATCACAATCCTCACGTCCTAATTCTAGGAAATACGTGAAGATGGACATCTTAGCTCAGTTGGTAGAGCATGCGGCTGGATATCGCAAGGTCCTGGGTTCGATTCCCTGGTCCGGTTGACATTTTTCCATTCTTGTCTATCTTCTAAATTAACTATATGAAATTGAGCATTCCCACTAATTTAGCAATAAAATTATACTAATACACAATATTTGTATATAGTGAGCGAAGGTCACATACACAAATATATTCAATATACAAATACTTAAACATTAATTCTAAGCCTGAATAAATTAAGTTAAACCATTTCCCTAATTCTGTCCCTAAATAATTTTACACTCAAAATTTATAAATGTATCAAGTGAAACCTAATCAACAACAAAACGTATTTCTGCTTCGATGGAAACAAACGCCTCTAGAAATATAAATTCCAGTGAAACTATATTCAGTTTCCTCTGAAGCCGTAGAATGTGATTTGTAGATCCAAATTATCCTGTTTTAAAATTCATTGATGGTTTTTCTTAGGCACATCTAGCCGGTGACATTCATTCATTTATTTTTGTTCTAAACACCGATGGTTATAATTTTTAATTCATTTTTTATTTGTAGACAGCTACATACAATTACATTGACGTCTTATTTTACATTAAGTTCTACTCTCATTTCTTAACTTAGGGACTGAAATAATAAAGTTAATATGTATGTATAATTTGTATCTATCTTATTGAAGTATCCCATTTCCTCTTTCGAGCACTAATGAGAAAACAAATCAATCTAAGTCTAAATGCCAGGAAGGCGAATTCGTACCCTTACATTTTCAGAAAAATTTCTGATGTCAGAGAACAATGAACGCTTGTAAGAAATTATAAAGGAGTGGGAAACTGCCTTGTATTTATTTAACAAACAAACTGTCAGTTTAACCCGTAGCTGATGTTGAAATAAATAAATACTGGACGTGTGAGTATATTTCAGTTATAAACGGTATATAAAGAATATATCAAATATATTAAATCGAATTCAAAAACGAACATTATTTATATAAGAGTTATATTGTTCTGGGCTGAAAAGGAAAATAATGGAATTATAACAGAGAGTAAAATTTTACTTTACGTCTATGTTTTAAAAATATATGTACATACATTTAAAATCCCCCCTTTTACAAAAAATTAATAAGTTTCATTCAACTACGACGTTTCGTCCTCAATAGTTGGATCGTTATCAAGTACAGAAACGTTATAAATAAAATTTTCCTGTTTTTTAATTACTGACAAATAGTATACAACTTATTAGAAATTAATGTTTCTATAATTAGTTAAATAAATTATACAAATTTTCAGTTTTAAATTAATTTGATTTAAATAGGTAAGCCGTACAAAATTACATAAAATTGTAACCGTAATATAATGTAATAGCCAATAACGACAAATTTTAAATCATAAAATAAGTGGCATACATGCGTAACAAACTTTTGGTGTTTATTTTATCAGTTAATTTTGTCAGTCTCTTTCGTTAATTATTTTATAATACAGACGATTTAATATTTTCTACGAACCAAAAGTAGAATATTGACCTACTCTGTTTGGTTACGTTTCATGGTACGCTACTTTTCTTATCTTCAATCTTTGCCTTCTGACAACAATCATTACCTGAATTGGAAAATCTTATAGAAGATATTTATTCATTTGATGATGGTTTTATCACTAAATAATCGTAATAAGGCTTATAATTTTTGTTTTAATATGTCATAATTAATTAAACTTTGTAGTATTTATTTCAATTAGATACACACACATTATAAGCGTAATATTTTCAAGTAGCATATTCGCTATTCATAATATTTCCCCGTTTTATGTTGCAGGTCTACCCGGAGCTGAATGGACAGAAGTACACTTACAATGAAATTGCTAAAAAAGCTGCTTTGGTGTCTTCGGTCTTAGCTGCAAAGGGCATCGGTTCAAGAGATATCGTGACTGTGTCGTCCAAGATCCGACCCGAGTTCGCTCCCGTCTTCTTGGGAATATTGCTCAGGGGAGCCACTCTGGCCGCCATCAACCCGGACTACGACGACAGTAAGCCTATTCCTTTACACCGGAAAGCGATTATTGAATTTAGACAAGAAACTGAGCATAAAACTGGACGACAGATGGACTGTTTCCATGGAAGTATTCAAAAGTGAAACTAACGCTAGTAGTATCTACGGATCTTCCCTACAAAGACGTCGATCTAAAGAAATCTTTTTCCAATTAACCTAGTAACAATAGAATCTTAAGATCTAAGAGAGTACTGGACGAACAGTAAATCGTGCATAATGATTTCATTTGACGCAACTCTGTGCCTAACCTAAGTTAGTTAAACTTAAGTTTAAAAAGGTTCATTGCACAACACCTGACTGTTCTGGGTAAACAACAGAATGAGACAGGTCTGTGTTTTGAAACATCACATTTTTTACTTCTCAAAGAGGTCAATATGAAAGGAGCAGGTCTCATATTTTGGTCACCTAAAGTTTTAACGTTCTGACAACAAAAGCTTTGATAATTTGTATTTACTGCTCAATACACATATTTTATAACACTTTAAAAAAAATCATTAACTACTACGGTTTGGTACTTACTTGTACCCTCTTAAGCTATGTCTCTAATGTTTGCCTCAGTCTTAATATTACTCATTAGGTTTCTGCGATAACAGAACATCAAACTTATTTATATGTCTACTTTTACTTATAAAATTTTATTTAGCTTAAATTAGATACTTTAAAAATATGAAATAGCCTAATTATAATATAAAAAAGAGTAAAAATAAAATATTAAATAAAACGTTTTGGTTAAAATGGAATTTAGGTGGCAACTCCACTCGGTTGGAGCATCTTCAACGACTCTTGACATAACTTACAATCACACAACAGCAGTGATTCGTCGGAGTGTAAAGAGGCCTTGTAAAAATAATAAATGTCCGAAGATTGCTATGATAAATATGATATATCTTTAAAGCAAATAAAAAGTAACATCATGCTCTCCAGGCAGACATTCATTGATGCATACAACCATATAATTAATTCAACCGAGACTGTACTTTCGTTTTCTGTTCCACAGATGACATTAAGCACACACTCGGAATTTTGGAGCCAAAGTTAGTGATTTCGGAACCTGGAACTGCGGCTTCGAGGATTAGACAACGTGTAGGGGAAGGCGTGGAGGTTCTGGAGATGGGACAACCTGGCGCTGAGGATGGACTTCCCTTCCTCAACGGATATTCCAAAGATATCAATCTGGAAGACATAGATTCGTACCTGGCCCCTGAGCCAGACGACATTCTTGATCTTCCAGCCTGCATCTACTTTTCGTCCGGCACAACTGGTTATCCGAAGGGAGTGATGATTTCTCACAGGAATTTTCTGGAACAGTTGCTGGCAAACAGGTCTAGATCCTTTTATGATTCAATTTGATCAAATATATCTGGTAATCTTGCCTTTTCAATGTCTCTTTGCTGTCACAAGACAGTCTTACATTTCGGCACATTTTTTTTTGTATTAACAGGCTACATGAGATTGATCCTTAAACAGGCAACTCCCCTTCAATAGCATAGGAAGGGAATATAAAAGGGGGGATGCGGAAGGTGGAGCAAGGTAGCCAAGGGTTGACTAGGGCCCCCGGGCTGTGGTTTAAGGATCCTACCCGGTGTTTCACCTAAAGTGATGCAGGGAATATCCTAGAAAACCTGCATCAGGTTGGTCTGGCATTTGATAAAAAAAAGAGAGAATACGAGGCATTCCCGACATAATCAGGTGAGCCCCGTAGTCTCTGGAGGGGGGGAGTGCCTGCGAGAAACTTTCACAGGCACTCTTTCCTGTTTATTGGCACAATTTTATGGCTTAATTGATATAAGTCCTTAATAATTTACGCTAACACATCCGAGAAACAGTAGCGATTCCCTAACGTAAAGCGCAGGTTCATAATTCAGGTTAACCGTGACCTAGCCAATTGACTCAAAGCCATGTTTAATTGAAGAGTTGTTGACCAGTTTGTCTTAAAATCATTCACAACGATTTGTTAAAAATCTTATTATACACGGAAATTCTTAGATTGATGAAATAGATCATTACAATTCAAAGTTATGCAAATGAGAGGAAAATAATTGCGGTGCATCCAATCGCCAATTGTAAATATCGAGAATTGTAAATATGCTTGAGGATAAAATGATATGGCTTTTTGTTTGGGCTGGAAATAAATAACCCGAAGCTTGAATAATGAAAAAACTTTATAGATGTATATAGGAAATAGTTGCGTCATTTCCTGGTATTCCATTGTGTGTAGTATGAAAATATGTATTCAGAAATAGAGTGAAAATCCTCAGTGTTCATTTCTCTCTATTCTCGTTGTTTTTCGTTACCTTAATTTCACATATTTCAATCCATGCTTTGGTTCACTCCGATTTCTTAGGATGGACACAAAACTTTCTTTGCATTTCTTGGCGCTGCTTTAATCTTCTGCAAACTATAAATATTAGCGAATCATAAAAACGACTTTAGAAGTTTGATAACGCCATTGTGAATGAATTTCGAAACAGATTGCGTAGCGTATAGTCTTAGAACTAATCTCAGTATCTAGAGGGAACTATGAAACAACTACTACAGCCCTAAATCCTTCTTTACATCAAGACATCTGGGTTTACTATTCTATTGATATAATTATATAAAATATATATTTTATATCACTTTTTTATTGATAGTCGCAGTAGATTTCGACCTTTTGGGCCATATTCATCTGTTTCTATAAAATTTTATAATATTTTACATAGTGTTATTATTGATGGATTCGCACTATATGTTATAATTTCTTTACATCTTATATGATTTACCTTTTTGTAAAACATATATTTTTCAGTTTCATACATTTATTAACACACTCACATATTTACACTAACTATATAAAATATTACTCCTGTCTTTTCAGTAATCTTTTCATAGATTTTCTTCTTCATTCATACAATTGAGGGTTTTATCTTAACATCAAGACATCTGGGTTTGCTATTTTATTGATATGCAAATATAATCGTATAATATATATCCAAAATCCATATTTCACCTATCCAAAACGCTACATTAATTCAGCTTGCAGACTTTAAACCAAAATAATTTGTTCATAATAAGTAATCTAATACTTATTCATATGGTTACGACATCTGTAACTTTTGTAGACATATTTTATTTAAAAATTAATAATTTTATGGCTATAATTCTTAACAATTGAACTAAAGCAATCATTCCGATAAAAATGTCTAAACTTAAACGCTTTAATTGATGTAAAAGAAACTATAATATTTAAATAATGTATGTAACAATATCAATATTTGAGTAGTCTCGAGCTAAAAGTATGTCTCATGCTTTTCGTGTAGCCCGTGGATGATTATTATCGAAATTACTAGCTGACATGTCGAGTGTAAAATGAAATGACGATGTGGGGCGCAGATTCTGGATAGGTTCTGGTCTCGACCAGCTGCTTGACTGATGGAAGACAGGCAGGTACGAGTTACAGATACCCTTAGGAATTACTTATTTGCTGTTTATCGCTCTTCGCGTGATAGCGACACTATTTTGGCTACGCCCTGATAAATATAAACTTCAATCAATACGAACTCCAAATTAACAGATTTCATTTCCTAGTTAACCATCGATTTTCGAGTTCTCTACTGCCCCTAAAACTTCAAATTATACAAATTACGTGTAACAATGATCTCAACAGAAAATCCTTCGATTCTCATATCATAAACCTCCACTCCGGTGTCTAAATTATCTTCGCTTCAGAATTCACCTAATTGCAGTGGAAATTACAAACCTCAAAATGTGTGATCTAGTTTTTGTGCTAGACGCTGAAAGTCAACCATCTTCTCATCCTAAATCCGCCACTTTGTCCACAGTTACCTCTAAAGAGTTCAAAATAATCTGTATCATAACTTTTGCAGCATCGTTTGCTGATTCGCTACACTCTTGCTTCCATCAACATTTTTCAAAATCAATATTATATTATTTAAAATTGTATAAAATAAATTGTAAAGAAATTAAGGTTCATTTCACATAAGGTTATATAAAATATCATTTAAATTAAGTATAGTTTTTAATTTTTTAAAAAAATTAAAAATATCACTTCTGATCCTCCCAATACAATAATATACAATTAACTCGCGATAGTAAAATCTAAATATCGAAAATACTTCACAGTAAATTTAAGTGCATTATTTTGAATCAACTTGTTTCTTAATTTTCCAGGCACAGCTTAGACAAAGTTGCCAAAGGAGCGAAAGTGGTCCAGTATACACATATGTTTTGGATATCTGGACTCTCCCTACAAATTATGGGACTATGTGGAGGTTATTTGGTTGTAGTAATAATGAAATACTCCGAGAATTTACTTCTTGACGTAATAGAAAGATATCAGGTATATAAACACGATGAAAATATTTGTCTATCAATATCAACTTTTCATCAGAAATTACTTCGTTCTTTAATGCTACGTCTTAAGAAGAAGAGTATTAAAATAATTCCGCTTCAATTATTTAGAGGTCAGATCTGTATATATTTATTCCACAAAACCTCTTTCTTAACTATAAAAAATGTCTGTCGGTAAATATATCTATAAAATTGCTACACACGCTATTTTCATAACATAGTTTTAAATTAAATTAATACTTGTATGATTACTTCAGCCACAATAGTCGATCATCTTGAAAAATGGTGAATTTGCAATAATACCAAATTAAAAGCACAGCTCTTTTTTCGCATCTCCCTCGATTTCAACTTATCAGTTTTTGTGCTTTCTATTTGAAGAGTCTGTTCTTTTGATAATTCAACATCCTGCGAGATAAAGTCGGCAGTTACACTACGACTTTAGTTATATTTGTGAATATTCTGCAAAACCTTTGAAATATTTTACAGTCTAATAGTTAATGTTGAAACTGATTCCAGAAAAGATTTTTAAATTAGGGATTTCTTTTGCGTAAAATAATCTTTTAATCAGCTATTTAACGAGAGAGAGAGAGAGAGAGAGAGAGAGAGAGAGAGTACGCAGAGATGAGAGTAAATTATCATATACCATTCATCACCAAAGATCAGTAAATAAAGTGAATTGTTATCCCTTTAGTATTAATTGTAAAATAATTTGCTTTTCTGATGAGCATCGTCCGCAGATATATTCATAGGTTTTGAAATGAGTTTGGATTACAAACGGACTTTGTACCACATGAAGTTACTTGATTAACGTGAATAATATAAAGACAAAAATGAAGTACTGAGATAGGGTGGAGTTACGGCATAAATGGGGTTAAAATATCCAAAGGAACAACCTCACTAAACTATCAATATGATCTTAATAAGAATTATCACAGATCGAAGACTTTCCTGACGAATTTGAAAGAATTATCACATCAGACGAAACTTGATCCATTTTTGCTTATATAATATTTTAAGTGGATTTTACGATTATTTTACATGCTTATATATTTGAAAAGTAGACTATTTCATGTAAATAGTAATAATGTGGCAGATAATCATGCAACTTTGAGAGAATATTCTAAAAGTAAATCAACTATCGGGCATAAGTAGAACTGTAAAACACGTATTTACGTAACTAATTCGTATTGTTAACGATTTCCCGTCCTGCAGTTATTTATGTTATTTTCAGATAAATTTAGTCATATTATCCCCGAGCGTCGCTGTTGCTTTGGCGAAAACGCCAGGTGTGAGTGAAAAACTGAAATCGGTGAGATTGATCGGTTCCGCTAGCGCGTCGATGGACGTGCCGTTGCAGACCATGGTGTCGGAGGCCTTCAAGCTGCCCTTGGTGCAGTGGTACGCCATGACGGAGGTCCTTTTCGTGCTCGGCCCCATCCCAGGGCAGATGAGTCCCATTGGCTCCGTTGGTGCCGTTCAAGTCAACATGGCCGTCAAGGTGAGTTCTTGGCTCGACCTCCTCGTGGCATGTCGATCAATAAATTTTTATCATTGTGACTAAAGTTCGAATTTGACACTCGTATGACGCAGAAGACATGCACAAGCCAAAGAGTAAGACGTCATGCAGAATTGTACATTTCTATCAGTCAACTCTTCAAATCCAATTATCGAAGGAGTGGTGACTCATGACCCCTACATTTAAGCGGTAAAGCAAAAATAATTGAGTTTTTGGTATTCTCGTACAGCAGGACGAAAAACGAGGGTGGTTTGGTGAGGCCGAGTAGGCGGGAAACGTCGCCGTTTACAACATTATTTATTGCCTGGAGTGCATTGTATTCGACACTTGGTCCCGGGAGCTGTCCTGAGAAAGTCGGAATGAGAGAGCAGTGGCGCAACATACGTAAAAGTTAAATTCGGCATGTTCGAGAAAGAAGATTCATTTGATGGAGATTTAACCTGAAAATGAGGCGCTAGAGGAGACGTGTCCAGCAAAGGAACCCCCGGCAACGGCAAATAAAGAACGACGTCACCACGCAGAACATCTGGTAACGGCATTTTTACCCGGCTTTCCACTTAAACCATTCTCGTTGATTCGCGATTTTTATTACAATTATATCGTTCGTCACCCGCGTTCGCGAAAGACCAAACACCACAAAGGGTATTTCATTTATGAGGCCTCCGTGATTGTGTTAGCATTTTGATGCAACCCAGTCTTTCATAAATTGTGACCTGAATCAAATAACTGTTGACGAAATACCACTGCAGTGATGATGAATCAACGTTATTTTCGACTCACGAGTATCTTCTATTTAGTTGAATTCCATGCACCTTTGATCAATTTACACAATGTTCGTACTTCACAGTGTTCCTAGTATTAGTGTTATGAAGAGTGTTTTTAGTAAATTTCAGGTGAGCCTGACTTAGGTTACAGGAATGGGGGGATGTCAAATCGGTCCTTGGACATCGACTAGGATTAGCTCAGTGGTAGAGTACCCACCGGAAAGCAGAAAATCCGAACTTCGGGTCCCTGGTTCAGTTGATATTTTTCCTTCATTTTAATTACTTTAATTTCAATTTTTAATAACCTGTTTTTCATCTATTGCGTACAGTATTATGATGGAAGTTTTTCTTCTGAGATCTAATATATATAGGATTTTTCCCACCATAAAGTTATATATAATTTTGAGTTCTGTAATATTTTTACATTCTTAACTACACAGTATCTCAGTCACGTAAAAGTAAGAAATGACAATTTTCTGATATATTTCGTCTCTGGAGTAGCCCTCATGATAATACTGAAATAATCGGACAGCAAATAGGGTTTCAAAGAAGTTATAGTTCTTTTGGAGTATCAAGAGGTCGAAAATTACAGTGATATTGTCAGCAATGTTATAAAATCTTTTACGTTAATTTAAAATACACTTCTCTCACATAGATTTTCCTCAGTAAATCTTGGCACAGTGAGAGGAACTCTTTCACCAGCAGATTTCAGCTGTGCTAAAAAGATTTCAAGGCTATTGTAATCTCAACAATATGCTGGCCGATTAATGTTGTACCAACAAGAGGGATGCTCCACAGACGAACTACTTTGTAGTGAGTCAAAATGTATGAAAATATTGCAGTACTAAAAATTATACATGTAAGTATCTTGGAAACCTTACGTAACGAAGAAAACTGGTACAGTATTTTATTGGAATTTAAAAGTAATAATAATATCAGAATCACGTATCTTTTTTTTAAGAAAAAAGAAGGTTCTTATATTTTTCTGATTGAATTATTAGAGTTCTCAAAACAAGACCACTTCCACGAGCTATGGTAAATCTTATCATTGATTACATGGATGGAAATAATTTTTACAAATAAACAAGTAACTAATATCGTTGTGTATTAATTTTCTACTAATTTTCAATGCATTGAACCATAGTAATTCTTCAATGCAATTCAAATTCTTTGTTTTTAACACTATCGTAATTCCATCACACTATTGCGAAATTAAATATTGCACTTCAATGGTAAGATGAGAGAAAAAATAAATAAAAATTGGACTGCATTTTATTCTTTAACAAATTAAAAATGATATATTTTTCCTATACCTTTGGACTCTTAACTAGGCTTTCTGGATTCGCCTTAACAGCAACACTTGTGAACAAATTTTTGTTTTCTTCGATTAACTGGTTGTCATGAATATTTCTGATCTTTTATGGTTACCTTTCTGTCTGAATTTCTTCGGTTCTCACGAGCATTGTAATAACAATAATAGAAATAACACGCTAAAATTTGTCATCTTATTTTAAAAACCTTTAATTATGTTAAATAATTTTAAGCATTAGATTGTTTCACTGTTTCCTGTATTAATATTTCTTCTTTGATGAGTTTTCATAGCTATTATTTTTCTAATTACCAAATTTCCTCATTATTTGTATAGTTTTTTCAACTTGATAATGTATATTCAATTTATATGTTTGCATATTTATAAAGTTGCTCATAAATGACAAATTGAATTAATAAATCCAACTAAATAAATGTAAATTAGCTATTTGTAAAAATTGACTGACACCACAATTTTTGTTACCTTTTTGCCTTTGAAATTTGAACATTATTGACAGTTTGAGACCAATTCGCTTTTGATCCTCTGCTAAATTGTCAACTATTACAAAACGCCGAGAGAAACCAAATTTCAAGTATGTGTCAAAGGAAAAACCGATATATTTTAACTTATACTTTAATCGTTTTTCCTCGGCGTTTCCTTGAAATTTCTTGTCCAACTTCTACCACATATTTATGATTACTATACGTTCATTTTATTGAAGACTACAGAATTACGATATATCTTATTACAAAAGTGTACTTAAGGTTTTCTATTGAACAGATAGTAGACCCTGAGACGAGGAAGATATTAGGCCCAAAGGAGTGTGGGGAAATAGCGGTTAAAGGTCCTACGGTAACTCCTGGGTATTACAAGAACCCAGAAGCCACCGCCCAGGCCATCGACAAGGAGGGGTGGTTCTATTCTGGTGATCTCGCCTATTATGACGAAAATGGATATGTGTACATTGTGGACAGACTCAAGGACCTCATCAAGTATCGTGGATATCAAGTAAGTCCTTATACCTAGGAAGGTCGTGGAACTTCAATATTGTTCAGAAGCATCAGCTGCGATGAAAAAAAAACTCATTTCACTTCTAACGTGCGTCACAGTGGATAATGCCAATCTCATATTTCTGCTGAAAGAAATATACCCCAGAAGCCTACCGTCACTTTAATTTAAATGTAATTAGGTGCTGAAATAAAAATGTTAAAATGTGTAGCGTGCGAAAGTTACTCCCTTTCAAATTCCTTATACCGTGGAAATTTAATGAAAGTAAGGTAAGATATGGTGCTAATAGGCTAATACTTGCAAACTGTTAGAGAAAAGTTAAGTGAGTTTTGTTTTCGTGGCTACAATTTTTGCTATTACAAGTACCAATAAATAAACATATTTTTACGTGGAAGTGACTAATAAACGTTTTACTGTATATTTAATGATCTTAACCAGGTATTTTATAAATCTAATATTTTAATAATTTAATCATTAATAATATCAAATTTTTCATTTATAAGTAATATAAGGGAACAAGAATTATTAAATAATAAATTTATACTTACTTAATTTTCTACCATTTTGTACTTCTATTTTTTATAAAATAAACTGCTTTTATGGATACGGTAGGAACATCAAGACCATAATTTCATTTGCTTGCTAGAACGTTTCCTTACTTGTTTTATACTTCAGTTACATCTCTTTCCGGTAATTTCATCTGTTTGGGTCATTGTTATCGAGTTACTAAATGTGTACCATTCTGTAACATGATTCTAATTTTCTCATCAGCTTTTGTATACCTCTTACTTCTCCGTTTCAACGCCTCTCTCTCTTTCTCTCCCCTTCCTCTCGCCGTTGAATTAAAGTTTTATGAATTTTGAATTAGTTTGATCCATTATATTTTATCATACATCGTAATAACACAAAACTTTCAAGGTTAAAATTTATTTATTTATTTCATTGCAATGGGCATAGCCCGGTTGCAATGCTTCAGATGCATAAAATTAATAACCAAAGTATAAAAATTACATTAGAAAATAGGGGAAAAAGGAAAATAAAATAAGATAAAACAAACAAGAAACATTCCGCTTCATTATTCCAATTAAATTATATATTTTTTAAAACTAGGAAAGGTTTTGTTATGTTCCCTGCACGTTTTCCTTTGCGCTTCATTTCACTACACCCTAATTACTAAAATATTATATTTATTATATAAAAGGCCATAGCCTTATTAAAAAATTACTTCATTCTTCACTTCACTCAATTTTCTTAATACTAATCCTGTTACAATTCTTATGTGAATCTCTATCGTGAATAACTAGTCCTTTTTATAATGGAATAGATATTTTAAATAAGAAACGATGAACACTAATAAAATATATGTGAATAACCGTTTCCATAAATGTTCATATACTCCATTATCAATTAAATGAAACTTACTTTAATCATTTATCACGTCTATACTTTTCTCAAACGTACATGCACTTCTCCAAGTTCCATAGACTATAGATCCAAATCACTTTTTAGCTCAAAATTATTCTAATAACTCTGGTTCGTTGGATTAATGGGCTTTTAATGTCCACCGCACTACTTCAGAATGGACGTTATGGGTAATTTATTCACTTTTCGAACGAACGTGTCAGGAGAAGTCTTGATCATTCATAACTGGTTTATTAAACAATATTTTAAATGTTGCCAGCCAGACAAAAAACACGAGGTTATGACAGTTTTTTTTGTTTTCTACCAACACATGATGTTTATGGCCCTTCTTACCAAAGTCTACCCACGCGATTGACTTCCATAGTATCGTACGTGCTGAACAAGAGAACTCAACTCGTTTGCTTTGTTGCTGTAGGTGGTTCCCGCAGAGTTAGAGAGCATCCTGACCAAGCACCCAGAAGTGAAAGAAGCGTCTGTGATCGGAATCCCTAGTCCGATGGACATGGAACTGCCCACGGCCTACGTCGTCAAACAACCAGGGTCAAAGATCACGGAGGAAGAACTGCTGAATTTCGTAGCAGGTAAGATATTGTATTATAAAGTTACACCTAAACTACATAATGTGTGATACAAATACCATTGTGCTGCAACTCATTCCATACATTCCAGAAAAAGTAGCCGACTACAAGAAACTTAGGGGAGGGGTTAGATTCATCGACATTCTCCCAAGGACACCAACAACGAAGGTAGAAAAGAAGAAACTAAAAGCACTGGCGATGCAATACACTAGTAATATATAAAAAATGTAGCATACAAACAGGAAAGAAAATAAATAGATGGTTGAAATCCAATGATAATATGATGATTATGTAATTTCTCCGTTGTAACCCACGTTTTTCCTTTAGGATTATTAGCAACACAAATTATTTTGGATTCAGCTTCTATTGAGCAATACTTGTTTCAACTTGGCAATGTCAGGGCTGATTGATAATAGTAAATTAGAATGAAATGTTTTATAAATACGAACTGAGAATTATTTTAAATGACACAATGCCATTAAAATGAAACTCAGTTTACAGAAAACAATTGATATACAAGTATGGTCGAAGCTCGTGAATTTGAATTTAATCAATCAGCACTGATATATAGGAACAGAGTTATGTCTAATTTAATATAGTTCAACTTGACGTTTCACATTTCCCCGAGTCGTCACTCGAACACTCCCAGGCGGTTAAACATCGATCTGCCCGACGCCACTCCAATTTTCATCAATTTATCCACTTTTCACAGTGTTCTGCTTTATTTCGCATCACTCTATTCACTGGTTGTGTTTTGTGCTTTTGTAATCACTTTAGAGCATTCCTTCACTCTCCTCTCTTTCTCCGATAATAGATCCTAAAACAAGTTTGTCCCTCTCAGTAGTCATTAAGCACTATACTCCAATCCGCTAAAGATTTTCTAAAGAGTATTTTTGAGTTAATCAAATCATATTTTCTACCTTTTCATAATTTCTACCAGTTAGTCCATCAGTATATGCTGATATCTAAGCCGTTTTTCTTCTACATTTATATATTCCTTGCGTAAAACTAGATTAAAATTCAAGTTTATTTTGATAGAGTTCCAACCCTAGAAATTTCACCCAACAAGGAAACGTTCTATCTCCCTGGTTATTTGAACGTTTTCCTGTTACCATTTTCTGCATTACCTTAACGTTTTATATATACATTTCTACACTAATAATAAAATATGCAATTGAAAATACAAAAACGGCTTTATTAAATGGAAACTAACAAATATATAGTTAAGTAGCGAATAAACAGACAAATTATCACTAAACATTAGTACAAGTCGTTGTGTTTCCATCAGATTCAAACTTTTTTAAGAGTTTTAAGAACGACAAACAGCACAAATAAGGTGACATAGTCAAACGACTTTTTTCACCTTCAATAAGGTGTGCATAAAAGTTGTATAGTATTTATTTTATCATTGAACAAGTTACGACTATTAGTTCCTTCGTTATCTGTTTTAATATCCATTTACTCAACCTTATGTTACATTTGTATTCCGGTTAACAGTATGTAGTATGTAGCGCAGTAGAACCCGCGTCCAATTTTTTTTATTATTTACGGGAACTTAAATACCAAATATTCCAGCATGAGCAAGTCGCTTGCCAGGAAGAAGAAGTTTTTCCGCGCGCCGTCTTGGCGGCTCGAAATAATAACAAAGGGACTGCGGCTGACACCTGGACCATAAAGCTCGGACACCTCGTCGCCGGTTTCGGAATGTCCTAATCTGCCTGGGAATTTGGTGACCGGGTGGCGTGTGTTCCCCAAATGAAACAAGGGATATGATTGGAGAATATCCATCCCTGCCACCTTAGTAATAGGTGTCGGATAAGTGGGGACAAGGTTTTAAAGAGGCTGGCGGAGACAATTTTAAGGACAGATTTTTGCAGGGGATGGCGAGAGGATATTGAAGGAGAGTGGTGGGCAGATTTTTGGCAGGTGATACAAGGTGATGGCGAGAGGATATTGAAGGAGAGTGGTGGGCAGATTTTTGGCTGGTGATACAAGGTGGTGGCGAAAGGAGATTGGCAGCAGAGTGGTGGAGAGAGGAGATTGGTGAGGTGGCAGCGGTGAAGTGGACCATGCTTTGATCAGTCCAGGAAGCAGGGAAGAAAGGTCTTAACAACAAGGGAAGAAAGAGGAAAAAGCGGAGTTTCCTCACGACTTCGTGCTATTGTCGACCGGCCGCTTCAAGTTCCACAACACGGAAATTACAGCGAGACGCCTATGAAAAGAGCTCAGGTTTGTCAACGAAGAGATCTGCAACACGTGGTCACCCAAACCATTAATACCCTGAAATCTTTAATACAATCCGATTTTAATTAATTATTTTTGTACATAATATATACACGCACTACCCATATTAAAATTATTGTGTTTACAATTAATAAATGTAAATATTAAACCCAATTATTAAATTCATTAATTAATATTCCCCCCATCATTTACAAGTATTTGAACTATAATTTCAAATATATGTTCTTATAATTCCCATTTCTTTAGTAAATCTATCACATAACGGTGGGATGAAACGTAAATATAAATGAAGAGCTTTGTCTAAACGATACCGTCATAAATGGTCTACGCAAATGAATAATATCTAGGGCAACATGATGCGGTCTCAAGGGACTAAACAAAACGGATTACAAAGAGCCCTTTAGAATTTATTGTTCATTGAAGTAACCCTTTTATTTCTCCAAAGTCTTTCATTTTTGTTTGCTCAGTCCTACAACTCTGGCGTCGTTCATTATCCTTGTTATAAGTTTACTCCTTCCTCCTCCTTCTCCCAGTCTCGCGGCCTAGTTTCTGTAATATCCTTTCCCAATACTTTTGCCTCTCGTTTTTGTCTAAAAGTAGAACAAAGTCTTCCATTGAATTAAAAGATTTGGACAGGCCCATCTTCGAGTCAATAATCAGCAACGTTCAAATTATCTTGAACATGTTTTGCTTCTTCATTGTAATGTATTATTAAGCGTTGAATTCGAATCGAAAATAAAATTACAATATCGTAACTTCGTCGTTACAGAAATAGTTTTTAAAAGATAAAATTAACTTTTTCTTCAATACGTCAGTAGCATCGTAAATGACTGAAAGAAAAAAAACTTTCATGCTTTTAATAAATGACGTCTGTCTATAAAATTCGTCTTATAAATAAAAAAATTATATCGATACTAATATAGATTTATAAATATTAACTCCAAACAAAATTAGCTTATCACTGCGATTATGTGTAAAGTTTTTATCGTTTATGAAATAATATTTTCCCTTTTCGTTACGTATTTCTCACGTGCTTCATTTTAAATTTATTTATTTATTTTCGCTTTTTCAAATTGTATTTTTTTACATATTTCTTTATTAGTGTAATTATTATTTCATAGTCTATTTTGTATGTATTGCACTTATTTGTGTTTATTGTACTGATTTTATTTTATGCCTACTTATAATTATAAATACATCAATATTGAATTCTGTTCAAATTTTATGTAATGCTTCTCTGACTTATGCTATTTTTACTGTAAGGCAAAAATGGAAAGAAGATTCAAATCAGATATTAGATATTTCGAAACAAGTGTTCGAGAAGTCAAAAATTTAGACTTAAAGTAAGTACTGTGAGAATGGTATACGACAACGATTTTGTAAATGAATGAATTATCTGATACTCTTGTGGACACATATTGCATCAGTTAAAGTTATTCGAAAGTAACCCAACGACGCCAGCGTGTAATAATCTCGTCCACCACTTCAAGCTAAAAGTATTTACCCGTTCAACTTCCGACGTGGCAAAATGTTACTTAACTAGTCCTTGAGACGAGTTTCATACCACCACTAATGGAGTGTATGCATATAACAATTAATTATTATTTAAATCAATTATAATTTATATTGGATGCATATTAAGAACATTACGTTTCATATCTTAATACACATATAATTCCTTTACATGCTACCGCCATGTGACGTAGCCAGAGAGATCCACTCCCCCCCCCCCCACACACACACACACGCATTCTTTGCTCCTCAGCGATTAAACACCAACCTCTCTTCTTATTCTCATTACGCTAATACACAACATGTTTTAGCGAACAGCTTAAAACGTGCCGTTAAAGGCGTCTTTATATACAGGACGATTATTGCTCGAAAACTGACTAAACCTTTACTAGACCAGAATGAATATATCCTATGCAGAGACATGTTTCATTTTACACTTGAATTTTATGACCGATGTTAGATAGTAAGTTACTTGTCTATTTCAGAATTTACCAAATAACAAATATTCGTTACAACGCACTTCCTGCATATGTCCTCTACGAAATTTAAATTTACTAGTTTTAATTTATGCATCATTTTACTCAGTCAAATATTTTTACCGTTTATTTTCATCTATATATAAGTAGAATTATTTATATTTATTGTTGTAAAATAACACCCTTTCTCTATAAAATAATCTAACTAATGTAAGCGTTTGTGTTTGTCGTCATACCGTCCAATAATGCAAAATTAATATTAGCTAACCAGAGTCCAAGACTACGGACCAAATTCTA
The DNA here is from genome assembly GCA_034510155.1 of Eucriotettix oculatus. Classification (NCBI taxonomy): domain Eukaryota; kingdom Metazoa; phylum Arthropoda; class Insecta; order Orthoptera; family Tetrigidae; genus Eucriotettix; species Eucriotettix oculatus. The sequence continues at coordinate 32,281,148 of CM067377.1, read as the reverse complement.
CCTCAATCTTTGTGATGCAGGGAGCTGAGACAAGCAGTCCACGTTGTGTGTGCCGTGACTGAATTAAGCAGGCCCGTGCCTTGAATGTAAAATCTGGACCGGAGTAATTCCTATGCCCGAAGCCGATATTTAATCAATTTTTATCTTCTGTTATCAATTACGTCTACTCACCCTCCGTATCCATTTTACTGTTCAGCGATAATTTTTATTGCTTCGTTAAAACTAACTCAATGAGGGTATAACTTAACTTTGAAACACAGATAATAATTTAGAAGCAGGCTTCTTTCACAATTATCTAGGGCATGGATTCTTTTCAATCAGTAACCTTTGAAGCTTGCAAGAACATAATAAAACAAAGATAATTAATTCTCTAATTTATGTGCAACTAGCTGGGGATCCGGCGTTGTCCGGGTATCTATTTATATTATCCCGGTACATTATTTAATTATTTGTCAACACAGGATAACGGGCATCGAAAACGTCACAATATCAATCTCAAATATACTCCCAGTATCTCGAGAGTAGAAAATATTCCCAGTACCTAGCAGAGCTTAAAATATTTTCAGTAAACTAAATGAATAAAAATTCTCTTCACACTTTATAAAAGCACAAAAATATTTTAAGACGGTACCATAAGAAAGTAAGAGACGCATCCGAGCCACAACTCTGAAAGAGCTTGGGGTTATTTTACCTATCAAGTGAAGACTCGCATAGGGCCTGTAATAGGGAAAATTAATTTCAAAGTCATTTAGAGTCTTAAGAGCCGGACAGTAAACGCTGACTAGCGTGGCCACCAGCTTCGTCGCTGTAGCCCATGAGAAGCGCTATGTCAGCAATCCCCTCTCTGGAAGCACCTAGATTCTGCATTCATGACAGTCTGAATTCTTCCTTCGTAGTGTTAACTTGTATTCTCAAAATTGCTGCATTTGGGAATAAACTCTTTCCCATTTAGACTTGGCGTTCTTTATTGACCGACCCCCTAATCAAGCTATCCACAGGTCAACTCCAGGGTTGACTCTTTCCCAAGACTACCGAATAATCTTCCTTTCCTATCTAACTATCCTATCAAGAGAAATTGTTTCATATTTCCTGTGATACTCGTCAAAGCCACGGGACGGGTGTTATGGTGGCAGCGGTGGGATACTGGGTAGCGTCGATTTACGATCAATACATCTCGACTTGATTTGGGTGACCTCATTAAGAACTTGTGATTAGCCAGACCAGAAGAACTTGGCATCAAAGACCACAAGATACCGAGCTTTCTCGAGGGACTACGTTCTGGAGGATCCACAAGGCCAGTGGTATTTGGCGAAGCACTGAAACCAAGTCTGTGAGGTGAGACGAGAAGTATCGTAAGAAGCTAAAACCCCAGTGCCTCTTCTAAGCCTGTCTTCTTGCAAAAATCTGCCGCAAGAGGTGGTAAATACCCTACATTTCGTCGAGCGTCTGGACGTAGCCGGTCTATGGACGGGAGTTGTCGGTGTACACGAGCCAACGGAAGTGTTTTGGAGCAGCCGGGCGGCGTGGTGAGGTGCGACTGTCGGAGCTTAAGGCTTCGCGGGACATCACGACTTCGCGGGTCAGCACGGGCGGCGCAGGGCGACGCGGCAAGGCGCAGCAGCGGTCGGGGGCAACCAAACCTTCACATGATAAGAGCGGCGTGTGGGCTTACCGGCTTACCGTGGGCGATTCAGTGTTTGTTATCTTTTCTATTTTCTTTGCAGACTCAAGGTAAGTCCAATCCAATATGGCTAATGCAGGTGCGGAAAATAGTGTGGAAAATGTTAATGATTTTGTTGATGAAATGGAAAATCTCTATGTGTCAGTGGAGCAAGCTATTAAATTAATTCCTTTTAGCTTTGATGAGGATCCGAAATTATTGAGTGAATTTATTGAATTGCTATTAAATTTTATTGAGTCAAAATTCACGGATGATGCGAAAGAAAGGCTGTTGGCAGGAACTGATAGACATTCTTGGGAAAAAATAAAGTAAAGTTTGGAAGAAAACTATTTGGTTAAACCAACTTTGGAATATTACGCGGCCGTGTTATTGAATTCCAGACAGAGCGCGAATGAAACCGTTGCTCAGAGGGGTTCACGTTTGGGTAATAATGCAGTTTATTTAAGACGTGAAGTACGCAATAGATAGAGTAAAATAGAAGTGCGTGATGGAGAACATTACGTAGAGGCTGGTTTAATTTTAATAAGTGAATTCTTAAAGGGAGCATTTATTTCGGGACTGAAAGATGATCGAATTAAATATATAGTTAGAGCTAAAGGCGAAGAGGAAAGTTTAGCTCAGTTAATTTAAACCGCAATTCAGGAAGAAAGTGAAGTGAAATATTTACGATTTAAAAGCGGAGAGACAACCAATTGGATTCCAAGGGGCGCAATTAATAAAGTATATGTGGCTAAAAATCACTCCATTACCCAGTTGCAAAAGAAAGTTATTTTATATTTGTTAGAAGCCCCCAGGTAAAAAGAGAAGTTAGCTATGTTTCGCACGACAGATGCTACAGATGGAATGAGATAGGACACATTGCGAGGAGCTGCAATGGGGTTCCATTTTGTAGAAACTGCAACAAGAAGGGTCATGAGACACGGAAGTGTAAAATTCAGGGAAACAGCCTAGAGCCTCTCTTGCAGCCAGAGAACGCTCTAGATGAGGGTTGCACTTGTAAATATTGTGTCCACGAAATAGGTCGTGATGAGCGGAAAAGACCGCGGTCGCCTAGAAACGATGTGCGAATTGAGCCGGGAAAGGTCCCGATGAGTGGAGACGTCCACGCCCGAATAAAGGAAAATTCGGTTTTTTGCCAGGAAAAGGTTCCTATGGGTAAATGTACTAGTGCGATTGGTATTAAAATAGGAAATCGGAATTCCGTACAGTGGAAAGGTCCACAACAGTGTGTATTTAAAGAGAACGTTCTCAACAGTGATAATAATGTGTGTGAAAAAGGTGTAAATCCTTATGAGATTACAGTGCAAAGTCCACAGTTAATAGGTGGAATGAGTTTGCTATTAATATATACAGGTTCACAGATATTTTTGGTCAGGAACGCAGCATTGCTAGAGTAAATTCATGTATCGAGTAAAATTAGTAAGATCCGTGGTATAGGTGGTCATATCACTGAGATCAATGGGTAAGTGAAATTGTGTTTAGTGAATGATGATGAACACGAGTTTTATGTAATAGATAAGTTACCTAATGGTATTGATTTGTTGATTGGTTCTGAGTGGTTATTGAAGAATAACATGATTTTGGCAGCTAACTTAATTTCCCGCTGGTTAAAAGGGCGTAAGGCTAGTGGAAAATCAAATGATTCAATCAGGTGTATTTTGTTCTGCAAGTATATTTGAATGTTAAGATAATTTATTTCCTTGTTTATTGATTAATTTGACGCCAGATAATTTGTTAGTACAGATGGCACCAAATTTGGTAAAGCCACCAAAATATTTAAGAAATTGTTCAATAAGTAGCAACTGCATAAATTCCAATTCAACCCAGATAACAAAAATATCGAACGGTAAATTAAAATTACAGAATATTTTATAAGGTGCGGATGAAATTCGGAAACTTTGTGTAGAGTTTTCAGATGCGTTTAAATTGCCGGGTGATAAGCTGACGTCCGCAAGGACGGGCGATTACTTTAAAGAACTATAGCGTGCTCGAAGTGCATAGAGCCGAGATTAACAAGCAAGTGAATCAAATGCTTGAAGACGGTATAATAACTAAGAGTAAGAGCGACTGGAATTTTCCGTTATTATTTGTGCCTAAAAAGATAGACGCGTCAGGTCAGCGTAAATGGGGTTAATTGTATTGACTTTCGTAAGTTGAATGAAGTCTGTTGGTGACAGCTTTCCAATCCCTTGTATTAAGAAATTCTTGATAAAGTAGGTAAATCAATGTATTTTTCTAGCCTCAATTCTGCTTCTAGATATCACCAAATAAATGTTGCGAAAGAGGATCAATGTAAAATTGCCTTCAGCACTAGTCACGGACACTTTGAATTCAAAAGAATGTCTTTTGTTCATAAATCAGGCCCAGATACATTTCAACGAAAGATTAAATCAATTTTAAATGATTATTGTTTTCTTATTAGGATTTTCTTAGCAAGTCCGTAGTTGCTACACCTTTGAAAAAGCAAACAGCGAATGAGGTAGCAGAAGCGTTCGTAAATAATATTATTTTAATTTTTGGTATTCCTAATTTTGTATTGATATTATTCAACATTTTCATGTCTTTATACATGTCTTATTTCATATTGTAATAATAATACCCCGAATTCATGATTACTTTAACTTTAAATATGTCCGACTCGTTGTTACGAGAGAAAAAAACGTCATTGACGTCATAATGCGTTACAAAGAGTCACGTAAACTAAGTTTCTACTCTTTCTCTCAGGGTTAAAAATCGTACTTTTGCTTTCAATCAAATAATACCGTAAATAAACTAATTAATGAAGTTTACATACCTTGAAACAATATATTGAACAAAATTACACTTCTCAATGCCACAATACACAACTTAACGAATTAGCCGTTTTTGCCAATTCATGAAACAATAATTGGCTAAAGGGGAAAGTTATCCCCCAAACTTAATACGTCACGATTAAGCACCTCCCGACCTGAACACGCCACGCCCACTACTAACGGTGACGTCGAAAATATTAATTGCGTCATTTGCCGCGAATATTTTATCACAATATTAAATTCTTGAAATGTTATAAATAAAAGTTTTCCTCCGTTTTTTTCATTTTTATCATTCAAATATTTATAATTAAGTAACAGTTTTCCCTTCATTATATATAGATGTGAATAAATTGAAAAATTTAAAGACACGTGTCAATTTTCACTTCCTTTCATAGAACTTGGTAATTACTTTCTTAACTTTATCATTGACACTTTTATAATTTAGTGAAAGTTTTCCCTTCCTTTTATATAGATTTTTACAACCAAATCATTTAAATTTTGTATTTAAGTAGCAGTTTTCCCTTCCTTTCATACGCCTTATATAGATTTTTACAAGAAAATAAATAAAAAATTTGTAATTATGTCCCAGTTTTCCCTCCCTTTTATGTAGATTTTTAGAACCAAATCAATTTAAATTTTTCAATTAAGTAGCAATTTCCCTTCGTGTCACAGAGCTTTATATTTAATTTATAGCCTTCAACATTGACACATTTGTAATTTAATGACAGTTTTCCCTTCCTAAATACAAATTAGAAAAAATTGTATTTTAGAGAAAGTTTATCGTTCATAGACCTTATCATTGAAACATTATTAATTTAATTCGTTATTTATAGATCAAAATAATTTTTAGAACTCATTCTCTGGAAAATTTTAATTTAGTGAATGATTTTCCTTCCTTTTATAAAGCTTTCTAATCTCTTTAAATACTTCATTATCAAAACGTTTGTAATTAAGTAACAGTTTTCCCTTCATTTTGTACAGATTAAAAAATGGATCTTGGTTAAAGATTTTCCTTTGTGTTATTGAGTTTTTAATGAATTTACCCAATTTATCATTGAATTATTTGTAACAGTTTTCTCTTCATATCATAATGATTTGAATAAATTGAAATTTAGTAAAACATTTTCCATCATGTTATTGAGGTTTTAATTAATTTAAAGATATTTACATTTAAGTGTTTCGCTTCATTCTTCATTTCTGTGCGCTTATATCTAAAATTCGATACATATAAGTGTGCTTTCGAACTGTGACGTCACTAGTCACATGCATCAATCATGGGACTTATAGGTCGCGACGTTGCGTACACGTCACTAGTTGTGCACCAATCAGACGTTATGGGGGATAAGTCTCCACCAGATCCCAATAATTATACAATCTTGCTGGTCATTCTGTCTGCATATCCTTCCTTAACCAACAGTCTCCTTTATAATATTTTATATATTTCTCATCTCCAGCTAACTTGACATATTCAGAGATGATATCTCTCTCCTTCCTCTCAAAGATGATCTTTCTTCACGCACTATGCAAAAATGCTTTATTTTTTATTTGTTAGTCATACTACAATATCTATGTCAAACTTCTGACATGCCAGTTGGCATCACATCAATTTATTAGAAATTTCCTTTGGTTTAAATTGGCGTGGCTTTATCTTGTGTCTGACGAACTTATTTGTGAATTAGACAGTCGCTGGTTGTTAGAGTGGTGTTTGATCTTTGGTTTGTTTTCTTTCTATCTAATCGAATGTAATTTACGTTGTGAAATAAAAATTTGGTGAATTAATAGTTATTAACAAATTTGTGTACCATCAGATTTTGAATATAACTCACGAAGACAACCCTGAGAATGAAATCGTATGCGGAAGATGTGCGATGAAGTTAAAAGTATTTATTTTTATACCGAGGCAATTGTTTGAATGTTTCTTTAGGAAAGTACAAATATGTATTTTTAATACGTAAGGTCGCAAACGCTTTCAAGAAATATAGCTCACACAACCGCTCCTATTCTCTTCTGTATGGCTGTCATATTGAGCCAGCGTGTGGCGTTACACACGCACATTAACAGATGCCCAATGTAGTCACGTATTTTCTGCATTAAATATCTATTGGTTACTATGATGTAAATAAAAGTTGAAAATCTTTTATGAATTTTTTATAATTACAAAATTGTAATGTAGTGTCACGCTTACAAGGATCAGCTGAGGTACGATCGAGTATCTCCTTTATAACTTCACCATATAAAAGTGTACAATAAAGTTATCAGCAGATGTAAAGAGCCTACATTTGTAAATCCGCCATAAATTTCACGGTAGTGGTGGTTTCGTAATAACCAAACGACGTGTCAAGCTTCAGGGAAACCCGGAATTAGTAAATTCTCACCCAGATGTTCATATTTTTATGTAAAGACTGTACCGTGAATATTATATGTTGGTAATGAGGATGACGTTTCTCCACTATTGAGGGACGATATATAAAATGCGAGTGAGAACGGATCGTCGGGACTTCTTATTTCTTGAGCATGTAGGCAGGCTTCTTAGTACTGTTTTACTTTCACGTTAAAGTAACAGTATAACAGTGCCAAGAAAAATGGAGAAAAAAGAAACCAGCAAAGAAAACGACTATAATTCTGGTTGAAAAACAAAGCAGAAGAAGTCCCTTGCTATTTTCCTAAAGGCGCCGATCACCCAAAAATATATATTATGTAAAAAATCATCAATTTATTTCTTGCTTACAAATGATGTTTTATAAAGTTATTCTAAAATGTGAGCAAGCTATATATTCCGAGACATAAGACAATATTTTGTAATTGAAAACGGCAGCCCACACATTCAATAACCAACTATAGAACTTGTTAATAATTTAAAATAATTTTCAATAAAGAAACCATCTTTTATATAATTTGACATCCGTTCATACTAATCAATACCACTGTGCGAAGCGTGGGTACCTTTGTTCAAATGAAACATGCTGTGACAGTAGTTTAAATATCACAAAGTTGTTCGGAAAAGAAAATTCTGGGATAATTGTTTAAATGAAAACTAATGGAAAAATTAACTTATAAATAATATTTAACAGAAATAATTTCTTCTGCTGTTCAAAATGGAGAAACTTGTTGACTTTGCCAACTAATTTAGAATCATGAACATGTTTTTAGTCCTGTATAAATGTAAAAATTACATACTAAAATTTTAAAGAGAAAATCGGAATTGGTATCATAGTTCAAGGAGAAGAAATTGAGATACTTAGGTCTGCTCTCGATGTGGTTATTTTATCAGAGTTAGAGAAAAAATGGAAAACTAGTTAAATGTCATGTAAACCAAATTGAAAACAGAGTACAATATGAGACTTAATAGAAACGATTGTCAAATAGTAGTGAGTAGCCAAAAGAAGAATTGGGATGCGAAGGATATCAGATTAAAAAATAATATTTTGGCAGGGTACATGAATTTTACTATTTTAGCAAATGGTAGAATTAAAATTCAAACTAAACATTCGTATAAAACAAGCAAATAAAGCTTTTATAAAAAAACAACAAATTTTATTACATCTTAAACAATTGACTGTGAACGGCCCAACGCGTCGTATTTATTTGTCGCAGATTGTGTGCCGCACAAGAATTTTTGTATATTTACGTTTTTTATATATATGTATGTTCCGCATACAGATCTAAACGCGTGGAGCAATTTTAACCAAATTTTGCACGCATTTTCTTTGCGATTCGGAAATCAGGCTGTCGGGGCAAGACACTGCTACCACCCATAGAAGCGGGGGTGGAGGGGGAAATACTTTTCGGGGTCAAACCTTTTACTGTTTTCCGCGAGACTACCCTAATGACATATTGAACTTACAACGGAATACTTCTGCCCTTACGTAGCCTGTGAGTATTCGTATGGCGGTGGCTACAGCGATGTTCTCGAGAAACTAATAGTATCTTAACTTAAGAAAAATGCTTGTTATAATTAATCATTAATATTATGGGTGTCGCCGGGCATCCATCTAATCTAATATAAGTTTGGACACTGGTAATCGTTTCTAAAAGCGTAGGGTTGTATGGGAGCGAAATTAGGCAATCAGAAAAAGGAAGCATTTGAAGTATTGTGTTACAGAAGAAGACTACCAAGTGAGATTGCTAGATCGAGTCACAAACCGAGAACCATTGAGTCGCATTGGTGCTGAGTGAGCATTGTGGAGGACGCTGACGCTGGCATTCTGAAGCACGAAGGGTTCGTTAAATTAGCGTTAGAGGAATTTGTGTGTGGGGTAACAATAGAGAGGTAAACGAGGCAAGAATATGCAAGGCAAATTAGGGTGTATGTGGGCTGCAATAATTATGAGAAGGTGAAAACATGAGCTTATGTCAGAATAGCACGGATAAGTTCATCACAGCAGCTCACATTAACTAACAACAGAGTCGCTATAATACGAGTATATATATGCAGATTATTATGTATGGTCCCAGTTTTTTGAGAACTTGTAACCTGACAGTGACGTACTACTTAGTTGGTAATCTCGAATAAAGTTTTGTGGTTATGAACACGATAAATGTTGTTTAGTCTTAATTCACGTCGCCTAGAATGCGACTTTGTTGAAGCTTTAACGTATAAATATACGTAATAATATAATTTATAATAATATAGATTTAACGTAATAATATAAATATTGTATTTTTCCCACATTTTGTTTAAGGAGACGGTTTTGGAGTAAGGTGACGCCATATTCATGTTAAAAAGAAATACGGCAAATAATGTCTGACTACATTCTGTAGTATTGAAGCAGAAAAAGCCCATGGATAAGTTTCCGCTATGGTTGAAGGAAGCGGCCTTCCCCGTGATCGATGACGCGCTGTGTTAATTCCGCACGACCATTGTCTGAGGCCCAACAACAGCCTGTGGTATCGCACGGAGATACATTACCACTTGATGTGGCCGATAACACGGCCCCTCTGGCTCCGATAGCTAATGCGTTTCTGATTGATCCCCGTGCTTCGACATCCGGCCAAGTTTCATTGTATCTTGAGAACTCTGAAAGAGTATGTTTTGCGGTAAATCATTCGCGGATAGAGTGAAAAGTCAAGCAGGGAGAGGGTCGTACGTTAATACGTCATCATTTGGGGTCGACACTGGTTTTCACTCTAATATAAAACCATTGCGGAAACTGGACGTTTGCAAGTAGAGTAGAAATATTTCAATTATCATTGTATGGAAACGTTTCGACTGTGGTAAATGTAGTAATTTATTCTTATACCTTTACAGATTTAAGAAATCCAAAACGTCATTTTCACTAATCTGTAAGACGAACCGTTAACATGTTACTAAACTAGTCATTGAGTACAGTCGGCGTTTCTTCGAATATATAGTTGTTGTTGTTGTACTCAGTCTGACACAAACTTCCATGCTAACCTAATCTCTTCCAGCCTTTTTATTTCTACATAACTACCATATCCAACACCTTCTTTATCTGCTCAGCATATTCCATCCTATGCCTCCTTCTTCTGTTCTTACCCCACACACTCCCCTCTAATGCCAATTTTACAATACCCTCATGTCTCAAAGCGTGGTCTATTAATGTATCCTTTCTCTTGGTCAAAGTCCTTGTTTTATTCTGCTCGGAACTTCCGCGTTACTTACTGTATCCACCCATCTCAATCTCAACGTTCTTCAATAGCTTCTATTATATTCCTTGCTGCAACTAATATCATCCACGTTTCACACCCATATAACGCCGCGCTTCAAACGAATATTTTTAGTAATGATTTCTTATTATTCATACTTATACTAGTCGTAAGTAAATTCCTCTTTCTTGCGAAAGCTTTTCTTTCCTGTACTATTCTGCTCTTGATTTCTACAATACTTCTACCATCCACAGTTGAAAGGCAGTAAGTAAAAAGTGTTGACTTTTGTAAATGTTTTACGAATAAATATATTATTATTAATTTATAAAGACAAATTCATATTTCTTGGTACGTATAAAATTATTTTCAAACGGATAAGGGTTTTATGTAAATGTTGAAAACACTTTATCCCTTGATTTTTTAAGACTTACTGCCTTTTACTTTTGGACGGCAGCCTAGTTATCACGCTACCCAAGTAGCAGAATTCCTTAACTCCCTTCAAAATATCACTTCCCAATCCAACAACCTTTATTATTATACTATTTCCAAATAAAGCATTCCATTATCTTGGTTTTCACCCTATTAATACTCATATTGAACTTTTTCTCGAGAGCACGTTCGTGCTATTTATTATGGTTTACAACTCTTCTTCTGGTTCTCCCTAATACTACAATATCATCAAAAACTGTAGGGTTTTATTCAACTCTGTCTATGTCCTACATTTTTAATATATTGTTGTGGTGATCAGTCCTGAGACTGGTCTGATGCAACCCTCCATGCTAACCTATCTAGCGCAAGCCTTTTCATTTCCCCATAGTTACCACATTACAGATCTTCCGTAATCTGCTTTAGCGTATTCCATTCTTGGCCTCCCGCTTCTGTTCTTACAGCACACACTTCCCTCTAATGTTAATTTTACAAGAGCCCCATCATGTCTCAAAACGTGGCCTCATAATCTATCCTTTCTCTTAATCAACGTCCTCCATATTATTCGTTCTTCCCCTATTCTGCTTTGAACTTCCTTGTTAGTGATTCTATCCATCCATCTGATTTTCATCATTCTCCTATAGTGCCACTTTTCAAAGGTTTCCATTCTTTGCCTTTTCTATTTTTAATATAATCCGTAATGAAAGAAAATACAAGTTTTAACTAAACATTTTTTTCATAATAAACAAACATTAAGGTATGGACCTTCCTCTTCGGGTAAATTGCATTGACCAACTTATTTTTTGGCATAATACCAACGAATTACTGTGATTAAAATTATAATTATAAAATTTCATTATCATCTGTTGTCGATATGTTACTATCCCTCCTAGTCGCAAACTTTGTGTTCTAAAATTCACGTCAATTCTATTTTAATGACTCTCGTCGTAGCATCATGTCGTTTCGTCGTTCCACGTAAAATTGTACAACTTTCAACCGTCAAAGTTCAACCACACCGACTCAATTTTCATACTTGTGTGACTGAAAGTAGCCACCGCTCTCAAATTCTTCCAACCAAATTTCGGTTCTAAACTCTTCAACATCTCTACACGACTGTTTCCTTTGGAGCACACATCCGCAATAACCGTCTGTGTCCCCCAAATATCTAAAAAATTTTCACATAGGACGTTCACAACATACGTTGTCAAAACTTCAAGACAGTTTATCCGCCTCCCAATGACCCTACACTGCTTTATCGTCCTGGTGAAACTCATAAATTACTTGGAAAAATTACAATAATTCTCATTGTTAACATTACCATATAAACACAGTATGTAGCACTCAAGTATCTGTCTTAATACAATGTATAATAAGGGTTACATCAAGTGAAGCATCAAGATATACAGCTTGAACAATATTACATAAATAAATATAATTCTCAAATAGTTATAAAAGGTTAATTCCCTGAAAACATAATTTGGACAGTATATTACAACAGGTCTTTCCCAATGAGTAATCTCAACATAAATGGAAGTACAACTGTGCGTTTTCAAATTGATTCAAAAGTCTCATTCAATAGCAAATGATTTTTGGAAGCTAGTTTTTGTAAATCTTAGAAGTGTAAGGATTAAAATTTATCAGCATATTCAAGAACTTTGAAGAACTTTTGGATTATAATTTCATTTATGGTTTGATCTTTATTTTATTTTAATGATTGAAATTCTAAAATTAGGCCGTAAAAATGTGATTTATTAAATTGTACGCGAGCCTGTATCTGATGTCTGTGCAATCGATAGAGAAATCTTACACATGACACTGACTCGACTAGGGTAGCTCAGGTGAAGAGGGTAGCGTATCAAAAGTATTAAGTTCTGGTCCAAGGTTTCTTCCATCCTGACCCTTCGAAACCTTCTTAAAAGAGTAACTTCATGTTTTTTAAAAAAAACTATAAATTTTGGAAACCTTTATGTTTCTCTTGTTCCAAGAACGGGAATTCATTCACTAATTAAACTACTTGAAACTAATAGAAAATAAAGAACGTATGCAAATAGTGAGGTGGCGTCTGAATCCCACCCCTTCATACCTTCGTTTCAGACTTTGATGGGTCTGCATTTAAAATAGCACCAAGACTGTTTTTTTTACGGTAAGTGAATAAAATTAATGGCGAATTAAAACAGGGGAAATTTTACAATAATCTAAATCGCAGAGGAGTGAGAGTTATTTAATTAGTTATGTAAACACTGAGTAAATTATCTTTGCATAATGATATTTGTATATAATTATGAGTAGTGCTCTTTGTGTAGTAATTTCTTAATGAGTTATTTTCATATATTTTACTTGACAGAATCACAATTCACGTATAAGCTTATACGATGTCTTGAAAATGACGTGATGGTAATTTTTCTTCTATATCAGTAGACCAACGTCGTTTGAGTCTCGTGATGACTAGTGGTGTGAGAACCCGTTAATCGTTGCTGAGCGTGGAGGTCCTCTCAATGTATTTATGAAATTACTTATTAATAAATCATTGGACTTGTGGTTTAACATTTTAATAGTTTTCCAAACTACTGACAATAAATGAAGAAGTCAGAAATCGTTATTTGGAATGTAAGTAGATAAAGCACGCACAAATATACTGCAAGTGTCCACTAAATAAATAGACCTTGAATGAATGTTAATATATATTTTCTATGGTAGATAAATAGATTGTTTTAGTAAGACTAAATGTACAGAATTTGCAACGGACTGGAGGTATTTGATTAAAGTAGATAAATCACGCGCTGTGTCCTGTGAACGTGCGAGCACCTTAAGAAAGAAATGTATTGAGATGGAGGCAAGCAGGATTTCTGAGCTTTAACGCTGCTTATTGGCAATTCCAGTTGTAGAGCTGAGAGTGAAAATAGAATTCGGCGGCAGCGTAATTTATTAAGCCGTGCGTGTATGCGGGGGCGGAGAGTGGCCTGTGTTACAAGGTGACACGCGCAGCCTGGCGTCTGGCACACACAGGCCCTCGTAAATTTCGCAGACTGCGGCCTGCCTACAGTTTTACGCTGCGTGGGATAGGCGACATTTCGCGTCCTTGTTTCCGACGGTACGATGGAAATTGAAATAAAACGCTGTTCTCGTAGCACCGCTTCTGTAGGTTATTGCCCCGGGACACAAAACGTGCCGATTTTTTTTTCGAGAGAAGCAAGTTTACAACCCTTGTACTAGTAAATAATAAATGTTATCGACTCTCCTCGAAAATAATTTTGTGTTCGGCTTTGCACTTAAATGATTAGTTAAAGTTAATAAACTAATCATTTGTATTTACTTACTTATGAACAAATGAATTTATTGATACTGAAATTGAGTTACACTCGGCTGCAGCTACAAAACAATATTCTTAAAATAAGGAGTATGAATAATTATAATAATAATCATTCAAACAAACATAGTAAATTGCATTCTTAAAGACAAAAATAAAGTACCCATTATTTCGTCGCACTACACTTCACTTGCACTTCACCATCACTTACACTTCCTAATTCTTGGCTGAAAAACTTATTTATTGGAAGGAAATGTTTCAAGAACTGCAGGTAAATTGTTCCAATACCTTACAGACCGGTTTAAGAACGAATATTTCCCCAACATCAGTTTTAAAGCAGCTCTGCCCAATTTTACAATTCTGATCCCCTCTACTGATCTAATTTGCTTATAAAAACTTTGAATCTACATCCTCCCAAGATTGTTGACTTGCGTACGCTTTAAAAAGAGCCCCGAGACGAAAATTTTCTCGTCGTTTTTCTAACATATCCCAACCTAATTGATGAACCTTCTCATTTCCGTCACCGGGACACCTCATAACATATTCGCTGCCTCCCTCTGTACTCTTTCCAGTGCCTCAACCTGATACTTTCGGAACGAATAGGGGAAACGCGGAAATCGATTGTATTTACAAAAATGAGAAACGATTTTCAAGTTGAATATAAATTAGGGAATTAAAATATATTACAAGTGGGCACTTGCAAATATCTGGGTGTAACTTTGAGCAAAGACTTAAATTGGGGAGAACATAAATTCAGTAACTGGGAAAGGGTGGAGGGCGCTTCACTTTGTCAATAGAATACTGCGGAAAATTACCCGAAAGACCAAAGACATCGCTTATAGGTCTTTGGTTCGGCCTATCCTTGAGTATGGGGCGGTGTGTTGGGATCAGATACAGGCTTCAAAACAGGGCAGGAAAAGCAAATATTTCTAGAGGCACGTGTATGGTAATCTGGAGGAGAAAGAGGGCCAGGCTTTGTGCACTGTACAAACGGTATACAGACGAACCGGCCTGGAGTCATTTCTAAACTCGTATTCATTTACCAACATATGTAGCCAGAAACGATCATCCATTTGAAATGAATCAGAGAAGACAACGAACGGACGTGGGTAAATACTCCTTCGTAAATAGGACCGTAAAAGACTGGAATGATTTGCCTGCAAGTCTACTAGCGACTTTTCCGAAAAGTGTAAAATTATTTAGGAACAGAATTAGGGAAATGGTTTAACTTAATTTATTGAGGCTTAGAATTAGTGTTAAAGTATTTGTATATTGAATGTTTATATTAGTATAATTTTATTTTATTATTATTATTTATTTATTTCTTTAACTTATATTCCTTTATTGGAATATTAAATGTATGTTGCCACCGGACTCAGCCCATTGTAACGTAATAAATCTATCTATCTATCTAAATACAACCCTACTCTAGTAGAAGACGCACGAGAGATTTATACAAGTTCCCCCTGTTTCATTGTTTCCTTTTTTTTAAATCCGCATAACGAAATGCAGTGAATTCCACGCTCTTCTAGTCACATGTTCTATTTGATGTTCCTAGCCCGTATTATTGCTCAAGTTTATAACCAAATACAATTACTTTCTTGTACTATTTCATTACAGCTGAGCTTATAGTTAAGTACTAATTATATGTCAACGTGACGCCTACAAAAACGTATTGCCTAGCTCTTGTTACAATTTATTATACTGTATTGAACAAATGCCCAACCTCCTATTTTATCTAAGTCTTTTATTAGTTTTCTGAGATATATCTTAAATTTATACTTTCATGAAGACAATTTCCCCCAAACACTCCTGTTGTTGTATTCAGTCCTGGTCGGATACAACCCTCCATGCTAACCTATCATGCGCGAGCCTTTTCATTTCCTTATTACTAGCACAACCCACATCCTCCCTAATCTGCTTAGCGCATTACATCCTTCATCCCTCTTCCCCACACACTCCTCTAATGCTAATTTTACAGAACACTCGTGTCTTAAAACGTGACCTATTAATCTATCCCTTCTCATGGCCAACGTCCTCCTTATTGTTCACTTTTCCCCTATTCTGTTAAGAACTTTCTCGTTCGTAATTATATCCTCCCATATGATTTTCAGCATTCGCCTATAGCACCACATTTCAAAGGCTTCTATTATTTTCCTTTCCGCAGCTCCTATCGTCCACGTTTCGCACCCATATAACGCCAATAGGTATATTACAAAGTACAAAAAATCTTCTACGTTCAAACAAAACAGAACAAATTGAGCCGACGGATAATAATTGACAGTAATGAATTTTCAGCATTTGGAGGGTATATTTCCTTAACTTAGCTTGTTCTATAATTTTAAATCAATATCATAACTAACAATGGCTGTGCATACTTCAAGAAATGTATGTGCACGAGATTCATGTATGATATTATCATGTTAAAGTTTGTTCTCAACATCTCAGAGCCTAGCTCATTGAATTCCGACGTCCTCGGGCCTTTGTTGTGGCCGTTATGACGGACTCTGGCAAGACGCTTCCAACAGTTGCCAAGCGCACGTTTCCACCACCTGAAACGTCGTCTTTTCTATTGTTATTACCCATTCGACTTTAACATTGAGCACCAATAGCAGTGGACTGTTATAAAGCTGATGATTATTACTTTTAAAAAGAGGCCCTTAAACATCGATGTCCAGTGGATAGGTTTCTAAGGCTACATGGTTTTGAACTCCTAACGGCCTCCATACTATTAACCATTTTACTCTTTAAGTCACCTCCCATTTACATATCAACCTAATATAGCCGTAATAAATAATAATAATAATATATATCCCAGTGCACTGTGTCTTAAAAAGGGTACCGTTATCTTGCAATATACACATTCCAGAACATTTGAAAACTTTTTCAGTAATATTAAAGGAATATATTTCTTCTTATACTACTGATGTCACGTGGATGAAATGCAGAAGGGATGTGAAGTTCTACTGAACGAAGCAAAACATTCCATATGATAAGAGTTTATATTTTTGTAGGAACAAAGACAGAATCTTTCAGTAGATATTGACGGAGACATTTTGTAAAGTTATTCTGCTTTGACGTTCCCGCCTGTCTGCAAGGAAGGAATGTGTCGTTCTGAAAGCTGAAAGAATGTCAGTTGTGCACGAATCTGGGAAAATTCATGTGCGTGTCTGTAGAAACAAGCGCATGCCTGGCTGCTGATTTACAGCTACTAATATCGCCTAAAACAGAAATTTTGCACGGTAAACTTAACATATAACTGTACTTAAAGTTTAACGATGAGCTCATATGTCCTTTTCCTAAAATAATCCAAAAACACGGCGAAATAAAAATCTGCTCTTCTCGATAAACAATTTATTCTCTGCGTTTCCCATTTACTAGGTTTAATTTCCTTAAGACATTGCTTCAAACCGTAGTAATTTTTTAATTTGGTGTATCTGATACACTAGAAAAATATGAAAATTGTTAACTTATACAACGTTCTGTTGTATACTCGACGCCATATTCAATGGAGTTTATTCTTAATTACAAACACTACAAATCAGACGGTATTCCCGATTAAATATAGACTAATTTGTAAGAAATATCAACGATCACAAAATGTAGCATAAACTTATGTCAACAGCCACATCACCGATTGGATTCTACAGGAAAATTAACTTGATATTTAAAAGAACAAATTATAATTATGCAGGTGATTATATAATTCCTTCATCAAAGCACCGGTGCGGAAGAAATGAAATTATAAAATTAAATTTCGGGGTTTCTTGTTTTTAACTTTACTTTTTGTCGCATCAACAAGATAGTTACATTGATTAATATTTTCCTACTCTATATTCTCTCAATTTTCGTGCGGATCGCTGTAATTCTCTTCCTGGCAACGGTGATATCCTTATTCTGCGTTGGTTACACCAAAACGTCCTATCACTCGCAAAAAAATCCTGCTGCATATCCTCCACCGTCCTCATCTATGAAAAATTAGGTTTTTATTGAAAATTTCTGACATTTCTTGTGCTATTAGGTCTTCTTTGTCCCTGTTTTGGAGTAATTGACGTATTGTCACTGTTGACAGGACATGAAGGTGCCGACTTCTTAACTCCTTCTCTAAATCTTGCATATACTTTCTGACTGAATAATTCACCCGCCTCAATATAAATAATATTTTTAAATAATTATCTCCTTCTTTCTATAATTGCGCACTTAATCGTTAAATATAGCTATTAGTTGGAAGGAAATCATAAAAGATGTCCTTACTGTAAGCTATTTCAATATTTACTTTATCATCGGTAAACACGATATATATGCTATTTACTTTCAGAAATGTTATTGTTTCTAAATGTGTACATGGTAAACCTTGAAATGTGAAATTAAACTCCGTGATACCGTTTATTTTTCCCAATTTCTAACGCAAGTTATTGCAGAAGAATTCTGTTGACGCCCCCAGTTGACGCGACTTCAAATAAAATAAATAAAAAGAATACTGTTACATCAGCAGAACGACACTTTTATTTAAAACGGGGCCAGCGTTTACAGACATTTCCGAGAGAATATTCGTAATTGAAGTACCAAAATAACTGAAAAATATAGGTAAAAAATTTTACTTTCTGATTGTTTATTCCCGCGGATCCTTCACTGCTCTCGATTTACGCTGAAGGTTAATTTGCAACTCTTGACAACTTCAAATGATTTTTTGTACATTTTTTGTTCTGATAGGGAATCAACGGAATATGACGTTACCAGAATGGTGAGTTTATTAATTTCAACACGTAAGATATAAATAATTAAAATCTTGTATTACAAGCGTCCAATATATGTTGACTATTAGCTAAATAAATGTTTAAAATGGTGAAAAAGCAATAATACAAATACATACAGTGAACCTAATTTTAAAAATCAGTTTTGAAATGTTAATCTTGTAGAACTTTGTGGTAATAATATTGGTTGGTTCCAATAAAAAAATATGACCAAAAGGTATAATTTGCACTTAATCCCTTTAACTTACATTAAAGAAAGTTCTTTATACACGACGTGTACAATCCGAATCCTTGTTTCTCTTCTACCAGCGAATACTGATGTTTATTCTCAATTGTGTGCATTGTGTACATTTTAATTGAAAAAGGTAGAAGACAACTTTTAAGGAGAATTATAAATGGCAGATGTCCTGACGTGGATATTGGAAGTATACACGAATGGAATTATAAAATATAATTTTTAATCCTAGCTAGTCCAAATTTCCCACAAGTTTAATTTCGAATTGTTATTATAAGAAGTATCGTCTATGTAACGTCTGTCTTAAATTTTAAGCCTAATTTACTTTCTTCTTTTAGAAGTGGCTTCACCACTTGCCATTATTTTTTGTTCTTCTCCTCTATCAAGTTTTACCTATGCATGTTTATTAATTCGTTACTCCCAACATTCCGTCTAGCTATTCGTATATGTATATACAAGTATATGTAAATGTATATGAAAAATACAATTGTCGGGTGCGTCTTGGTCTTTATGCAGTGCAGATATATAATTATCTCGTTTGACATGCTACGTGATGACATAATCTATCATGTTACAAGTTCTATAAGTCATTAGGGTAGGACAGTCTTTGATCTGAAAGGGGGGAAGGAAGGAACCTAAACCCTTGAAAGATTGACAGAGATCTTCACCGAGGTGAGCACTACAACACACAATGGCAATCGTATGAATCGGATATAAAAGACAAACATTAAAAGCTGCAGTGTAATTTGATTGAGCGCACAAATCATATATTGCTTTCTACTTTACCAATTTTTTTATTACTGATTACAATTGTACTTAAAATGTACAATATGATTCCATAGTTTAACGGTTGTCTACTCTATTTCACATTTTCAAAAAATACTTACATTTTAATGTGATTGATCCAGATTTCTAAAATTTGATTAACCGTTATACATCAAAGAAATTTATACAGTCACATTTGTATTGAAACTGTCAAGTTAAGCACAAGGTAAAATTTTCGGATAGACGGATATATATATATATATATATATATATATATATATATATATATATATAAAGAACCACAGGGCAAAAAGTCAGAAATAAATTTTGAATTCGAATTAATTGTTTTCTTTATCTTACTTTTGGCCGTTCTTTTTGTTTTATTTATAATACTAAGACACATTAATTTCATTATTTTATTATAATTCTTCGATTTTTGGCCTAATATAGCATCTAATTATTTTGTGTCAAGTTTTGGAGTTTTCAAATCTAAACTAACTGTAAAGGCTTATATCAATATTACAACTTAGATTAAAGTGCAGAGATGCCTCGTCCCACACTTTCAGATTGTCACGGTATAACTAGCATGACTTTCCCGAATTTTCGCGGCATTGGCGTGACTAAGAAAAGTGCGATCAAATTTTCGTACAAATTGTGATTGCCATTCTGTTTATACAGTATGTTCTATCTTCGTATGTCGGCATGGTTTATTTCGTTGATATCACTTGTAATGATATGATATCAGTTTTGTTGTAAGATCTAGGGAAGGAGGTGCAAAGTCGGCACCTTCATGTTGTGTCAACAATGACAATACGTGACTTACTCCAAACCAGTCACAAGGAGGACCTAATAGCATGAGGAAAGACCTAATTTTTCAGTAAAAGCCCAATTTTGCGTAGGTGAGGAGGATGGAGGAAATGCAGCAGGAAATTTTTGCGCAGGACAGGAAGTTTCGGTGAAACTAACGCAGCCTAAGGATAACACTGTTTACAGAAAGAGCGTTACTGCCATCCACTCTATTCAGAACGCCTACGCCTGAGTTGCAAAGTGACAATTTGTGATTGATTTCACTATGTTCTTTAAACTACTACAGAGCCTTGATTTTGAAGTGTCCTGAATTTATATATATATATGCCCCTGAGAAAAATTTTAGTTTCATACTTTTAATGGAATATAACTAAATATGAACAGAAAATTTCCGGGTTGTAATTAAAAATAAATAAAAACCAGAATTAAAGATGATTTATTGCACGGTTTTCTGCGATGAACTTTTTAATGATAAGTGATCTGTGGATTTCAGTCATTCCCAAGGTCAGAATTCTTAATATATCTTTGCCGATTCACATATTACAGCTTTTATGTTTCCCATTGACTATACTCATATCCTACATACTAGTGTTTATTACTAATCTGTAGTTAATTCATTATCCTTAATTTTTAATTACCATTAATTTTAGTTGACATACCTTCCTTCAATACCCTCTTATACTACATACCCACTTTTTTATTCTATTTCGTGATAATTACCCTTTCAATTCCCTTCCTATGCTATTAAAGGGGAGTTGCCTGTTTCAGGATCACCCTCATGTAGCCTGTTACCCAAAAAAAAATTAATTACTTATGAATCTGTCTGATAAAACGTTCTCTAATTTCTACTCAGACAAACATAGACTGTTTGTTGTTTTTGTTCTTCTGAAGAAATTTGAAATAATTTAGTAATGTATTGTCATAATATAATGAATATCATCATATTTCGCGTAATATAACTGACATTTGCTAAAAGATTCTTTTTGCGAAATGTAAATATTTTCTTTCGCTGAGCTGATTCTCGGCCAGGCGGGAGCTGGCATCAATCATCACTGGAAGCGTGACATGGTCTGCATGCTTTCACCAACATGGTTCCATTTCAACGGAGCCTACATGTATAGCCCTCATATCGCCAGAAGAGTTATGGCTAGTGGAACACGTACAAGAGAAGTTCTACTCTACAATATGATTTAAACTTGTTCGGCAATGGAGGCATTCGCAAAACTGGACTTGGTTTTAATAAAAAGGCGTCCAAACTGCTTACGCTGGAAATATCAAAATTTTCAAAAAAAATTCAAATACGCTGTTTCCGAACGTTAACTTAATGACTGCTAGATATTAATTTTTTAGTTCCAGCTTTGTAAGAAAGACAATAAACCTAAAATTTTGAACAAAAAAATTTAAGCGTCTAAAACAGCAATTTTTTATTTATATTCAAATATCTATATTTAATTATATAATTGTTTTGTAGTACGAACTGAGGAGGTCCCGAAAGATGAGGGATGAGTAATTTGCAAATTAAGTTATTCCATTTCTGACTTTTGGCCATTTTTTGTATTTCTTGAGTAATATTCTATGTTCATATTATAACGGTAAAGTACTAAATCTTTGATTGAATATATTTATATGTATATATTACATATAAACAGTTCGACAATGCCACTGTTACTTTTATCTCGATCACTTATTTATTTATATTATTTGGGCGCCAGATAATTTTACCAAGAAAAACCACCGAAAGAGTTTTATTTAAAACAACTGTCCAATAATATTAACAATATCCCTCAATACGTGGTCATTAATACAATGCACCCTTCCTACTTCCCGCTCCTCGCCGTCGACTGACTCGATTACAAATCCGTGGGGCGACTCACTACCACTATTCTGCTAGTTTGTTAGATGCTCAACACATCAGCCTACAGTCTCTAACCTTACGCCATCATGGGGTGTCCATACTAACTTTGATTTCCGTTCACTTGCACTGTTCCGCGCACCAACGCGCCAACTGAACAATTGCCTGCTTCTGTCGGCAAGTTTCAAAAGAAGCTGACAACAAACAAGTCTCCAGCGACTTGACTGCTAATGGTGACGGGGGCCGTAACTTCATGTTACAATATATACCGACCTCCTGTGGTCTAGTAACTAGCGTCGCTGTCTCTCAACATAGAGGTCATGGCCTTGGATGTTTGTGACGTTGTGTTTGTGGAGATTAGGAATAAGACTACTGGAGAATCAATATCCTGACCACTCCAAATTCTGAATGTGGCAAACCTGTACGCCAAGGTCTTGAATGGGCTGCAGATTCAAAAATTAAATATGTATATATATACTCTTATTAGAATCAAATATAAGTTCCGAATAATGTAAGGAGACATTGAATTTTAGATTATTCTCTATCTGATGTACCTTATTTCATAAAAACCTATTCTTTTAGGATATTTTGTTTTATCTTATGTTCAATACTTCAATAAGTTAAAAGAATACTTGAAATTGGAAGTGTTAGCGTTATGAATTATATATAATATTACATACAATTATAAATCAAACATTTGACAACTATTAATATTGATACCAGATTAATATTTACATGCATCATACGACTTTCACGTGAATCGATTCGATAAGGAAGCAAATGCCTTCCAGTCTCACGTCAACGTTCTGTCTGGCGCTCAACTACGACGTAGTCAACTAAGTACGATCTCCATTTTCGAAACTGATTTACGAGAGTTTCCGTAGCGTGCTATAGGACGATGTTTGTCGCTGAATAATGATTAACGCTTGAAATTAGCATTTTCCAGGTCGCAAATTTAGCTCCTCTGTTCCTCTATAAATCACCTAGCACGTTAATTCATAAGATAGCCTGAATATACAGCGGTAGTACACGTTCAGGGAAAGTAGGATACCTGAAAAATAATCAACATCTTGACGTATAGACATTAGAGACTAATACTAATTCGACTATTTATACGGGGAAAAATTTCAATACGATTCTCATTAAATTTTTATTGCCTACAATTATAATAATAATATAATAACCATAAGTAGTAACAGGGGAACATTTAAAATAACTTATTGTCCTTAGCAAATTAGAGTTGAAGAGAAAATAGACGTCGAAGAATTAACTATATCAGCATAGAAAAGCATTCTGAACTATAGACGCAACAACTTGGTTTGTATAAGTAAAAATCCCGATAAATTTACAAGATTTGTTTCTAAAACACTATGTTTTTAATGTTATTAATTGTCAATATTAATAATTATAAACGTTAAATGCTACAAATAAAATTATGTTAACAATGATATATTTATATTGAAACAAAATAAACAATAATAAATAGTTTCAAAGCAATTAAGGTCTATTAAATTATACTTAATAATTAACGAGAGTTTATGTTATGGTATATTTATTTCAATGTGCAAATAAATATTTAACTATTGAAATTTACGTTCTACGGGGGACATTCAATAATAATAGAGACAAACTGATGTAAAATACTGTTGTTTTCGTAGTTTCGTTACTTCTTTTTGAGATTACTGGGCACCTGATGGGTACAAATTATTTATTTTACAAGGTCAAAGGGGCATTTAACGATGGTGTATAGCCTTAACTGTTTGCAAATTAGTTTAACAACGTTTTGTGTTCCAGATTTTGCTTTCTGTAGGTTAAACACCAGTTAGAATATTCTCGAATTATTTTGCAGTACGATGAAAGTTGTCTGAACCGCGGCAATATTTATAACTTGGTAGAACAGTTCAAAAACTATTGCACTAGTGTCTGACGCGCAACGTCCTGGCCGGCCAGTTGAAGTGGCAGATCCTTCGATAAAAGCCTACCTTTACGTATTACTATTGAAGATATAGCAAAGAAGTTGCAGTCAATGTTGGTACAGTTCATTAATTTAACGGTAACAATGTCAAATTACTGCAAAACAACTCCAAGTTGGGTCCCGAAAAAGTTAACGAAACAACCAAAGGAAACAAGACTCAAAGTGTGACTTAAAGAAACGCTTTTAAAGAGAAGATGAACCTTCATAAACTAGATTTTAAAGTGTTATTAAACTTAAGTTCATATTTTTGAACCAGTGTTCCAAACTATTACAACAACGAGTCAAAGAATTTGTGGGAAATTGGTTCAAACCTTCTTTGCATCTGGTATAAAATAAAATAAAAATTACGTTCGGCTAAGTGCATTAATATTTATATACATTATGTTGAGAAGAAGTAAAAGCATTTTTTAAAAATATATACAATTTTCGTTCTACATCAATTTGTTTCTTTAATTATTTAATGTCTCTAGTATACACAGGACGATATATATAACAAAGTCACTTACAATTTAATCTTATAAAACCGTAATAATAAAGAGCATAAAATAACATTAAGATATTAGTTATGAAATTAATATAGACGAAAAATTACAAATTTAATTCTATTACAAACAAATTGTCGAAAAAAATTAAATATATAAAGAAAGATGTATTTATATTGCAACGAAATTGTTTATCAACTCTAATAAAATCAGTTTTCCAACTCAGAAGTTTCAGAGTCAGAAAGAATAAATGATATACGTATTTGCAACCTATCAGAAGTCCGTCATCATGGTCGCCGATGACCCCGACGATTCCAGTTACGAAAACTCTTTGCCCCAGGGCGCAATGTGTCCTGGCCTCTGCAGCTTCAGATTCCTGACACGTTCCGCTGCGTCCGTAATTCTCATGAAGTCATTCCTCATGCGGTCTCTCCTACCCTCCACCAGTTTTCCTAGTTTCACGCTTCTTAAATTTTATTCACGCCTTTCATCTGTGTGTCAATCCCTCTGGTACTAATTTTATATTCAATTCCTTGAAATTACAGACATAGTCAAATTAATATTTTACAAAGATTTTGTCATGGCAGATCATTATTTCGTGTTAACATATTGTCAAAGACATACTTCTGCAATACTTGATCTCTGTGCCAGTGTCATGTCTGGTTTTGAGATTGGTGCTCGCCATTTTGAACAATTTCTATAATCTGTAAGGTGTTGCTATTGTACTGTCTTATTATAAAATGTAAACTGTTTTTTTAAGTTAATAAAAGGAATGTTATAAAACGAACGTTTTTAAAATAAAACAATTACTACGCCCTTTCGGCCATAGGTCCCTTATATCAAAATTTTGAGCTTGGTGCCCACCATTATACCCAATTTTGACCCAAAATATTGGAGACGTCCTATATATATTATGCCATGCTTTCCTAATAAGCATTTTCCCTATATTATTTATTAAGTTAATTAAAAACGTGAATTCCCAAACCTTATAAATACAGTTCTTTATTAAGTACTATGAATCTTTCAGGTAAACGCTGACTGATTGCTGTGAAGTATTCCTAAGACTGCCTCATTCGATGACTAATTCTTTCATTTCTGGCTTCATAAAATGGAACTATTGAAGTCCCGGTTAGTTATCAATTGGATTCGGGGCCTCACAGAAAACAAAATACTTCACTTTTAGGCTGTGTAAATATTTTGATTTCCGTTTTCATCTCTCAATTACATTTGAATTCTTCTCTACTGAAAACTTTCAACTGCTGCTGCATCACTTTGTGTCTTAATTTCACAAATATTCCTCTGTCTAATCGAGTTTATAACTTCTATATCCTTTCTCACCTCCACATATTTCTCTTCCACCGTACATTTCCTCTGTGAAAATGGCATGTAGTGTTTTGACCGTATTCAAAAACTATTATTTTTTGCTTTATTGTCCTTTTAGAAGCCTTAAAACAGCATCTTGATGATCCGTGAAGCCATCTCGTATTATTTCACCTACTGAATTGCAGTTCGTTGTCACCCTTGTTCTTTTAAGAGATACGTTAAGTCGAAACAATATTCTAAATAATTACACCACCTCTATCCCCGTAAGAGTTAATGAATTCAGTCACGAATTATAATAACCTAGAATGCGAAAATAGGTAGTGGAATTATGAATAATCTTAACACAAACGTCTATAGATAATTGAGAAATTATAATAATTTTATTAGACCCATTATGATCAGAAATACGAAAGCATTAAATTTTTATTAAAATGGGCAGAAAATTGTTTAAACGTTTTATAAAATAGTTCTAAAAATAAATAAATAACGTACTCAAACACCGAAAACAAAAATCAAAGTCAAAAGGGAATTCAGTAAATGTATTTGAATTTAATAATTCTGATATCTTACTCCAAATCCTAAACACAGAGCTTATGATGCTTTTTCGAACCACTGTGTATAAATCAAATGTTTTAATTATAAAACTACATTGGAGTTATTGATTTAATGAACAAAATCGTCATTGGGAGGTTTATCAAGTGGAATTGTGTCTTTCATTTATTGGCAAACACCCAGACGGAATAGAGCTTAATTAGTTAAATGCACATTGATGTGTTATTTTTCAGCATCATTCGAACGTTTTTACGGTCGCTACTTTTTAATTACAAGTTGTTCATTAATCAAAGATTCACTTAATTTATGCTAGTGTAATCTCTATAATGCGTTATTGTTGTGTGAGTTAGGAATGAAACATTATTCTTGGCGAAATTAAATAGAATTGTGGAGAATTTATTTATAGTAGTGTGTCTGCTATTCTCCTTCCAGCTAAGATTTCTATGGATTGCTTAGTAGTTGAAAAATAGCAGAAAAGTAATATCCTAATATTAAATCAAAGTTGGATATTATTATGTAAATAAAATTTCCCAACTTTGTTTGTTGTGGTAAAATACGTTCTAAGTGTGGCTAAAGTAGGTTTATTTATAAACTTTTAGGAAATTAATTCCTCTAATATGTCCTGAAAGAACTCATATGTTTCTAAACATGCTATATTAATATTAACGTACCTTAACTACGAATAAATAGGTTTTCGTTTCGATTCATAAGATGTAAATGACTTCTTGTGTTAGCGTCATTGAGATAAGGGTCTCACTTGCCGATAACCGTTTTATTTGCAGTTGGACTGCTCAACTTCGGTATCTACCACGAGTGTCTTCCTCTGGGACTTGTTTACTGTCATCACAAAGCGACACTAACGCGGAAATGTAGACGTTAAAGCTGGAATGGATACTCGCGATATGAAGGAAGATTACATCTTATTACAAATGACTGCAGCACTCGTATTCCGCAATATAAATTCAACTAGCTCCAAGGCAAATTATAGTTTCAACCAACGATATCCCGAACCCTAAATTTTAGAATCATTTATAAGTACGTAATGGCAATGTAACAGATAGGGATGAAATTTAGATTATAAAATAACTTATATTTTATCTGTTAGTACAGTTTGCTTCCGCTAGGTGCGTCTATATATGACGGATAGCCGCAAGTAAAATGTAAACATTGTTCCTGGCGATACAATACTAGATAGCTCAGAGTGCGTCAAAGTGTTTGATGTAATTTACCACAGATATGACTAGTTGGTGTTAAAATGATCGAAAAGATTGTATATAAAATATTGGTTCTTGTAATGAATTCAAATAGTTTTTTGTTGTTTTTATTTTAACACTTTTAATGTTTTGGGGGAAATTCTATTTTATCCTTACATCGAAAGCTACAACCTTAATAAAATCAGAATACGTTTTAATTCTGTTAATTTATTTAGCAAGCGGGTACGATAAAATTAAGCAATGCACCCTTTAACAATATAGGTATTTTAAATAAAAAAATCTTACTGTTCTAATAAAAAAAATGAAACTAGCTACTATATAAAATAAGCAATTTATCTTGAGGGATTAAAGGCTCGAAACACTGTGATCTTAAAAGATTTTTAAATATAAGACTTTGACGGGCATATTGTCTAATACTTTAACCCAGCTGCTCAGGTAACCCCAGCTGCGCAAACCCGACGTCCCAGAAAAAGTGTCACAATTCTTTTTGGTCTCTTTTGAACTTATTCTCGTGTTCTGTAATCAGGAAGCTCGTTCAACTAATAATTCCTCTCTCACTATCAACATGTTTCAACTTTAATATGCGTGTACCTAATCTCCACTATGGAACAACTTTCCTACTACAATAATCCCAAACTAAATTACTGTGCAACTACATTTATGTCCAACTTTACCTCCTTTACAATACTGAAAAATTAATGTCCTTCTTCCTCCTTTTACTTAAAAGATTTTTTGCAGATCATCCCCACCATATTTTTCACTCTGGATGATACGGCAAATCATGATAGAATCCACGCCCCCTCCCTTCGGTGCGAAATAGATGACCATGGTAACTCACGTTCTTCTTGATGTCAGATTTCCATGCAAATTTAGAGTACGTCCAAAGATCGTGGGAATAGAAACTTCGTTTGTTAGATGTTTATACCTCCTGAGCGCTTTCTTGACTATCGTTAACTCTCTTAAAAAGTGACGACTGATGGCTGTTTCCTTCAGGACCCAACCTCAGCTCCGCACAAGGCCAGAGCCAGGAAGAGCGGATGAATATTAATTGTCCAATAGCTTTACAGATAATAAAATAACAAATGAATAAAATAACCCACAATGATGTAATGTCGCCTATATTTTACAGGTCACTATGTCCGGATGCTAATGGACAAAAGCTAATGTTCTTATTATTTCTACACTTTGACGTAACAAAAAACGCCTGTTATAAATCGTTTTCCACAAGGGCTTCAGTATGTGCTAACAGAAACAGATAAAAATAAATACAATTTCTGTAATACTCTCAAAGCATCCTCTACAGTACTTTTTCCTGATGTACGCTGTACGCAAATACATAGATTATAACTTCACATGATACTATATCTTACATATAGTCTCTATCTTTAAGATAAAATACTTATTTAAATAATATTTAAATCAGTCACAATAATAAAAAATCTAAAAACCAAATTATTTCTAGTAAGGAGGAACATAATGAATAATTGTGACTGTATGTCCCTTAATGTTGCGAAAATAAAACACAGGAAACAAATATTCATTTGAAGCAAGTATAAATTAGAAAATTAAACTTTGAAGAGAAATTTAATTAAAACTAATTGTAATTAGTTCCAAATTAATAATAAATTCAAAAAGGGGTAAAATATGCTTCTAGTATGAGTTTTACAGGCCTTATTACATTTATAATGTCTAGAGATATTATTTAATCCGAAGCAATATTCTTCTTGTAAAATAAATAAACTCTGTACGCTTTTTTAATGAGCAATATAGTTCCGTTCTGAAACTGGCATTAACTTAAAACATAAAGAGAAAATGAAACTAAAATTATATTTAATGCCTTACGTGTCAATTTCTAGTTACGTAAAAATCAGATCCTGAATTATCTTTCAATTAGTATTCAAAATAGATTTTAAATTCTGCCGAAATAAACTAATTAATTTTTCTATTGGTAAATGCGCTTTATTTTTCTTGGTTTACTCAACTAAATATTTCCGTGAAACGTGGAATGAACTATTTAAGCTTAGTATTAGTTTATTCAGAATGAATAATTTTTCATCGTTTTGCTTCTTCCTGTTCTCGACGTTATTCCTCCACATACTATTCCATAAGTGTTAACATCTACAGTTTTCAGGAGTCATTTCATGATAAAAAAATTTCATCCAGTTAATTACTTTTGTATTCGGCGTTAGCTACAGTCTGAAGTTCGTCTATAGAAGCAGTTAATTTTTTTTTATCTTGCATATATTACCACAATTCTTTCTTAATTAAATGTATGTCATATTTATTCATTTTACGATTTAATATCATTACCTGGTTTGCTGAAATTCTAACATCTTCTGTATTATATTGGCATTCTATTATCTTTCTCACTAATTAATAATATTCTGTCCGTAGGACGCTCCTAACTATTTGTAAAATAAAAGTCTATATGAGATTATCTCCTTCCTCTTCCTTGGCTCTGCAGCCCATTCAAAACAAGCTGTGTGTGAGGTATTAACGAAATTATTTCTATTTGAAAGTCCCTTGTATGACATTCGTATGCAATGTAACATCGTTCACACGGTGGCACAGATTTTAATGACTCTTCCACATAGCTGAATTTATGCGATGGCCTGGGTTATATTGACTTTAAGGGCTGCGGTCCCACAAGAAAACGCTTGTTTTCTTTCTTTCCCTTGACTTTTGACTGTTATCTTACATGCCACATTCCGAATTTGGAGCGATACTTGGTCAGTGCATCGATTCTCCAGCAGTATTAAACCTAGTCCCCGTGACCGCGATGTTGCAAACTTACAAGCGCATGCTGGGTTGTGACGTAGTGACGCTAACCACTAGACCACAGTAGGTTGGCTCTGTGAGCTTCTACGTAAAATAATTACATGATTTCAAATGTAAAAGAATTTTCGATTTTCACATTACACAAATAATAAACTTCTAATGAAATACACATTTCAGAGTTGGGTTTCTTTATTTTAATGTGTGTATCTATAATTTTCGAATATTCTAAAAGAAATCAACAATAAATAATAATAATTATCCATGGCATGGGACAAAAAGAGAGTTTTATTGTCCTGTGCACAAGCATTAATGAGTCACAAGTTTGTAAAGATATTATAAGTATCATGTTAAGTCATATATACTTGTTAATAAATTTGTTACAATCATATAAAATCACTTATATGTAGACTATTTTTCTTGTTCTCATCCAGTCTAATATTTGATATAACATAGTTTCATTAAATCTGAAGTCTATGAACGTGAAACGAGACTTGTTTAGTGTTCGCTTCTTTCACTTTTATTGCCAGTACTTATTTGCTAAAACTCGAATAACTATATTTAGGACCTCTGTTGCCAATGGGGAATTGAACTATCTCGTTACAAAAATAAATCGGTCCTTTCTACGCGGCAAACTGTCCCCAACCCCGGAGCCACTTAATGGCCTGAGCTGGTCCATTCATCTGTTGAATGAGAGCGCTTTTGTTGGCGCCACGGTGTGTTGTCGAAACTGGATTAGCGTTTCTCCAGAGAAGTCGAGAGGGGGAGGGGGGGGTAGACTTGTTTCTGGAATGTAATTGTCCACAGAAGCCAGATGCAAATTACCTGCTCCCCGAGCTTAGTCGGGTACAATTGCCGAAACTTGCGGCTTCTTGCGCCTTAATAATGCTGCTACCTCAAGTGGGATTAATTTAGGATTCATTGTGGATTCAAGACAAGAAATGGTTAAAGCAGTACTGGTCAGCAATTAAGCAAATGAAGCTACAGCTAGTTGAAGAAGAATAACTGTTACGAGGACAATATATTCCTGAACAATGTTAACCTACACCAACAAAACATCAAATAACTTAGAGCTTACACAATATAGTTCATACTTATATAGAATATTTTAAAAATTAAACCATGTCAATTTCAAAGTTCTGGAGATTATGTGGCGTTAGTAAATTTAATTGGAAACTTCAAAAAATTAATAATTTAGCTGCGTTGTTGTTATAATAACGTGAAAATAAAATGATATTAACACAACAAAATAGTTTACCTTGAATATTTCAACTCATTTCCAGTATATGGTAGAATGTTTTGGTGTAATGTTTCTTGTAAGCCTAAATAGGGTTGAAATTAAATTGTGTTAGGAACATATCTCAGGTGCAGAGTCTGGTGAAAATATTGGTAATTCCTAATTTCATCACGATACTCTTGATCGTTTCGATATTCTCGATATATAATAGTCACCTACTATTCATACGTGCAACAGTTTTGATACAAGAAACCGGAACGCTCATTCAATAACGAAGAACTCCATAGATTATGCGTAACGGAGTTCATTACAAGGGTTTGAATAATTGTTAAGAACGAGTAATCGGGCTCACATCGTCGAGGGAAATGCGGAAATGCGCAGTTTGCCGTCAGTGGTTTATTTATAGTTTTGTTCCTGTTATTCTCTGAAGTGAATCAATTAAGATTTATTTCTAGTAACCGTCCGAGAAACGTCTTTCCTAGAACATCAATGTGAACTTTTAACTATTGGATATGTGACATGTATTGTATAAAACTGTGCGTATAATATAATATGGAAGTATTGGAGAAATAAAAAATAGTGAAGCGTAAACATCGCGATAATGATTAAATATTCAGTATTATTCTGACATAAAATTACATTTTATATTAATTCTTGACATCAATTCCCAAAAAAACGGTCCACATATAACAACTGCTAACAATTACTTTAATAATAAAAATCTTCTTCACAGTTTATAAAATGTAATTTTGGTTTTCTGTGTTTATATAGTTTGTATGATTTTGACATATCCGAGAAATGTAATAAAAATTTCAATTAATATTTAATACGTTCTTGGAAATAAAATTTAGAACCAAAGAGAACAAATTAAAATAAAGTAATCTAAATCGTGCCATTCATTTATAGATTTCTGAACATGAGGATGTTGTTGTTGTGCTATTCAGTCCTAAGACTGGTTTCATGCAACCACCTATGCTAACCTATTTAACGCAAGCCTTTTCATTTTCTTAAACTGAAACACCCAACATCCTCCCTAATCTGCTTAGCGTATTCCATCCTTGCCACCCTCTTCTGTTATTACCCCACACACTTTCCTCTAATGCTAATTTTACAAGAACCTCGTGTCCTAAAACATGGCCTATTAATCTATCCCTTTTATTAGTCAACATCCTCCATATTGTTCGTTTTTCCCCCATTCAGTTATTATTCCACTGTTTTCCATACTACACTCCATTACCTTGGTTTTCCCTCATATTGAACTCTTTTTCCAAGACTACGTTCATGCCATTTATTATGGTTTCCAAGTCTTCTTCTGATTCTTCTAATACTACAATATCGTCGGCAAAGCATAAGGTTTTTATTTCTTCTCCTTGCAGTAGAATTCCTCCTCCATATTCCGTTTTAACTTTCTTCATTGCCTTTTCTATATATAAGTAAAACATAAGGATGGTTATCATGAATTTATTTTAATGACACTACTAACTTTACATGTATTGGCTATGTAAATTCGGTTTAAGCGCTTAGGAAATTTTTACTAGGAAAACCCTTCTATCTTGAATACATTGCAAATAGTAATTTTCCTAACCCATTTTAAAGAAAAGAAAAATGTATAAATCAATTGGCACATGCGCCTTTGCTCCGTCTTTGGGATGAGCGTTGTGCTATGGGGAAGTCTGGCATTCTTGCCTACTCTTCGTTGCTGGTCGCAGTTGCACGCTAGTGGCAAATGGCGAGTTCCCTTGAGAGTATCGCTATCAGAGACACCATTCACAAAGCCGGCGCCTGTCGCATAACAATTAACGTGTCCAAGCAAGCCCAAGCACATTCATGATAGCATCGAAGTCGTAGCTCAGGGTCGCTAATCTGGCCACTACCGAAAACACTGTTTGCTGATTCGAGAGCGGGAGGGTGCGATATAATTCAAGCCAGAGATGAATATTCCTAAGAGACCAGCTTTATCACAGTTCACGTTGCAGTATTTTAAGTAATTGTGATCAGTACTTGAATTGAGTTTCATCAACATTTATCATTCGTATTATGACTCGTAATGTCAGGATAAAAACTAGACCAAATTATATAAATTGGAAATAAAAATATTTGAATAAATAAAAATACGGCAATACATGTAAGAAAACTAATTAATTTACGCTTATTTAATAACAACGTTTCATCCGTATTGGTGGACTTAATAAAATCAATATGAATTCTGAATGAGTGAGTTTTTTAGTATTTGTGTGCTTAGTTAAAGAAGTCGACAAAGATGGATGAAACGTTGTTCTTTTACTAACTAAAATTAATTAAATTCGTTTCCTGAGATATTTAGCCGTAGTTTTATTTATTTATTTTAATTTATATCAGAAAATGGAATTTTGTATAAAAATATTTGCTTCACGATTTCTTCGACAAAAAAACATGGAATGAACAAACGATACAATCACAATCCATACACCCACTCTAATCATTTCCTTCTTGTGAACATACACTCCTCATCGGAAAATGTGATCACCCCAATCATGAAGGCAACCAGAATTACACCTTCTGTACAGAAGGCATATTTGATTCTTTTTTGCCTTGGTATCAAATAGGTTCTCCCATTGCAATATGTCTACTCCCTTTCTTACTCGTATATCAACAGCCTTATATATGCCCGAAAAATTTCTAAATTTAATTTCCAAATTAAATTAAATTTTTATACTGCATAATAGAAAATAAAATTTTGAACGCCAACAACTTTACTCCCAACCAACCGATTGTTACCTGAATATATTAGTGCAAGTTGGGGAAAGATGTGCTCAAGTTCAATTATAACCAAGAAAGTATATTTTTTCAAAATAAAAAATATTCCTCGCTTTGAATGACGAAAGTGTTGTGACAATAACGAATAATAAAATTAATAAATATGATGGTAAGTACGTCCAAACCAGTTTGAAGTAATAGCCACTTCAAAAGTTACATTGACATTGGAATCAATAGAAATTGAAAAACATAAGAACACTGTTACGTTCCTAACTTGGCATTTCATCAAATGAACATAACAGTAGTTGAAAACCTTAATAATTGTATTTTGTGCTAAAACTTTTTCAATTCTGTTGAATTTTAACATTATATCAAGTAAGTTAGAAAAAATATTTAATATAATTGAAGATAATTTTGAATTCAAATTGAAATGCAAGAATTTCATCTTATCATTATGACGTCAAAATTAGGAAGAAACGTAGTGTTTTTAAAATTTTATATTTATATTGATTTTAAGGTCAGTGGAGTCATTCAAATGTAAAACTTCAAACTGGTCTGATTTATTGTCCATTATTTGTTTACTTTGTTATTATAAGTCCGATTAAATACCAATAGCAAATAATATTAAAGACAATCACTTAATGTTCTTAAAAAATCAACTTATTTGGAAGAGTTCATGCGTGATTTTTATTCCAGTTTTTTATTAATAATATCACCCTACAATATATTTTTGTAGAAGATACGGTCGTCCGAGAAAAGTTTCACGTAATAATTTATTGTAATATATAGTTTATGAATGCAGTCCTACCGCCGAAGTAATTCGAGCTCTGAAGACACTAATCTCGTCTAACTATCCCAGGGTATCTCTATGATGAGACAGTACGTATCACTCCAAATTTTGAATGTCTCATGTAAGATGACAGTCCGCAGTCGACCCGGTAGGGCCAGGCCCTGAATGGGCTGTAGAACCGAAGAAGACGAAGGAGACAGTGACGAACCATAACTTAAACTTTGAAAAATAATTACTCTGTCGGTTCTGTTCTACGTCCCATTTCGATCTTGTCTGTTAAACGTAGGTAAGCCGCCAGTAAAAGACAACGTAGGAATTTTAATTTCGGAACCCATACTGGCCATTCCAGAATTTACAGACATATTCTATCACCTATTTCTCAAACTACTTACACACAATGGATGCAATGCTATTCCATAATAAATATGACAGAGGATACAATAGAATAAAATAGTAATATATAAAAAAATTCTCCTTAATTGAACTGCGTTACCATTATAAAACAATTCTTACTTTATTTCATATTCTGCAAACATAAATTCGGTATAATTTACATATAATTTTATATTAAAAATAAATTATCTGGTATTAAGTATGATAATTGGAATACAGCCATATTTGTAAGAAAACGTTTAATTACTATATAGATAATAAAATTACAATTTCGACGATTCGTCCATCGTTGTGGTCTCCATCATGTAAATATTTAAATAGAAAAAAATGCTATTACACAATATAGATAATTTAGTGTCGTGGACTTCGTCCAGTGACGGTTGCAGCCGAAACTTTTTCACGACACTAAATTAAATTGTGAATGGTTTTTCTATTTATAATTTGCCTGCAGAAGTCCACAAAGATGGACGAAACGTCGTAGTTTTAATCATATTAGCTAAATAATAATTAAATTCTGACAATTTGGGCTGTATTTCAATTATAAATTTATATTTACATTTAGCAAAGTAGTACGCCTACATTCTTGTTTCAACGTAACATATTCCATATAATACTCTGTTCCAATTCTTTAAATTTAATTTAATTTAATTTAATTTTCAGATGAATGTTACAATATGCATTTTAAATACTCATTTAAAATAATGTTTTTATTTGCGACCCAATTTAAAATTTGATAGTATTATTTATAGCGCAGTATTTCTCAAACACTGTTTTAACCACGTTCGTAGTATTAAAAATTTTGAAACAGAGTCGTAAATTGAGTAAACATAAAGCCATTAATGGAGATCGATTTGTATTAAATGATTTCTTAACAGTTACAAAACCGAATTTTCTTTTACAGGAAGTAAATAAAGATTGAAGTGGTAATTAAAAACTGGATATAGTTCAGAAGAATGGCCCTAACGAACGTTAACTTTTTTTTCATCTACTCAGATTGTAAAATCTGTGGATTGCAACAACAACATCGTTCCTAAAACACGAAACCCAACCATCTCTCAAAATCACCTCGGAACTCTTCAAGAGATGTCTGCTGGAGTCAGTTTACGTCTCAAGGCGCTCAAAGCAAAGTAAACAGCTCAGCTGTAGCTAAAAGTTGTCGGTTGTTTGCGAGTTGTACGGGAAAGCTTAACACACCGCCACCAGGCACAACAACAAGTATGAAAACACTTCAAGTCCGCACACAGTTTAACCAACATCTCTCTAATTGCTACTGTAAACTTAAAACACTTTACAATCAAAACGGTGATAAAATCTGAAATCAAGAAACACTCCTAACACAATTGATATTTCAACTTGAAGTAAAGTAGAATAAATTATATTGACCAAACAGCGAAAGAACAAGAAATATATTGTTCGTATTCTTTAAGGAAAAGGATATTAGCCAAATTTAAATATAAATAATATACTAACATTTGTTTGCAAAATAAGTAGTAAAACTCTTAAATTGCTTTTCTGTAACTATTTCCTCTAAGCCTTCCTTTTCTGGATTCATTAAAGGACACGAAGATCTTATCTATACGTTTTCCACTACTAATATGGTGCTCTAATTGTTGATCTTTTTATATTGGTTAAACCAAACGGATTTTGAATACCAGAATTATTTTAAGCTGGCAACCTATTACTAAGCATTTTATTAAAATTAATCATGACAACACCACTATTTCATAGAGGGAAGCTCATTATTGTGAAAAATTAATTTCTGAAATATTGCTCATATAAACCATTAAAGTGCTGTTAATATTAAGGATGATACAGAAAATCTAAACATTATATTGTTATATTTTAAGTTTTTTGTTATTTTCCCCATTTAACTTTAGATTTAGATCTTATCTTTAATATCCAGTTCTCATGTGATCGCCGTTCGATAAATTCTTTGATACGCATCCAAACGTCCAGCATTTTTTAAATTTATTTTCAATTGTTTCTCATTAAAGGATTTCTGCATATAATGTTTAACTTTTATATTATTAATTTTAATCAATTCTAATAATCGTTTTATGCTAATATAAATGAGGCATTTAATTTGTGATAGTTGGTTGTATGGATTATAGGTATGATAATCAAAACTCCCACTGAACTCAAATTCAGTCATACACATATATATATTTTATATACTGACTGAAAATTAATTTAATTAAACTCGGAAGTATATATAGTCGCAATATGAGTAATTTGAATCATAGACTCGAACTTAAGTCATAAAAACACTTAATCACCTTATTAGTACCATATTAATTTTAATAATCTGTCACCTACAAAAATTATTAAACAGAGTTAAAAATTTACTTGAATGATCGTCTTATATTTTATCAACGATTTTGGACTATTTTAATACTTGTATGTCGTGAGACAGATGTTATAAATGTATTTAATAGGAGGTCATGTTTTGTTTGAAAATATAACTTCCTTTCTTATAGCGCAACAATCGATTCACTCTAACCCTTAGGGAATGTTGTTCAATAAGAAACAACACTCGCTCCCTCCCAATGTCCCAAGGCGACGTTATAGTAACTGAAATTCTGTAACGTCGGAAGAAAATTTTCCATGAGATAAAAGTTCCTGTATACGTTTTCAAACTTTATTGAAATACTGCGTAATTAAGCTTTTACAGTGTTCTCGTCTCATCATAAACATACTGTATTTTATTTCAAAACAACTCTCAAGTTTAAGTATTTGAAACAAAATGGTCTTCAAGCGAAGTATAATATTATGACTGAGGATAAATGATCTGATACTGTGAAACAAACGATAGTTGGCAGACATACTCTTAGATGCGTAAGTTCATTTTTCAGAGTAAATTTTTGAAATTTGATAATGAAAAATAAGAAAATTGTGTTAAAGTAAGGTAATTTTTATAGCATGAATTATGATTGCAAATCTTTTTATTGTTTATAATAGTCAACTTTAAATATTCAACCCAAACTGTAAGGAATTAAAAATAGTGTGGTCAGAAAATATCTTTAAGGGTAATCAACGTTGAGGCAATTTTTCGATAATAGTTAGAAAGAGAGTTGTGGAATGTGAAAAAAAGGCAGCCAGGTGTCTAGGTGATCCATGGTCGTAATTAAGAGACCTGCCCCTTATTCGCCTATATATTGGTTTACCAAAAAAACCCTAGAAAATGTACATCAGGTAGTCGAGATATCGATCCTTGCCCTACGCCTTTAGTTCGTTGAATATGGGGTTTACAATGGGGACGCATTGTTCCCGACTCCATGCCTCAACATACCTAACCGTATGCTCAGCGTCTAGGAACACAGTGCATGATCTTTCAAACCCATCCCAAAAGTAACGGATGATGAAAACCTCTAGTTAATTACTTTCCTTAAAAACAAGGAAATTAAACACAGACGAACACCTCTTGAGGAGTAGCATTTGCGACCTAATTTAAGTAAACCTTTTGGTTCAAAGATTATTAGAACGGAAATAATTGCAAATATTGAAAAATTAAATATTTATTATTGAAGCCAAATACCATAATGTTGTTGTGGTATTCACTCCTAAAACTGGTCTGATGCCACACTCCATATTAACCTATTTACCACATATATTCTAGATAATAAGTATTTCCTTCACGAATCGGTTAAATAAGAATTTGTATTAATCCCATCCTAAATCAAGATTACTTTAACTTTAAATATGTCCGGCTCGTTGTTATGAGAAACTAATTGTTGAAGACGTGAAAATGCTTTACAAAGAGCCAAGTTAACAAAATTTCTACACTTTCCCTCAGGGTCCAAAATCGTGGATTTGATTGCAATCAATTAATTTAGAAAATCTACAAATAAATAAAGTTTACATACATTGAAGCAATATATTGAATAAAATTACACTTTTCTACGTCCCTAAACACAAGGTTATGAATCAACCATTTTTACCAATTTATGAAACAATAATAGTGCAACTTCCCTACTCATTCGTCTCCGTTACAAATAATTCTCTCTGCATATATTTCCCCTTCAAGCAATAGTTTCCTTCTTAATATTTTCCATTCAGCATGCAAAAAATTCCCAGGACATATTCAGAGATGGTAATCCTTCTTCCTCGTACTAGGCAACATTTTTTTTGTAGTGGACAAGAACAAACTAAATCGATTACTTCAGAAGCATGTAGAGACAGTTTCTGAATACTGAGTAGGCACAAATAATTATCTCACATTTCCACGAAATAGATTAATACCATAAGACTGAAACACAAATAGCATTATATTGTAGTTTAAATATATTCATAAATTATGAGAAAAAACTACATGAACTATTTTAGTTATAGCTAACGAATATTCATAATAACATGTGTAATTGAGAATAAGCAAACATAAACGGCCACTGGTAGTGAATGTAATCGAAAGACAGTTTCCACAAAAGTCCCTTTTCATAAAGAGCAGTCTCATCTAGCAGAGTCAGACATCTTTGTTAGACAAATTAGCTTTCCAACCGTTTCTTCATTTCAGATTGCAAGAAGCAGCTATTAGAGAACTACGTACCTTACAGAACGTATGGACTTCAGCCCTCACCTTCATTTCCCTGATTTTCATTACGTAACTCTCCATCTAACGGCAAGTAAGGGAGAACCTTCAAAGAGAAGTCGCTAAGTGGCCTTTATGAAATTGTCTCTGTTCTGTGGGAGTAACTCGAGTATTCTATGGAGTCAACGACGCCATTAGAGTCTATAAGAACTTGTAATTGCGTTCCGAAATTCATTTACGACAGCAGGTTAATGAAGTAACGACCAGTTGCCCTTCTCTAGTAAATTAATTTCTTCCACTAGAAAATACGCCTCTCAAAATACGAGCGTAAAATTAAACTCACTTCCTGTCTACATGTACGTCTAAAATAAATATCGCGTCAACAGTTTCAGTAACAGACTAATCGCTCATAGATTCTTCTAAAACGGTTATATTTAATAAATAAGTGAGAACTTCACACTATATATACTATTTTATTATAACTGTAACTCCTTTTAAATAAATTACGTCATCAGATCAAATCTTTTCCTTCGTATCACA
The DNA here is from genome assembly GCA_034510155.1 of Eucriotettix oculatus. Lineage (NCBI taxonomy): Eukaryota > Metazoa > Arthropoda > Insecta > Orthoptera > Tetrigidae > Eucriotettix > Eucriotettix oculatus. Next base: position 32,240,380 of record CM067377.1, on the reverse strand, counting down.
GCGCGACGCACAATCTGACTCAATCACAATATAGGGCAAATATCTTAATAATTGTTCATTGCGAAGACCTGGGAAAATTTTGATACCTTATTATGTTTCTTCTAGAATATTCGAATTCCATGAATAAAACCAGTTGCGACGTTTGCAGCCACCATTAAGATACAATATAATTTATAATACGTCGCAAACACCAATCTCGTATATACGTTTTACAAACCATTTAATCGAGTAGGTCAAGTTAGATTATATATTTTGAGGTTCCTTGCACCCTTGCAGAATATTAGCAAATATATTCTGATTAAAAATGTAGTATCTACTGTAGGTACAATTACAGTACTTAACAAAGCTTAAATTGAACGTTCAGAAAATTATCTTTCGAAGTGAATAGTTATCTGACATTTGAATAACTATTACATTTGTCAGTTTTATTTTATTTAAGTAACGAACTATACAACGTTTCGTCTCTCATTTCGGGTATAAAAATTTAAGTGCTCATTTTTACTTTCAGGAATTTCTTCTAAAATTTGTTTCTCATGAACAGCTAAATTTTTATACCAGAAAAAGTCTCAAATCAGAGACGAATCGTAGTATGGTTCATTGTTTAAATTAAATAAAACTGACAGTGGGGATGTTATAACTCGTATAATTTTCTTTCTAACTAAAATTTATGTTGTAAATGTCAGCCATTAGTACCGTTACCAAAACTATTCACTGTTGATACGAACAATTTCATTTAAATAATAAATCAAATTTGTCAATGCCACCACTATATTAGCAATTAAATATAACGATACTATCCATTACCCGACACATGAAAAAAGTATCAGAGGATGGTCAAAAGTGACCCATTTTCGAAACCACAAATAATTCTCAGTTAAATAAAACTAATGTTTTTTAATCGGAAAATAACACATAACGTAATTAAAAAACCATGGTGAAGGAACGACGATGGAGTTTACGTAGACTATTTTATAACTCCAAATTCGAAACGGACTGCAATTGTAGACGCTTAAAATATAAATTTTAAGATTATAAGTAAGACTAATAATATCATTTATTTCTTTTTTGGAAGTGAAGTTGAAAACTTTAGACATCCAGAGCACCAATAATAATAAAAATAGATGAATATACACCAATATATGGGGTATAATATAAGTAAAAGAGGAACAGATTTCTTGGGTTCTATAATCAAACATTCATACCAGAACACTATTTTACTATTTACTCATTTAAATATTGATATATTTATTCATGAATCACATAAAAATTGAAGTAGTAAGTTTTCATATTCATAAAATTAGTTAAAGAAACTCATGTCAATTTTACTTCTAAAGAAGTCAATGCCATTTTTAGATATACTAATAGCCATTGTTACATATAAATGTTACAACCCTTGTGCTTTTCAAATACTTCGTTATGTATCCGTTGAGAAAAAAAGCAATATAACATGGTAACACTTGGAAGTACAAGTACTAGATTGACGCTCGACGTACGTACCACTGTTTCTTCTTTCTCCTGACTTAAGTCAATTTTTGTAGGTAAAAGGGTACACATAGAAGTCTAAATAAATTAGTGAGTTCATCAGAGTCCGAAACATCTCTAATGCTTGGAGAGTTCTTCTCTATATGTACATCGCTTCTCCCTCCCTCTCTCTGTTCGTCCCTCTGTCTTTCTCGCCTTTCTCTCCCCGTGCGTGTTGCAGATGAAACGCGGACAACTATTTTGAAATCTCTCCAAAGACGAAGTGACAGGTTGAGACACGAAGAAGGGAATGCTGCGACCCCACAGCAAACTCGTCTCCCGTCAACTAAAAACTCTATGCTTCCAAACTGATTTAATCGTTATTTTTTTAATTGTAGATAATAGAACATACGAATTATAAAGTACGTTCCAACAAGTCGACCAGAAGAAAGATTCACTGGCAGCGACAGTATTCCACAGTTGCGGTCTACGCAATGGTTAATGAAAAGAAAACAAGCAGTATCTGTAACCCCGTGGAAGAGAGGTAATATCCGAAATGCAAGAGCTGTGACCGAGCGCTCCGAAGGGTATTAGCCAAAGTGCTGCAGTGCGATGCGGCTGCGTCACCACCAAGTGCAAGTAAACAGCCCCGTACAAGGGCATTTAAGGCCGCAGCTCTCGCTTCCAGCGTAAATTCCCTGCCTCTTCCACACCGCATCGCATCCTCGAAGGGAATACTGTGTGAGTTCCTCTAATTAGATTCCTGATAGCCGGGTCGGGCCAGGCAACGGTCTCTTCTTGCCCCCGGCGCGGCGTCCAGCCTGCTGTATTTATGCCCTAGCCACAATTCCGATAAGGCTTTCCTCCACAAAGCCCTTATGTTCGCTACTGTGTGTGATCTGATAATGTTTCCCATCCTAACATCCAAGATTCGATTCGCGCAACAACTATCAGCAGCGTCATTATCATTTCATATAAATCAACCAGTTTTGAGATCAGGAACATTAGACGACTGCATTTTTGATAAAGCAAAGTGGATCAGCTCATTTCAAAACTTGGACAAATTAAAAAATAAGTTTCACCTTCTTATTTTTTTTCGCCGTAATTTTATATATGTGGAACTAGAAATTGTAAATAAATTGTTATTATTGCTTTATTACTATTAACTCCATGTTACTATTTACATTCATATGATTATGTTTAACTTATAATAGGATATGCTTAAGTACTACAGATAATTTGTACTTGAACTGGTGTGAAACGTGGACGATAGGAGTTGGGGAAAGAAACAGAATAGAAGCCTTTGAAATGTGGTGCTGAATGCTGAAAACCAGATGGGTGGATAGAATCAGAAATGAGGAAGTTATAAACAGAATAGAGGGGAAGCGAACAATATGGAAGACGTTGACTAAGAGAAGGAATAGATTAATTGACCCCGTTTTAAGACACGAGGGTCTTGTAAAATTAGCACTAGAGGGAAGTGTGTGTGGGGTAAGAACATAAGAGAGATGCCAAGGATGGAATACGCTAATCAGATAAGGTAGGACGTGAGTTGTGCTAGTTATAAGGAATGAAAAGGCTTGCACAAGATATGTTGGCATGGAGGGACTGAATACCACAACAACAAACAACAAAAAGTGTCTTATACTAGTGTCTCAACAGTGTACTATATCTATGGTAAGTTCTTTATTAATATACACTCAACTGCATATATTATTCAACAGAGTAGAAGAGTGGCTAATTAAAAAGTTAGTTATTTCATGTTTGAACTTGTTTGCATTTATTTTTAAATGTTTAATGGAGGCTGAAAGTTTATTTAATATGCTAATTGAATTATAATGAATACCCTTTTGTATTATAGTTAGAGACTTTCCTTACTTGTGTAAATTATTTTTATTTCTGGTATAAAATCAATGGACATCTGATTATGCTGTCAATAGCTGACTTTTATGAATTATAAAAAACATCAGTGATTGAATATACTGGCAAGTAAGAGTAAGTGTTCCTATTTTTCTGAACAGCCCCTTGCAAGATAATATTGGTTGAAGCTGACATAATATTCTCGCAAATGTTTTCTGTAGATTAAAAACTTTGTCTTTCCCTAGTGTATTACCCCAGAATATTATACCATATTTCATTAAAGAGTGAAATTAAATATAATAAACTAAATTTATTGTTTGACATCATTCTAACAGCAAAGGTTGCCAAACTTATCAAATAACATAGCGGTATTTTAATCACAAGTCTATAAGATACGAGCCGTGAAATTTTCCTGTAGGCAGTGACTCGGAAACTACACATTTTTCAGTTTTATATTGTGTGTCCTTTTTAACATATGACGCCTATGCTGCCCAGTTGACAGGATAAAATTATATGCGAAGCACCCCAGAAAATAAGTTTATGATATTTTTAACTGGCGTAATGAAGTGCATCGATTTAAAACTCTAGTGTGTTTTAACCTGTTTCACGTACTTGGTAGTTGGTGAGTCGGTGATGTACGACACGCAAATGAGTCTTCATGCGAATGAATGGTGCCTCTGCAGCTTCCACTTTATTTATTCTTTTGAAAGCGGTTATAATTGATTCACCGCAAAGAGAAGCCATATAAAGATGCGCAGAAGTAAGCGTTAAACGTGATATCTTCCGACTTAACTTTTAATGACATTATTTCGGATAGAAGACAACGTATATAATGGTACGAGACGTAACAAATAAGAACCACCGTTCGTCTGTGTATCCATCGAACGTAAAAAAAAAGGTCAGCTAAGAAACGTTGTTAGCAGCCAAAATCAAGAATCGCAACTGAAGGCACTGAGCTTGATTGACGTGGGTAACAAAATTAACGCGATAGATGCCGACTTGTTTTACAATTGTACTTTACTTTGTATGTGATGGATCAACTGGGTCAAGTATACACGTAAAAAATTTACTATGAGAACAGCAGTGATGCAGATTATCCAGAAGATTTTAGACGCAAATATCCCGGGGAGAAGACGATGCATGACTTATTCCGTCGGCTTCTGTCATCTCCGGATCCACTTATCTCGAGTTTCGAGAAAATAAATATTGAAGAATATACTTTTGAGGTAAAATATTTCCTTTTAGAACCATCTTCCAACGGACAATGGCCCTTTCTCATAATGATAACTACGATTGTCACTACGACTTCGATAAAAAAGTAGAACATCAAATAAAAGATTTCAATATGCCAGTTTAGACCTCAAGATACACTATATCCGAAATTTCACTGGAATCTGCTAAAGTTATCATTTTGATCCACCATATTGAATTTTGTGATTCCAACATCCGACTCGTAATCAGCAGCCCCAAAATACTAAAAATTGTGTTGGATTTTATATTCATTCTTCTATTATTTTTTCACATTGGTTAGAAGACAGAAAACAAACTTAACCTGTGGGTCTATACAGTTGGAATAGTTGGTGATAGTTATTAATTTAAAAAGAAATTTCTTCAGTATGCAGTTTTACACTCAGTAAATTTACTAAACTAAATGTGGTAGTAAATAGAAATATATTTATTTCTATAAGGAAGTTAATCTGTTCCTCTACTCAAGAAATAGAATATGTCAAAAAATCTAATACAATTCATAAAAACAATATAAAAATACTGTAAACCACACGTGAACGAAAATAATGAAATTATCTAAGATTCTTAGTAAAAGAAGAATTTAAAAGTTCAGGTAAAATTAAGATGTTTGTAATGTAAACTGAACTTCGTAATTAACACTACACTTTTATGAGAATCTCTACACATTTGGGTTCCAGCGGACAAGGTGATTTTGTGAATGAAAAGAAGATAAGAGCACTGAGTGTGGCCATAAATCACTAAACCAGTACGATTGCAAGAGAATTAACTTACCGATACAGATAATTAATTACAGATACTTAATAAGTTCAGAAGCAGGGTAATAATCGTCTTGTAACAGAAGAGTTTTACAGACTTTGGCGTCCTTATTAAAATTGTCATATGAAACATTAAATTTGTAATAATAGAAAACTGAAATATTTCTAAATGAATTTTTAGTAGAAAGCTATAGATGATTAAATAAGTTCATTCATGATTTGTAAAAAATATCACCAATAAGTATTATTTACTTCATTGAGGTGCAGTAATAAAATTTCTGAAAGTGAGGCGGTCAACTGGAAAAAAGGGCACCGACTAAAATCAGTAGGTTGCCTTTGAAATCTTCTGGAGTCTGTTCCTCTTAATAAGCTCGGAACTTTAATACTTCAACGTTTTACATACAAATCTGTATAATTTATACAATTAGAACATTTTCTGTTGTTGAATTCCATGTCTTAAATTGCACTGATTTTTTTGTGACGAAAAGGTACCTGCCATTTGTCTGAAAATGTGTATTTTAATAAGACGAATCCGTTTAGGTGAGTGTGAAATGTCAGTAATGTTAGTGTGTGGGAGATCGTACTACAATGGTCTGTTCAAAATCGCAGACATAAATAATAATGATAAATAAATAAAATTAACAAAAGCAATTAATAAACTTCGAGTATTCGTTTTAGCGCTTTACCAACGCGGAAATATGGAAAATAACCTTTACCTGAATAAATAAAATTAATTTAGGACCATAAATAACAGATACGATACCAAACATATCACAAAATAACAATATTCATTATCAATATTTTCAGTTTGTAACAGAATATTTGTTAATATGTTCCTTATTTCTAGTTTTTAAAGAACATGAGTACTATTCAGTATACACTGTGAACAATGTCTACTTTCAGTTTTATAAACTTCAATGTGTGTTTGCAAATTAGGCAATGAGTTTTCGATAGGTAAAACAGGACTCATTAACATGATATCACTTCCGTTGCTCTAACTCCGTTACGCAAATTCCGTAACGCTCGTATGTCACAACTCCGGGACATAATATGTTTCACTTCAGTAATATAACACTAATAACTAGGATATGTCAATGTCATTAATTCCATTGTCTGACGGACAGAAAAGGGCATTACTGATGATAGAAAATTACGAACTAATGGGAGAAGTAATATATATCTCATTAATTGAGTATTGGCAGATAGTGAAATAAATTATTGAAATAATATGCAATAGTGCTTTAATATTAAATCATCAAGCCTTTGATATAGGGAAGTAATTTTAGGTAATTTAAATATTGTTACTAAATTCAAATAAATGGACCTTTATCTTCAATACAAATGAGATGAAGTGATATCAAGGAATAATCTTTTAATAACAGCCTTTGTGGTTGGAAAATAAAATTAGCTGCAATATCACGACATTAGAAAGATAGCGTCCTCTGCGATGCGGAGAACTACTAATTACAGGAATAAAGATAAAAGTTAACGCTGAATAAACTTTCTGGCCGAAGCGCTGCAAATATTATCTCTGATAGTATCAAAACAGTCGGCAGACGCTTTTCGTTTAGATTTACGTATATAATTTTGCCCCACTTCTATTGAACATTGCATTATATACGTGCCTCCGGTGACGTTTCTAATAAATAATTACAAGGCGTTCTCAGGAATTAACATCTGTCGATACGACAATAAATAAAAGTCGAAATTTTAAAACCACCAAAATTTAGTCTGTTTTTGGTAATAACGTGTTTCCGAATCATTATTTCTATTCATTGTGAAAAAGAAATTTTCCTCGACTTTCCGTTTTTTATCTTTCTACTGCACGTGTACAAAATCTATAACATCTAAATCGTTCTTACAGAACCTCTTCGAACATTATCTTATAGAATCATGTCTTACATTATCCAAATATTTATAGCCCTTCAACCTTGGCTCTGCAGCCCACTGATTCCCCAGCAGTCTAAATCCCAGTCTTCGTGACCATCCAAACCCATCCCACCCCCGGAGGTCTGCATTTATAGCCCTATTAAGAAAAATACATAAATCTCTGACGAGCATGCCACGAAAACGTTGACTTGAAGCACAGAGGTGTACGAGGTTTTAATTTCAAAATATTAAATTGGATTTTTTTTCTGTAAATATTTTAATTAAGAGGTTCCACTGAAGAAACGAAACGTTTTTCTGCATGAATAATTTTGTAACGAACAGATACAGCTGCTTGGGCTTTGCCGGCGTGGAATATTAAATAAAGGAGACGGCGGTTGACACTTGGGCCATAAAGCTCAGACTCCTCGGCGCTGGTTTCGGAATTTCCCAATAGGTCTGTGAATTTAGTGACCGGGGGCGTGCTTTTCCCCAAGTGTAACCAGGAATATGATTGGAGGATATCCACCCCCACCACCTGCGTGATAGGTGTCGCATAAGTGGGGACGAAGTCTTAAAGGAGGCAGGTAGAGACATTTTGGTATGCAAATTGGTGGTTGAGATTGATCAGATTGGTAGTGATGAGAGATGTAGCAGATTGATTGGTGACAGATTGGTGGAGACACAGATTGGTGAAAGATTCGTGGTTGAGAGCGTTGAGAGGATAATTGGCCAGATGGTGCGAGAGCGGTGATCGGCAGCTTGGGTCTGGAGGGAGGACGAGCCCGGAAGAAGTGAAAAGCCGACACGGTAAATAATTCCTGTGACTTTGTAATTTTCTATTTGCTACCAGGTCCAAGTGGATTAGTTTCTGTTCTATGAGAAGGCCCATAAAGTGCGACCCTGAGATGAGTTTTCAAATTGTTAGTATTTAAGAATTTAATATAAATAATTTTTGTAAATATATATGTAATAGTTTTTATGGAAAATAAGTGCCGGCGCAAATATTGAAGTATTTAAAATTGTAATTCTTAATGTAAATAGTTGTTTTTGTCAAAGTAAATTGTTTTATTGTTCTTTATTACAATATCATCAATTATTTAATAAATATTCACCCTTAGATCTATTATAATTTGTAATTCCTTTGTTGAACATTTCTACAAATTATTTCATCATTAATATTTACCAGAATTCAGAAGTTGACCGATATTCACCCTAATCAATTAAAAGTTTGAACATTACTGAAAAATCAACAGGGTTAAAAATTCTTGGAATAACATTCAGTGTGCATTTAAATGTACCTCGCAAAATAATTTCATCATTTTGTATATTTACATCATTTAATTTTTCATTTGGCCTATTATTATTATTTGTGCGTGAATAAATATTGCTTCTTCTTTGTCTCTCACTTCGACCTGTCAATGGTGAATGTCAAGGCATAATTGAAGTAAGTGCGAATATCTTAATGTTCTCGCTTTTTAAAAAACCACCAATAATTATAGCTGTATTTCACTTTTATATAAATAAAAAATATACGATGTATGCACGTTTTATTTCATGTAGTGTAATGTATTTGTAATACTTCAGCGATATCTATACTCAGTGCGACATTTATGTGTTTGACATTCAGTATGAAGACAATAAATTAATTTTTTTTTAATTTAATGTGTTTTACAACACTTATGCATAAATATTATTGTTCTGCATTCCATCTCCATAAGAACTGTAACTATTTCAATCAAATCTCAAACTCCTCCGTGCGACTAATGTGCTTAAAAGAGGTAAAAAGGTTTTTCTTCATGATTATATATATGACGTAAGATATTATCGCTTTTAGACGGTCTCAGGATGGTGGGTACAAAATATATATCCAGGAACATTCTCCCCGTTGTATCTAAAGAAAAGATATAATTTAATTCCACCATATATTTGTGTAATGTTCGAAACTCTAGCGTGACAGACAGATTGGAGTAGATATTATATCTTTTCGGATCTCATAGTGTAATAACACTAACGAAAAACTAAAATTTCCAAATATATTAATTTGTTATTATATGAAACACTTTTTATTTCAACACATAAAAAATATATAAGTCCTTACCGGAAACTCTCGACCACATATTCATATTTCATATTCAAAATGCAATAGGAAAGAAAAAATATAAAGCAAACGTTAAGACAGCCAATGAGACTTTTTTTGTATTCAATATATTAGATGCAAAGATAATCATAAACTTTTTGATTTCTTCAGATAAAAATAAATGATCGAATTACTTCTGTGTTTTATTCCACACACAAAAAAACTATTACAACTAATTAGAAATTTAAAATGGCAATAATTTCGTTAAAATACAAATTTTTGTGTTTTGAATTAAACTAGTTTAGTTATGTAAAAATTAAAAACTTACATTTCTCAAATTCTTGCAGTAAATTTATTTTAATTACAAAGTAGATGTCCAAATAAGAAACTTTTGTGTCCTGGACTCCACCCAATGGCACTTGAGATTTAAGAATACCTAACAATGCGGTACTGTGGATATAATTAATGAAATAATATATAGGGCCTGTCGATGTTGAAAATTGAATAAAGCAAGTGTGCCCTTGTCAAATAAATAATAATTTCATTGATATCTCACACACAGCGTTTTTTATTCCATTCAACTTCGAACCGCCATTATTGAAAAACCCTAAACATAAAATTAAATTACTATCCAATAGTGTATTGGAAATTTGATTCAAAAATTCATATAATTTTAATACTTAATGGGTATGATTACAATGGATATAGAACACCTCGATTATTAGTCCAGTGAAATAATTGTTTTTCTTAGCCAAGACTTAAACATTTCGCCAATCGAAATTTTGGAAATAAATGTGCTTAGGCCTAACTGTTTACACTTGTTTGTATGCTCTTAATCCGTGTTTGAGGGTTCTCTTAGTTTGGCCAATGTAAAGAACTTTTATACAACAGCCTTCCGCCAGAGGTTAAAAATAGTACCTACTAAAGCCTCGTGAAGCAAAGTAAAACTATTCTATTAAATGGCGCGTTTTACTCGGTACAGGATTTTCTTAATCGTCCTTCCAGTATTTAAAATCAAGGTTCCTGCAAAAAGTGTTGAATGAGCTGCATTGTAAAATAGCACATCACATATCTTTAAAATTTCTATTCAGTTTTTTCTGCTCTTTTGTTTGTTTCATGTATTGCCTGGAGCTACGACGGAAGGACAGTTTCCTGGTCACAGAGCTCCAAGTAGTTAAAACTCCATTGCGTGTTTCTCAGTGTATGCTTATGTTTCCCAGTGTGTATGTGTGACATCGTGTGTCCGTGTTGTGTTTACATTGACTTTTGTCTATATATATTTTCTTTTGTTAATTTTTTTTAAGATTATTTGTCTTTAATTATGTACCTTATTTTGTTCATTTTTAATGTATGACGTATCCTATTTCCTCAATCGAGGACTAATGGAAACAACAATAAATCTAAATATAAACTTGACAGTTAATTTCATTTAAAAGCGAATATGAATCAAAATGTGTTTTTTATAAACATTTGAGTATGTAAAATAGAACCATATACATATGTGCCATTCTACTCTATGTCCCCGTATGTACTGTGATTTGCAGAATATCTGCTTTCTAAAGGCAATTTCCCACATTTTACACAGGCACGTATATTTGGTTTGATTTTTATGGTTTATTCATATATCGTGAAATATACAGTCGAGAATTCGGTCTGAATTTCAGTCTTTGATTAGAGTTATCTGCAATACGTCTGCACTCCTGCTCTGTTTTAGACTTAAGTGACGTGAGTTTCAGGCCAACAGGTGACATGCTGCTTGCGCAGATCTGCGTGTAGCGTGTATGCGTGGGCGTTGGTTGCTGTGTGCAGCGCCGGGGGCAAAAAGCCAGAAAGCTTGACACTGCTTCAAAGGAACCCCTTTTATTCGGTTTTCTGCCAGGAAAGCCGCAGTGTCGCTCCGCTCCAGGCTTCTCTCGAAATTAAGAAACTACAAAAGACTAAATTGCGTTACGCACTAACCCTTGGCGTAGTCTTATTGCATTACTTTAATCTCAATTTTAAAAAGAGCAGTACAAACAATGCGGGGTTTAAGAGAGTGTCAAAGCAAATGAATATTTAAAACTCGCTTTTGAAGACGGAACAATATTGTTTGAACAGGCACGAAAAACAACAAAACACTGTTCTCAATAGCAATGAGCTCCAACGTATTAATTCTGCAATAGATACAAAGACAATAATTCCTTACAATCTTCTCAATTCTGCAATACAATTACAACGTTCATTTGTGTTGAAGTGGGACAATTCGAGCTTTCCGTCTCGTTTCCAGTTTATCCACTATTGATTTAATATTTTATTTTGCCTTTACTGCTTATACTCTTCCCTCCCAATTACAAACTATACGATATATTAAAATTTTATTTTCTGAAATATGTCGTTCAATTAGACTGTTAGATAATTAATATAAAGTGATATCCAATACAGTGTTCTGAAATTAATCTTTTATTAAAATTCACTTCCTTTAAGAAAAAATTAATTTAAGAAATTCTTTATATTAAAAGTAACAAATTTAATGTGAAATTAAAACACTTTGAGCTTAATAAATTATATGATGGTTTATTAAATTCTCTTGTTTAATTTTAACTTTCGGCTTTGTTTGTTGGTTTTATACCTTAAGTTGATTTAGTATATTGACAAGGACCACAATTGATGGTCAAAACGTCAACTTTATGCTATAAAATTAACAAAATTTTGTGAATAAGTCTGTTATACGGATTATAAATTTAATAAAATTGGCTTTCTTATTTCGATACTTATGTATATTTTCAGTTTAAATAATATTCAAAACTCAAAGAATATTTACTTACTTTGTTACATATTTCGAAAAAGGAGCTTTTGGCAAAAAATTTTCCGTACTCATCTCTAAAAAATAATATTATATTTTAAAACAAAGTTTTAAATAACAAAATTATACATATGCCAATATTACAACTTTCTTTTCATAAATTATAATTCAAAAAATTAAAATACAACAAAAGAGCTCATGCATACCTTCAATGAATGAATAATTCTTCCGAATAAGTCTTGTCGTGGAGCATCGATTTCATCTCACTGTATTGGTTTGAATAGGAAACATGTCTGTTTAACGAAAATCCTGTAGGACTAAATGACTACGTACGTACACAGGGTCCAATTCTATCTCATTTCACGTTCAATCATCGTCGTAGTATCATGAAATTCGAACGACGTTTTAACTTGTTCCATTAATCTAAAAGGATGACACGTGTTAAGTATATCGATATAAATTGTACTAGACGTGTAAGTCAATATGTAATTATGGACTTTTTTTGTAGAGATAATAATAGCAAAATTTATAGTAGAACATTCCTAGTTTCAAAATTTGTAGCAGAATTAATACACAAACATTTATTTATAGAGTTTTGAATATTATTAAAACTTATCTAAATCCCATGGCCATGTAATACGTAAGGAAAAAATCAATTTTATGTTCCATGAATATAACCGAGCCTGTCCACATCTGCCAAATATAATAAATATACGAAACCTATATTTGTTATCAGTTTATATTATTTAATTTTTGATGGATTAAGTTATAAATATATCGACTGAACCAGGAATCGGATTCAAAACCTGTCTTTTTCTAAATCAATTTTCGTATACTATCTGGCCATTTATTGATTGCCTGTAGATGATTACATTTATATTAGTATTTTCGACTTGTTCTATTTCCTTAATAGAGGACTAATGGTTTCAATGAAATAAATGTAAATGTACGGATGGATATTTTCTTTGAGCACTTGATTCGTCGTAAACGCCCCGATTATATGGGAAGAGGATCAGAGGAAATACCTTCTAGTAAACATGACGCCTAAGATATTGAGCCTCACTAATGAGCTAGACTCGGGTGTGCTCATTATCCTGTCGTTTATCTCCGTCAGAACATCTTCAACTGTATCCGGTTATAGAATACGCTTTTGAACCTCTTGCACCAGTTAAAGTAAACCGTTCCTTTATAAAGTCCGCGCTTCGGTTCTAAACCTGTATAGCTTTGACTGCACCTATCCTCAAAGGTTCATTTAGTCCTAACACTGTCATTATCCATCCATTTCAGAGATATTATATTTCATAAGCTCTTGTTGCATTGTATTGCTATTATGATGATAATTGCTCATCAAGAAATAACAGAAACCACAATCACATTTACTGTGTCCTTTAATACGACTTTTATTACTTATGTATTTATTTAACACAAACAATTTGTTTTATATAAATTTGTTTTACTTTTAAAAACCTCGTGTCACAATTACAATATTAATTATGAATGTTGGCTCAGCGCCTGAGGAGCCTATATAAGCAGAGGATGTTGGGCCATTAAATGTATATACAAAGTCTCCGCCTCCGTATTTATTGTCGAGATATAGTTTACTACAACCAAGCGACAAAGAACTCTCAGGCAGATATCAACAGGTCGCACGTAGGTAGGTTTCTCGGTATACCATCAGGTTGATTCACTTAGAGAATCGCCTGTTCAAATTCCTTTGGTCCAGACTGCTACTCCAAACCTTCCAGGCTCAAACCATCTGGTGCAGATTTTCTCACGCGTTTTAAAAACACTTAGTCATAGCCTTCTTAATTCCTTGTTCCTCCTAAAAATCGAAGGTCATTATTTTAATTCATGCCTGATTTCACATGGGCAGTTAACGCGAAAGACCCAAAATATGCCATTCTTCCAGTACTTGAGTCCATTTCCATGCTAACTACAGATAGCCAATTTTTTATAAAAATTTGTATATATATATGCGAGAAGAAGTCAAAAAGTAAAGGGATTTTTTAATTTCTCTTTTCTAAGTTTGGTAACACTGCTCGTATCCAGCGCTGAACGTGTCTAGTCACCAACACTTCTATACAACGTGTAACGTGTAGCAGACCGTTAAAAGATGACAGCCCCCTTGTCGATCTCCACCAAGAAGGAAATGAGGACAGTGATTCGTTTTTTGTTTGCGGACAATATGTTGACAACTTTTTATCGTGAAGCAAGACCTACGAATGGATAGAGCGCTTCAAACAGGGAAGAACTTCCTTTATGCGACGAAGAAACATCAGGCAGACCATCAGCGTCAACCACTGAGGACAATGTGATAGTCGTTGAGGTCATGGTGTGTGCAAGGTGGGTCCTGAAAGAATTATCAGCACAGCATAAGGCGCAAAGGTTAGACATCGCTCGTAAACATTTGGCCCGATATCGTGGCGAGGGAAATGGATTTTTTTTTACAGAAAATCATCACGGAAAATAATCTGCGAGCATGGTTTGGAAACACCCTTCATCATCAGACGGCAAGAAATTTAAACGTCAATCATCAGCTGGTAAGATTATGCTAACCCTATTCTCTGGTGGGGTGCTGGCTCTTCGCATTCTTAGCTATCGGATAATAAAACCACTTGCCAATGCTGTTAGTAGAAGGTTGAACACCTAGCTTGGAACCTCATTCTGGTTCGCTGGAATGAGCCGACAAGTTTCAAGGGCCACTTTAAATGGCAAGAGAATTTCTCCCTGCGGGGCGACCAAAGTCACGCTGGTGTTGAAAGGAGCTATGCGCGCGGCCGACCAGTGCCGTCCTTAGGGGAAATTGGACCTCGGGGTGTGTGGAGCCTCGGGTCTATCCTCCGGAGTACCCAAAGCCCAACTGGTGGTGGCATGTCCACATTCCAGGCCAACGCACATTGGAGTTGGGCTCGAGATGCCATGGTTTCACATGCACAATTTCTCTTTCTTTCCTTTCAAGTGTGCAGGATACTTTCCGCAGGGGTTTATAAAAAATAGACGCCCCATTTGCTCTCTCTTTTGAGTGGTCTTCGAGCAAAAATGCTGGTGGGAATCAACTGATTATTTAATATGTATCCTTATTTTTATACTGATGAGTTGTTCAATTGGAACTGTCAAATGCCACGTCGTCCCTTGACGAGGTCCAAAAATATTGGAAGAAACGTTATACAGTATTATTTAAAAATTTTAATTATTATACTGTCTGTATTGGTCATTAATTCTAATCTGATCGTAAATATAAATCCTTAAATACTTTTCAGTGTTTTAACGTATCTCAGAGTAGTAACTTTTAGGACTCGTTAGAGAATATTATATTCTTCTCTACAATTTTCTGAATGTCGTAATCACTAGAAAAGTAAACCTTTTTGATAAGATTCAAAAAAATGGTAAAATAAAGATAAGGACAAAAAATAAAGTAAGCAGTTAGAAAATAATTAAATTTGTTGCTATGTGAACCACTCATACTTATTAACGAAACAGTAATTAATTTACAGGATTTAGACAAAATGGATGATCCTTCATTTACGAATCCTCTAAATATTTTTCATTCATGTAAAACAACCGGTTAATAATACAAATATTCCCATTCGAACACGTTGAGTACTAGTCATCGTATTATTTCATTTTAATCTAATACGTAAAGCGAAGATTGAATAAGAGTACTGATAAAATTACTTAATGCCATCATTTACCATTATTTTGTAATATTCAAGTGAGTTGCTTTAAAGAAGTGATTTTTTGATGAATTTTTGTCTTGTTAAAGCTTTTAGTAGGATTAAGCATAAAATGTATGGTGTTCCGGAAGGTAAGTCTAATCAGAGAAACAGACGCTATTGTCGTTTCTCCTGTCAAAGTGGTTTCCGAGCACAATGCATTTTTTTCTTTTGAATAGAGTTGAATGCACCTTTCTTTCCTACGAGCCCTTAAGGTTTCATCAGTAAAATTTGCTTCTAAGGAAATTCGCGTGAGTAAATTTAAGCTTTCATTGTGCTACGCGCTCGAGATGGAATAATACTTCCCTTTGAAAAAGCAAGACCTTTATCCCAGCATTATCAGATCAGTTGATAAAGGGAACAGTAGATGTTAGGAATTACCATTAGAAAAATTATTGATAAACTGTAAAGTGACGTAAGAAAACATCTGCAGTTGTACCACTTGGGAAAAAAGATGTCCATTCCGTGCAATACCGTTACGACGGCTTCGGATATACATAAATGAAATTCAGCTTCTCATTACTTTTGTCAAGTAATTATTAATAAGCACAGCCAGCAGTTCCTCTTAATTTAAAAGCAAACCTGTATCTCCCAATACATGGTCACCAATAACTTGTTAGTTGACTCGTCCATAAACCACCAATTAAGAAAACAGGCTATGTTGTCTACGCTGATGCTTGCCTCTGTTCCTCATTTTGCAGTGCTCAAATATCACCTACTTGGATTCCCAATTATAATTCCTTGTGATCGGTGATAGCAGTAAGTTAAGTACTGAATGATGCGTTAAATCCGCAATGCGGCCAGTGAACGAGTGCAGTGGAAAGTCCACTTTGAACCCGCCGAACGTTGCTGGTTGTTTCACCTCGGCGAGAAAAGAAACGATAGTCTTTTGTTTAGCTACTTTGTTTCGCCATGCAGTACGACTAATTACAGTAAAAACCTGCCCTCGTCCTGTGTGACGGTGCGTGCACGAAAAGCCAAGAAAGAACGAGATAAAAAGCAAGGGCGAGTCTCATTTAAGCTCGCCCTCCTCAGCAACAAAAAAACACTGCAATAAGAGTGCAAATTTCTCGACGCAAAAATTGTCCCTTTTAAAACACTTTTATAATGCAAAGAGAAAATTATCAGGCCTTTTTTACAAGAAAGAAAACGAAATTCAGTTCAAGTGTTATTTCATCCACGAATTAAAATTTTCTGAGTTTTTGAAATAAAATTTTACATTAATTTCGATCTTCTGAGCTGATTGTTTTAATATTTAAACTCTGAGATACCACAGTTTATTGCAATAATGAACCCTGAAATGACGAGAGGAATGTACTTTTAGTGAAAAAATGTGCTACTTGGCGCTGAATTAGCATAAGTTAATATAATAAATGAAAGTGATACAACACGAGAGCGGAAAAGTCATGTTAGTAATACGACAAATGTATTCTTAATGGATAATAATCATTACAAACATTGGCCTAGAGATTGCTTAGTTATTTAAACGTGGGAATTGTATATGGTTCTTGCTGCATGGCTCACGAAATAAAAGAATAATAATTAAATTTGTAAATTAAGTTTTTGGGGTGGGTTTAAATTAATTAAAATAATATTATATGTTATGATATTGATTGATGGGGTTATAAAAGAAGATATAAAATTTGATTTTAATTTTAAACTTTAATCTTAATAAACATGAAAATTATTAACAATTTATGAATAATATATATAAAAAAGACAATTCGTTTAGCATTTTAGACTTTACTCTCAGGGTTCCACAGTGGGGTGAACGAGGAAGCTTAATTTGATCCCTAATGGCAATAGGCCTGGAAAATGTGAACTCAAAGACAAATATACGTGTACGGTACCGCATAAAATGCATATGTTTCTATATTATGGGCGATTGCTGGTTGACTGCAGCTAGATGGTCTCCGTCTCTTCTTCCGAGTTGCATCTTCCACCAATGTCGCTCAGATTCCCCAACAGCATCTGGTGACCAGCTCGCTCCGCTCTCCCGAAAACTTCTTCTCTGCTCTCCCAATCTAATAATTCTCCTATCTCCCAAACTTTCCTCCGTCGTCACCTCAGTCAGACGCCACACCATCTTCAACCACCAATCAGACGTTGTCCACCAAAGTCTCCTATTGGCTTGCAGTTTGACAATTGCAGCCAATAAAAAATTCTTTGTCTTGGAGTGCGTAAATTCTGCACATGTTACGCATTTAACCGTAGCATTCCAGATTATTCGTGGACCTTCCGTTTTTCCCGGCCGGTCCTCCAAATTAGCTACGCCCACACCCGGTAGCAACTCAACTTTCTATAGATAGTCCCTTTTATCAATGGGCTGCTCTCGTTCAAAAGAAGGGTCAGTCTATTGTCCGTAGAATGCACCTTGAGACCTCCCACTTTCAAAACGGAAAGGGTTTGGTATTTTGTTAAAGTTTCGCCACCCACACACAGAAAAAAACCAAGAAACAGATTAATTTTATTTATAATTTAACTACGCGTATGTATTATCTATTAAAAATTTAACTTTCTCAATTATTATCATATTTTTAAGTTGGCAAGTTTTGCACTCTCTGCATTGAAGCAATATTTCTAATAACTATAAAAAACAATTCGCCGTAAATCACTATTTAAAATATTATTTTACTTATAAGGTACTTGAGATTAATCGGCGTTATTGACACTTCCTTGGTTACAATATGAAGGAATGAGAAAAAGAGAGATTACTAAGACGAAATCAAGGTGTCCTAGTTATTAAGGAACATCCATAAAATTCGCCAGCGCATAATTCCAGGAAAATTTGACTGGAAACCTGTATGGAGTAAGACGACTCTTGGTACTTCTCCCACGTCTTTACGATAACTAGAGATTGGTTTTACAGCGGGGATAAGCATTTCCTCCACCATATTTGGAGGTACCTGGTCCAGTGAGAGCAGCAGACAACTATTGCGGTACGGTCACGTTCTGCGACCCCTGTGCAGACACACCTACAGCCTAGCACATGTTTCATGACTTATGGGAACCTTAATTTAGTTACTGTGGCTAGAAACGATAATTTGATAATGGATGTAATTGAAGAATTCAATTCTTAAAAAGAACATGTAATACTTTGCATTTTTTCTGTACTCTACCAAAATAAAGAGAGTTCCTTAGTTTTTGTACTTAAAGCAAACATTTGTAAAAGAAAAGAATTCTTATAATCTTGAGTTATAAGTTAAGTCCATCATAATAATAATCTCCTGGAGGTTCGCCCATAAAGTGTCAGCAGCAAAATGATTAACGATGTGAATCCGTGTGAATGAATGGCATATTGCACTTGCGCACAGTAATGGATTACACTCGGGGATATCAATACATGATGCAAAAGTCTAGTTACTGTGAATTAAATGCGAATAATCCTCGTAATATTAATCTATTTCTGATACTTTTAAACACTTTACAAAGGCCATTGTTAATTTAATGAAAGCAGACGACTTTTATTTCAACCTTATGTCAATATTGCAAAATATAATTAGTTGTAATAACAAATTGATAATGTAGACTTTATTTACTATCTTACCAAATTTCTATGACTGGTGTAGCTATTTACTATTACGATCATTTAAGACATATGGTATTACATACAATTTTATTAGAAATGTTAGCAAGGGTAGAAAACTTTTCAAGCTGTAACGGTTTTTCTTGCCGAGTCCAATTTGTCGCCATTTTAATTCCCGGAATCATCGTATAAAAAGGAACCAGGCAAATAGGCGGTCGGTTTTAGCCGTTGTATCCGTCCATTCACGGGAACAAGAGTCTACAGAAAATGAAAATTTCTGGAGAACACATGATTGCCTTGACAACTGGCATTTAGATGTTCAGGGTAACCAGCCAAATAGATCACTACAAGCGATGCTTTTTTCTCAGCCGTTGAGTTGTGAAGACGTGTAGTTAGATCCTGACATTACGCATCCAGCACTGATACAAAATAGACCAAAAGTGAAATAAACCGAAGAATACAAAATAAAGCGTATGATATTACAACAAGTAAAGAGTTTTTACGAAGGCTAGGATGGACGATATACGACACAATCGCGCCTAGGGACTGAAACGATTTAACTCCTTCACGATTAAACCTCAGATGAAAGAGATCTGATAGTTTCTCCGGCTAGTCATATATTAATTTATTTTCATTTTGTAAATATTTTCTTTAAATTTAATAATATGTAATTCTTATACGATCTCCTTTCAAAATTTATACATTATTTACAAACTCACTTCGTCACACCGGTAACAAATAAACAACAGTCTCTTAAGATCTCGGTCAAGTGAATATATTTCCTTCTGATCAGTTTATTTTAAAGTTTAATCTTATATGAAAGTAAACTCTGTGACGGTAGAAGAAACTGCTCACAAAATCTTAAATATGAAAGTGAAGATTTGAAGGTGAAGGTTCTATAAGTAATGTTATATATGTGTAGTCCTGTAGAGACAATTTACTATTTGCTATAAATTACAGACATTTTGGAATCAGTCAGTAAAAGCTCAGTTTTTCGTGGTCTATAATTTGGAAAAGTGAAGTTCGTATAAAAAGGACAATTTTAGGTGGCTGTGCTCTAATCTTCTTGTAACATTTCAGTGCCGTGTTTTTGAGCTGATGCACAGGTGGAGCCGGCAGCATTGCAGGTAGAATGGCAGCTAACTTGCAGGAATATTTTTGGTATCGTAAAAGAAATTCAATTCATCTATGTAAAACTTGCTTATCTAACGGTTGATTACATTTCCTACTTACATTCTCGAAGGAACCCAGGACGTTCCCCTGTGATTAAGACTGTAAATGATGGGGGAGGGGGTATATATTAATTATTTAATGAATCTAAGTTTTGGATTTAATGTATACAATTATTTAAAGAAAAACATAATAATTTTAAATGGGATCCAGTGCAAAGATTACAAGTACAAAAAATAATTAAAAAGGACTATTTTAAAGTTCTCAGGATTAAATTATTAGTTGGATAACCACGTGCAGCAGTTTCCGTTCACTGAACGGGCCTGTTTTGTTTTCCTGTGCGGATTAACGGGCGACTGGTCTTCCTTCTCTCGTTGGTCTGGATGATCCTGGAGCTGCTGGAAAAATCAGGAAAACTCGAACATTTTCCTCCTTCTAATTCCCTCGTTGTACACACCACGGATAATAACACTTTAATCCTTCGCTGCTATCTCGAATGTCTTACACCATGCTGCTGTTTCCTCGACTTGGCCAACGGTTTACCATTACCATACTGTCTACTGCTTCCTCCAATTATCAATCCACGCTTCATACTCTCCTCTTCCTGTCAATTCTTACATTATACTGCTCATTCCCCCCTCCCTTCACCTTCGCAGGTCACTTCCGTATATTCCCCCTCCAAGGGATAAAACTATCTCACGTGACGATTGTCTGCCAATCATCGTGAGTTCTCCATCAAGCGCGGGAGATTCTATGGAAGATACAGCTATGTGTCCCTAGGTAATCCCAAAAGGTGAACGCTCTTTAAGCGAAAAACAAGCTTACCGTTAACCCCGCACTCAGGGACGGCAACTCGGCGCCCGGAAAACCCCCTTTTTCCTGGCCAGCAACATGCTCTTGCAGAAATTTTATTTAATCTCAAATTCCATAAATCGGAAATAAATTTGGCAGGGTTTTACTGCGCTACAAGACTAATGTTCCAATGTTTTAATTGCTTAAATTTATAAGTATAAATTTCATTATGTAATATGTTAAATTCTCTTGTTTAAATCATGTTTCATGAATATTATTTCAAACAGAAAATATTGTTAAATTTAGTGATCTTTGATTAAATCTATTTTGTTATTCTTTAAATACACTAAAAAGTTTCGTTGTCTCATTTATTTAAATACTCACACGTTTGTTATTACAATATATATATATATATATACTTAATGTAATCCAACTAACATAGGTTTACTTTTAAAATATACTATACTCTTTCTAATTTATTTTTGTGCATTTTAAATAGGCGTATTGATTTTCAGACACTAATTTCTACCAGGTTTGAACTTTGTACCAGATATTTTTCTCACCACTTTATTACATTCGTGGAATGTTCTATCTTTGGAGACCATATTTACTTTTACTTTTAAATCGACTCTTAGGTTGGCTGGTAGAATTTTAGTGTCAATTACAGTTTTCAGCTTAGATCTATAAAACAAGACTTAAAGTACCGTGGTAATTGCAACCGTTAGGAGGAGATTATATTTCAAAGCTGCCTTGGTATAGCTTCGCTATCGTCCAACGCGGATATTTCAATTAGCACGGTCTTATTGAGTGAAGTGCTATTGAACGCGCCTCTGTAATCCCGGTTCAGCCCTGAGTAGACACGCAAAGTCTAATTCCGCTCTTATCTGGCTGCACGATTCGCCCGTGAGCTACATTTAGGATCATCGTTTTCCCATTTCAATGCTTTCTTAAAAACTTCCCTTAGTGTCTCTCTCTTAAGTAATTGTCCTACACTTTGCTCATTAACATTTTAGTCATCAATGCTGGAAACCTACTTCATTATTAAAACTTTATGAAAGTGAATTGTGAATCGTTTAAGAAATTCTAATTGAAAAATTAACAGTAATTGCAAGTTCATATATTTTTATCGGTGAAGTCAACAATTCGTCTTAGTTAATATTCGCCTATAATACCCTAGTAAGAAAAGTAATATTCGATACCTTTATATTTCTTGTCATGAGTTTTAGCAATCTGCTTTCCGTATTACATTATATTTATAATATAGTTAGTGCAGTGACACAATGAAAATATCCACATATTTATTCACTTATAATCGTGTGTTTCAGCAGATAAGCATCTGCACCTTCCGTATTGCCAATGAACTCATAGAAATATTGGTCTATACAGAAGAATACGGTTTAAGTTTCTTAAACTTAGCGCTCTGCGTTGTGCAGAGTTAGGAGAAACGAGATATTGGTGTAGTAAGTGCTATGATGCGTATAAATATACAAAATAAATTATTATTTTATGCTACACATAAAAGGAATGAAATGGATATATTTGTCAGTGTTCTAGGGATCATACGGTCTCCCTATCTCCAGGATTAACTGTGGTGTATTTATTGTTGCCAACCGCAACGTTACCCAAGCACATGGAATCACATCTTACCATTGGTAATGGCTGCACATTTGAAGTGGTCTCATAGGTGATGCACGCACACCCAGATGAAGCTTCCGGATCAGTATACAGTATCATATTGGGACAGATGATTGGTCATCAATCTCACGTGACCTGCCGCTTCTCAATATTTTCAAGTGCTCTCATTGGACCATGGTCACCGTCAACATTGAGGATAGGGAATGGGAAATAGCCAGGTGGAGTCCTGGGGAGTCCATCGAGACTGACTTTCTCCTTACTGGGTTTACCCTTTCAAGCCTCCTGAAAGCTGAGGCGATCTTGAGCAGTTTCAGGGGTGTATGCATAGGGGTCAAAGGCCTTCGGCATATGGAAAGAGTTTTTGTCTGATCCCATTGGACCAGTCGGTCGACGGCCTCAAATTTGGTCGAGGTATGGATTCGGTTTTTTCTGCGTTCCCACAGCAATCCAGTCTCAAGTCATCAGAAGGACGGAGGAGTAGCCCAACCTACCTCATGCAGGTTTTCGAAGGTTTCCCTGCATCATCTTTAGCTGAAGCACAGGGTAATATCCTTAAACTATAGCCCGCGGACCCTAGTCTACCTTCTATACCTTCCACATCCTTCCTTTTCAATTCCCTTTATATGCTGTTAAAGGGGAGTTGCTTGCTTCAGGAAACTCTCATGTAGTCTGTTAACCGCTAAAAAAACGTGGTCATCATACGAAGTCTGTCTATGGACATTGCTTCTCACGAACCAATTTATATGTCGGTGTTCGCGGGCGCTGAGATTTTCCTAAACTGCCCCTCAGCTGTACATAACCGCTAATACGGCGCCTCCCTTGTGAAAAGGCGAACTATGTTCTTAATCACTGCATGGCGAAAGGATCACTCTGAAGTATTCCAAATACAGATGCGTAATAGAGGTGATAGATTCTGACTTCAAATTATATTTTAAGTACAGTCTAAATATAACTACAAGTGTTGCTTATATTCTGCATGTTAATAGGTTAAATAATCATTACAGTCCGTTCTACATACTATAAACAAATTAATTAATTATAAAGTGTAAATTCTATTGTAATAATCAGAATAACACGTAACGGACCCGACTAAATGATTCCAAAATATTATTCTACACTGTGTACTGGCGGAATAATTTGTAGTGTTATTACGAATTCCAAGTAACTACAGATTGTGTTCATTGATCAACGCAGACGATAATGGTCCTGGAAAATCCATTTTTGATAATAAATGCGTGTTCCGCTAGAACAAAAGAGAAAGTTACTTTATTCATGCGTCATTCGAACAATTAGGTCTCAACTGATTGGCTGATTGAGTGGCGTCGTTAGAAGTTGTAGAACGAATAGGGCAATACGAAAGTATAGGTAGTACGTATTGATCGTAGTAGAACTTTTGCACAAGTTGGATCCCACAATAACAAATGAAGGTATGAATATAAATATTTTTAAATTAGAAATGGAAGGTGTATCAGAAATAACTTGAGTGAATAGCCCACGTGAGTAGCGATATACGACTGTCTAACGAGTTCTTGAATGGAAGCGTACCGTGCTCATCCTTGTCCAAGCGATTAATAATTATGAGCCTGACATTCCCCTCCAGATGAAGCCCATGTAGGCTTGCGTCTTAAACCCACCGCCCACTGAGGTGGTCCAATTTATCTGGACACGATGTAATGCTTGTATTGTGTTCAACTAAAACTACCTTGTGCTAGTGATTACTGCGTAATAACCGACAGTCCAATCAATTATTCACCATAGTACACATTTCAGAGAAAATACGACTTCAAGCATGTAAGACACAGTAAGTAAAAATCTACAGCCGATTATATAAAAACCAAATTTTGCGGATGAAGAGAATGACCTGAGAACTTTATAACATGAAATGGTTTAGTGACTTTTAGATATTTTTCGTGGCGAGGCAGCATTTTAAAGTAAAACTGAATTAGTTCCATAAAGAGACGAAACGGTGTTTTTTATAACGACTTGCATTGTATGGCGAGGCAGGGATAAAGTTATAACAGTTCAAATAGAGGAACTAGTAAAGTCGATAAGACCATGATTGGTTCAGATGAAGAGAAAAGCCAATAAATATTTGTTTTCATCGCCAACGGTAAATGTGGGGGCCTCAATGCACATGAAACAACAGGTAGACAACTGGACGAATTCTGTTTATCGGCTCTGACCCACTAAAAACCCTTTTAGGCCTTCTCGAAAACGCCAAATAATTTATTTTATATTTGAACTACATATTTCACAAAGAAAACATCCGATAGAAAAGCAATAATCATCTCAAATTACTCCCTGATACACTGTGAATAGTATGAGATTAAGTAGATTTGGATTTATTGTTGTTATCCATTAGTCCTCGATTGAGGAAATAGGATACGTCATACATTGCAAATAACGAACAAAATAATGTACACAATTAATTACAAATAAACTTAAAATAAATTAATAAAAGAAAAAGTATAAAGTCTAAAGTCAGTATAAACACTACACGCTCACAAGAGATCAAAAGCAGACACAAAAAAGCACACACTGAGAAACACGCAATGGAGTTTTGACTACTTGAAGCTCCGCGACCAGGAAACTGTCCTTTCGTAGTAGCTCCAGGCAATACATGAAACAAACAAAAGAGCAGAAAAAACTGTACAGAAAGTTTAAATATATGTGATGTGCTATTTTACAAGACAGCTCATTCAAAACTATTGCAGAAACCTTGGTCTAAATTATAGAGGGACGATTAAGAAAATCCTGTGCCGAGTAAAACGCGCCATTTAATAGAATAGTTTTACTCTGCTTCACGAAGCTTTGGTAGTTATTATTTTTAACCTCTGGAGAAAGGCTGTTGTAAGCATTATCCCATTATTGTGAATACTTTTCTGGTGTAGAGCAAGGCGATGCTTGTCCGACCTTACAGCTGAACGATTTCTGGTCGCGTATTCATGAAATTCGCCATTCGTTTGAAACAAATTAATGTTCTGCTTTACAAACTTTAAGATTTCATAAATATATACGTTTGGTAAAGTATTTGCAAACTTTTGATGAAAGGTTTGCAACTCGATCTAGAATTCGTACTAGAAAGTATTCTAATAGCACGCATTTGCATCTTAAATATTTCATTGCTCCTAGAGCATTTTAAATGTTAATGTTCCTTTTATATTTACGTTGTTTTGTACCTGCATTTTTATTATATCGGGATATTTGTTTATTTTTTCGTGAAATAAAATCAATAAAAAACAAAAACTTCCTAAATTTCATGCAAACAATTTTCTCTATATTACACTATTAATATTGAAATTTAATGCAAAGTTTGTCCTGCTAAACACGCCCATATGTAGAACATTTCAAATTACCTGCCTTTGAAAAGATTCATTTTTGCGGCTCAAGAGAGGAACATGGAATTTCTATTGGAAAACGGCGTCCAAGTGCTCACGCTTATAACGGCATTGAAAATATATTAGATTCAGATCAGAGAAAACTGCGCATTACTGTAGAAGCGGACACGTGTACAAGATTTATATTTTATTGCAGTAAATCTGCTCTTGTATGGATTAATTTATGTGCTTTTAGTATGTAAATACATAGTTTAATTCTTGTAATAATATCCTACAAACCATTTGAACCGAGTTGAACTTATTACAGAGCTATTACTTCATAAAATAACACAGTTCACAGCTTTCCTCAATGGTAACCAAGTTATTCCATTTATAAAACGTGGAACTGTGTATACACGGAGTGACGAAATTATTATGACCACGCCCTCAATATAATGTTGTTCCAACTTTTTCTCTTAATACTGCTTGAATACTTCTGGGCACGGATCCATGAGATATTTTTAGGTGGTAGGAGAACTCTGAGAACATATCTTATCAACATGACATTTCCATTTCTTAAGATTTGATATTAATGAATCCAGCTGCCTGATGGTCCGTTCGATCTCATCCCACAAATTCTCAATTGGATGGAGATCTGATGATTTTTTCAGGCTAACTAAGCAAGGTAAAGTTTCCGTCATGCTCTTCGAACCATCTAAGACAAAGAGCAACGTCATACCGCAGGATATACTTTTTCTGATCTGTGATAATACTTAAATACCTTTGGGCATTCAGACTTTGTTTCACAAGAATCAAAGAACCCATACCATGGCAAGAAACATCCCACAAACCATAATATTGTCGTCACTATCTTGCAGTTAGGGTCCGCGCTTTCCTGATGTTTTCTCCATATTAAAACCCTGCCATCTACGTACTGTGTTTGAAAATATGAGTGTATAAGGTACCTGGAGACACTTCTAAATATTGTTTTCCTATGATTTAATTTTATTTCAGGTCTAAAATGGCGACAAAATCAAAGACGGACCGAGATAATCGTGACATCATTTTTTACGAAAAGCCAAATGCAATGTTATACATTCTTACGGTTACGAAATTATTCAAAACGTGAATGTAATTAATTTATATGGCTTTAAAATCTTACTCAAAAGTTCAGAGATTTAACAACCATGCAAATAGGCA
The DNA here is from genome assembly GCA_034510155.1 of Eucriotettix oculatus. Classification (NCBI taxonomy): domain Eukaryota; kingdom Metazoa; phylum Arthropoda; class Insecta; order Orthoptera; family Tetrigidae; genus Eucriotettix; species Eucriotettix oculatus. The sequence continues at coordinate 32,212,975 of CM067377.1, read as the reverse complement.
ATGCAGAAATTGTGTCACCTGTCAACCATCGTATACAGTTTACTAGGTTTAGATTATAACTGCTTTTCTGAGTATTAATTTCCTGCATTGTGCTCCAGTGATTGTATGTTGTTTGATTTTGTCAAATGCGTTCCTATACATCCAACCGATTGTGATGAATTTTTGGTGACTTATGTGCTAACACCGTCAATTTTTTAAAGAATCGGGTCTATTCCTTCCCCCCATTTCAGACCACAAAGACCTTCGATCCTTCGAAACAGCTGTGAAAACTCCTCAACAAGATTTCGCGAGAACCGCAATTATCTTCCACTAGTTGGTCAGCGTTGAGGTTCAACAAGTGCGGGTATTTCCTTGGTGTTCTCATTAATAGTAAGATGTTATTCAAAGTCACATAATGGAAGCTAAGATAGGTATGGGTATCCTGTACCCCCTACGCAGGGCTAAACACCTAGATAAACCGTTAATGTTAGATAAAAGTGAAGCGTGATAATTGGATGGAATTGGTAATTACAAACATGCCCGAGATAACATATTTAACTTGAGCTTGAAAAATAAAAACATTGGTTCAATCAAGTACTTTTTCATTTTTTTCTGTTTAAAAATTACATAGCCCCCTTAAATAATTATTACAGAATGACTTCATACAAAATGTGAACGTTGTCGAGAATTGACGTTGTTACAATATATATGTCTGTATACAAATTATATGTAGTATGTAACTAAGAAAAATTTTAATAAGATACAAAAAAGGCCAATATTCAGAAACAAAAAATTTTAAATTTTAAAAGTTTCTTCCCCAACTATCAGTTCATAAATTTAAAATATTATTCTAATTTCGTGTTGCTACCGCAATATAATAATTAGACTAATTAAATTATTTATTCGGTACGAAATATTCTCTATATTGTGACTGCTTTTTACACAGCTATTACTATTCTTTAAAAGTTATAGCATAAAATGGAAAATGGAAACATTCCAAATGTCCTGTGTTAAAAGTAGGTTTAAGATCTTAATATAAAAACTCAAAAATATCCAACATTTTTTTCTGTAGTTGATGAATAAGGAACGGTTTATATCGCAAAATTAGCATAGACAATCAGCAATATTTGTCACCCTCTTAATGTACCGGGATTATTTTTAACTCCTATAAGATAAAGGGACTAAGAGGGCGGGGATTATACCTGTGGGAGTTTCCTTCACAGGTATTTCTCCACAGAAGGAGGATGTTTCCATCTCTCTCTGATTTTAAAGTTCTCACATTCTGATGCACCTTCATTTCTTTTAGGAGATATATGTAATGTGGTCTCAGACCTTGGGCATTCTGTAAGAGTTGCCCGCTGATCTCAATTGGATCAATCAGTCAGCTGCCTTTCCCGTCATTCGGAAGAACGAGAGAGTAGTACCCAATAGACTGACCAACCTGAATCAGGTTTTCCGGAGTTTTCCCTGTAATTCTTTTAGGTGAATCACCGGGTAGTATCCTTAAACTGTATCCCACGGACCCTAGTCAACCTTTGGGTAACTTCCATATCCCCGTTATCAATTACCTTCCTATGCTATTAAAGGGGGGGTAGCGTGTTTCAGCATCACCGTCATGTAGCTTGTTACTCAAAAAAAGGGGGGCTATTGATTACTTCTTTAATGTACCGCGTCTATTTTTGAGTGCCTATAGATAGCGGGAGATCTTAAACTTAATTAAAGTACGGGGAATACTTTTTCTCTCTCCTACTGCATTGGTCTTTTTAGAATCTCTTAAGGTTCCGTACTTATTCAATATAATAGGAGAAATCTTGACTCGGATTAAGGTACCGCTAGCCATTCTCCTGGTTAACTTTAAACAAACTCCCACTTTGTGAGGATTTATGGCGATTAAGTCACGCGTTGAGTGTGAGACTAATGTGGAATTTATTCATTTTCAGAAAAAAATATAAATGAATAGCTAGTTTAAAATAAAGGATTAAGGTTTCAAGGGAAACGTGCGCTTCGCCTTTTAACATTAGTAAAAATTTACCTCGTTTGCAAATAAGAGTAAGACATGCGAAGTAAAGTGCTCATCAGTTTGGGTGACCGTTGGCAAGCTTGAATGTAGCCGCGTGTGCTCTGAGAGATGATCCGTTGCCGCGATAACACGGCCCTCGGCTAATCCGCTTCAGCTGAGGAAACAGTCTGTAGGACACACAGAAGGCAATAGACAGACGCTAAGTGCATTATGTGGCCCAAGCACGACACGTTCCAATAGTTAATATCCAACCCGCAATTACCTGGCATTCAAAGCTAAACGTCTCTCTGTCAACTGAAATTATATCGAGGAGCTAAATCTGTTTCACGGGTACATCAAATACTTGAGGCATTATCATCACTAGAATATGTGCCATGTAAAAAATAATTATTATTCAATTACCTACCGTTTAATCTAATATTTAAATAAAAACATTTAAGTTGAATCAAAAAAAACTTTGATTGAATCGCTCCAACAATTACCATTATCAATCTCATGGAGTACCCGACATTGCCCATTTACTTATATGTAATAGCCCGGTACAGTATTTAATTAGAAACTTATCTCTTGGTTAATATGTGACGTAACGGGAAACGATCACATCTTTTTTTAACATTTACCTTTACCCGTCTACTTATCCGGACTGAATGTTAATTTATGATACAGGATATTACTTCAATCGACTCAAGAAATCTTAAAAGGGTCTAAAACATTCCGGTGCACTGAGAGAGTAAAATTATTCCCAGTACTTTAATGGAGTTCAGAATTTTCCCCGTAAACTAAAGAAATCAAGAATATACTAGTATAAAGAAACTGTATTTTAAGGAAGTAAAAAATATCCCGGTATTTTAATTATGTCGCTAATATTCTTAGTACGTTATTTATAGAATTTTCTCAATGTATCCATGACAGCCACAAAGTGTCCAATAATGTTCTGAAGAACACAAAAGTTAGCGTCGCCTCAATTTATTTAAAAAGCTTCACGTAACGCTAAATTTAAAATCCTTCTGGCACAGAAGATTTGAATGCGAAAGATGGCTCATTGTAAAAGTCAAATGGGAAGAAAGTCAACTTTTCAATAGAGAAAATATTTATTATGTGTAATGTTGTTAACTGGCCAGGATCAAGCCTGCTGGAGAATTGATACGCTGACCACGTGTCACTCCAAATTCGGAATGTGTCATTCAAGATGACAGTCCGCGGTCGACAGAAGAAGAAGAATGTTGTTAACTGTTCTGAATTCTTAACTTGAAATTATTTCGTCAGTCTTTACTCATCGTCAAATGTATTAAAGTATAATGTTAGAAATATTTTTTGTATTTAATTATTATTAAAGACACTAAATTCAAATTATTTTCAATTGACAATAAATCTATTAAATTATAATGATTAAAAAATCTCACGTATTGCCGTTACATCGCCCTCCTGGAGTTCATATTTAATCATTTGCAAAATATAATAACAAAAATAATTTATAACAAATATACGTTTCTTTCAAGATCCGTGGAACTCATCAGGTATGCAGTTCAAATAACTGATAGCATTACGTTTCGTTCAGAGATAACCTTATTGAAATCAGTTATGAATATTTTAATGTAAACGTGGAACGAATCACAATAAATACGTCCTAAATAGGCTGAATTAATTAACAAGTTTAAACGGGTCGTCGTTTCTAAGCTCGTCTTTTTCAAATTACTCTATGAAAAACGCAATACAGTGAATATTTCCTTTAAGCGTCTCCTATATTCTAAAACTTTGTATGGTATTAAATGTAAGAGACCGCCACGTGGATTACTGCATAATCTTTCGCTTATATATCTCAATTTTAATTTTACTCAAAAAATTAAACCAAATGGTTGTGTAATGTATCCTTAATTAATAACAGATAGTGTAATGCACAAATACATCTACTTTGGTTTTGGCGGCATGGAGTCAAAAGAAAGGAGATTGCAGTTAAGCTCAAGGGACAATAAAGCTCAGACAACGCGTCGCGGTTTGGGAATTTCCCATCTTTGTGGGAATTTGGCGGCTTCGGGTTGTGTATTTCCCCAAATGACACCAGCAATGTTATTGGTGGATATCCATCCCTGCCACTTGGTGATAGAAACTAAAGAAGTGAGGAGGAAGTTTTAAAAAGACAGGCAGAGACATTTTTGGGAGATTGGTGGTGGAGATTGTTCGACAGATTGATTGTAGAAAGACATGTTTTTGGAGGAGATTTCCTGAGATTGTTCGAAAGCAGTGAGACGGGAGAGCTGGCACGACATCTTTGGTGTGAAATTCCGCGTGGAGCTAAACTTCTCACTCATTACTGTGGTTGGAATTGCTGCAAAGGAAGACTGAAATTCTTCCTGAAACGGGAAGAATAGGTGGTCAGCAGCTTTGATCTGGAGGGAGGACGAACCAGGAAGAGGCCGACGCGGTTATTACCTCCTATGACTGCTAATTTTCTGTTTGCTGCCATGATCCGAGTATATTTTTGTGTTTAGCGTTTTGTTGTATGAGAAGGCTCATAAATGTGGCCCTGAGATTAGAGCTAAAATTGTTAGTTTTAAGAATTTAATGTAAATCATTTTTTGTAAATATATATGTAGTTTTATTGACGAAAGAAGTGCCGGTATAAATATCGAAAGATTAAAAATTGTAATTCTTAATGTAAATATGCTCTTTTTTGTTAAAGTAAAAAGTTTTCTTGATTTTATTACAAAATCTTATCATTATTTAATTATTAATTAATATCCCCCTTAAATTCGTTTCAATAGAAATAAATAATTGTAGTTATAATGGGTTTAAATAACTAATACTACATATATAGATGGAAATGAATTATCTTTACATTTAATAATTAATATTATACGATTTATTAACCAAATTCTTATTGTGAAGCCTGCCTTTTGTTAGGATTGACAATTCAATTTTTTTACAATATTTCTTCCGTCCTTCCTCCTTGGCTCTGCAGTCCATTCAGGGCCTTGGCCTACCGGGTTAACTGCGGACTGTCATCTTGCTTAACACATTCCAAATTTGGAGTGACGTGGTCAGCGTATCGATTCTACCCACAGCAGTATTCATCACAGCCTCCGTTACCATTTATACAATATTTACAAAAATTAAATTACTTACAAATTAACATTCAGAAATATGAGATCTATTCTCGGTTCGTATTTAATGGCCTTCTCATAGAATCTGTCTCATAATCTGGTTATCCGGTGCCACCATCAAGTGTATTCCGCTCTGGATCATCCAATTCAAGATCACTCAACAGATTGAAATTATAAATCCTGCACCTAGTTACCACACACACCCTCTCTATCAATCACATTAAAACTCTCTCTACGTCTATCATTAAGTCCGTACCCAATTTCTAACATCTTAATGCGTTTTAATAACTTTTCCCCACGTCATTATTTAATTTCCTTCGGTGGCGGGGACAAAATTCTCTCCAATCAAAAATATTTACTTTTAGACATTGGTAGGAGCCACCTTACTTACCATTGATGTTAAGTGGGGAAAATACCATGCTTCCCGAATTTCGTATTGAGTTTTTTCTACCATTACAAGATGTGTTTCGTGGAGAGACTAAAACAAGTCATAACTAACTTTCACCTTGTGTATCTTTTGTAAATTATCTTTTAATTCGGTTATCAAATGGACGATAAGTAAGATTTACTCTTCTCTGACTACCCCTGCTAGTTGTAAACATTAGAGTATCCCGTGTGGTTACCAACTAAATATTTTATCTGAAAATAAAATATTTAAAATCAGACGAGTTGTAACAACTAAATATTCTCAAGTCACAGAGTTCAATGTTATACTATTTCTCACGTATTTATTGTCATCATATTTTATTTCAAATACTAGAAACAAATTCAGCCGTATCGTCCAATATTTTAAAATACATTTTTTTTTAATTAACAGAAATTAATGTTCCAAAGCCAGCGGATTTGATTGGTCAGCATTCTGCTGTTATTAGGAACAATACTAGTTCTCTGTCCTTCTAAGGACAATTCCTCACCTTGCTTCTACACTATTACTTTAACAGAGAATATAGTATTTTAATTTATAAAATCTTGACATTCTAAAATCTCCATATTAACAGTCAAATGCGGTATTACGTTTAGGGAAACACAATTTTTATACAATTATCCAATATATTTATATTAATGAAATATAATGTAATTTGTGGAATTAATTAAACTTTTTAATAGAAATGAACAGGTAAACTGTTTCATGAAGAATAAATGTTACTAAATTTGTCAACTGTTTATTTATTATCTCAAGGATAATTTTAATCGGCATTTTAGTAAAATAATAAAATATAAATATATTATAAGATCAATTAACGCCTGTGAATAACAAATACATATGAAGAATTCTTCATTCATTTAAATAAACATATTATACAAGGAGATCTTTATTCATCATTTAATTTACCGACTGCAACTGAAGTTTCTTCAAGTTGTTACATTCCGTTAATTATCAATATAATACAATTTACCCTGAAATAACGGGAAAGTCTTATAATAATAATAATATTCATAAACATTTAATAAATTTAAAGTATCGGTTGTGACATAAATTATAATTTATTTATTATCAACTTAATATTAGCATTATTATCAGTCACATTGCTCTTCAAGTTCATCGGCCTTGACTTATTGAATTTTACCTTCACCGAGATTTTTCTTTGATATTTTCTAGCTACAGGGATTTACTTCCTTTCCTGAAAGCTGTCACATTATGTATTCAATTAATATCATACTACCTTTAATAATATTTAATTTTCATAGGAACATAAAATAACTTTTGATTAGTCGTAGGTCCGAACATAATTTGTTTTTTCAGTAATATATTTCCTTGTTGGACTTCGAAAAATACTCGAATACTGGTTTAAGTCTTTATTCCAACGAATACTATCTCACACTGGATACCTTCAACAGCTATTCTTTTAAATGTTGGACAGAATTCAACCAAAACCTTTACAAATACTTTAATGTGATTCCGTTTAACTTTAACGTAGGATATTTTATTTTATTTTAATTTATAAAAATAAATAATAATTACAGACACGTTTGGCGAAAAATTTTTTAATTAACATTCAATCAATAAAACTACGACGCTTAGTCCATCTTAGTGGTCTTCATAAGATAAATTTTATAATGGACAAAACTATTACAGATGTGGATAATTTTGAATCGTGGACTGCGTCTAACGACGTTTACGGCCTATAAAGCAATTGATTTTTCAATTACTTTTTTAACTTTAGAAAAGATTGTTGTTCACATTAAAATCAAATTCCTAGTAACCGTTCCATTCAGACGATTTGCACGCTTACCTGGAAATCATTTTCTAATCTGTCTCTCAATTATTTTCCACAGAATTAGACACTCAATTATCATTAATTAAATATCGTATTTCGTTGGTATAGCTCTGTTTGTTACCTAAGTTTCATAAATTTAATTACAACTCAAATGTTTTTAATTGAATAAATTTTCTATAATTCATGATTATAGAATCATAAAATCATTTGGGGTTACGGTAATCTAGAGAGTTTGGTCTTCTCCTTTAAAACCTGATCATTTATATTTAAATCTGATGCGGCAATTTAAATTCAGATCTCCCGGAGCTCTTGGGTCCATTTGTCATTAATGCGATGTTACCTTTGGTCCATATTTCTCCCGTGTATCTGCAGGTGCAGTTTGCTTGTTGAAGCTAATAATTAAAACGATAATGAAAGAGATTGGCCAGAACGCAACAGAGTAAACAGTACTCCGGGGTTACGGCCAGAGATAACACAGTGATGATAAATTAGAATAAAAGTGCAACACTCAATGCAGAGCTGCACTCGCACGTCTATCCAACAATGTTCATTTACTGATGGCTGTAATTCTAAGTGCCTGCAATAAATTCAGTTGACAATTTACATCACACGTCACGTCGATCAAAAAGTAACATTAATTAACTTTTAATGGCGAAAAGGGCATTAAAGTAAGGATAAACGCATTATTTTTTATTGCCTTTTCAGTACTACGCGTACAATACTCGAGTCACGTTCATCACTGTATCATCCATTTTTAATTCAGGAACTGTTTAAAATTTTGATTTTTTTTACTTCCATTAATGGAACTGCCTAATGCTTGTATAGTTCATTTACGTTCTGTCAAGGTAATTGATATCTGGGAACATTTTCCGAAACCTTTAAAAAGGAATTATCATATTTATTTCCGTCATAGTACTTGAAACCGTCAAACTAAACCTCGATTAATAATTTTTATAAATCAGGATTATTATGTGTTAGAAAATGTATGACTTGCCAAGTATATAATAGATTCGTCAAAAGTCAGTGTCTAATAAAACAGAGAGTAAATAATTCTGAGAGTTATGACTAGAAACAAGGTTAAATCGCCGATACTCCTATAAGCATAGTTCTGTAATAAAGAGTTGGCTGACTTTACATACTATGCCTTTTCAACAAGTTATTAATTTGTGAAGTATGAAATTTGGCCTTGTAAATGGGTTGTGAGAATCAGTCTTTCTTTTGCCCCGGTAAGGTAATTGCCATCTGTGAAAATCTGAATGAAGTGCAGGGGAACCACGGCAATTTCGTTAACAGTTTCCTAAATGGAACCTGTCGATGCTCCTTTCTTTTTTTAAAAAAAACAGCCTGGGATTTTAGTTAATGGAGCAGGTATCGCGTTGACGACGCTGTTGGAAGCGAATTCTCTCAGCTGAAAAACGAACTAGTCTGCTCGGTAATGAGAAAACAGATCCGAATTCCGAGAGGAACTGCCTTTACAGATAACAAATGTTGCGAGCGAAGCAACGCACGTAACTTAATTGCTGAAATACGCTGTCGTTTACAGTGCAAACATTATTTCGATTTAAACGCGAATTAGCTGATGAAGAAAAGAATATCGGGTGATGTAAAAACTGACGCGTCAGTTACACAACAGCGTAACTAAATATTTCAGTGTTTGTATATCATGCTGTTCTACTCTGCACGAAACAACATGTTTCATTACGTCAATACGTCTCTATGGAATAAAAGTGGTAAAGTGGTTAATTTTACCAATGAATTTGATTTTCTCATTAAAACTCAATTTTAACATTTTATCACGTTTAACTATTGCCTTGTAATTGATCAGTTAGTTGCCAAATATTTTTCCATACTTTATGACATACGGTATTGGTATAATGTAAAAGTAGCATGGCGTGTGACGTTAGCAGAAAAAGAAGGGGGAAGGTTGAAGGGGAGTATTGTTGGCAGCTAGCGTAGCCGTTGGATAGTGAATACTATAATTTTTAAATACATTCATTATGATCTTAGTAACGGGGTATGCAGCCTATACTGATCATATCTTAATTTTTACGGACGATACAATATTAGGTCAGTGTATTAGATTACGAAGTTTCCTTAACAAAGGCAACAAAGGTTCGACCTGCGGACTACTGTGCATCGTGTATCGACATGAATTGCTATTTCTCTCCAGTTTTATTTGTGAGTCCTTTGTTTTCGGGACACACGAAGCTATGGTCATACACGTGGATAACCCCGTGGACGATTCTTCTGAAACTCAATTCAGCCCTGATGGCACAAGTGTCAAACCTTTGTTCCGTGCACATACGAACCACCGCGTTACGTCTGTTTCCGACAATTACCTATGAGTATGGTGTAGCAGTAATATGTAATTATGCACCTTGTATTGGAAGAGTAGAAGATGTCTTGAGAACATGTCAGTTGGAGGAGATGACTACGATATACAAGAGAGATCTAAGGGCTTCAAGCGTCATATGTAGTCATGTTAGGAGAAACAGTACCAGCCAGAAGTCTCTAGTCGACGACGCCCAACACAGAGCACACTCACTTTGTCACCGAGAAAAGGCGTGGTTTACTTGTGCGAACACGATATACAAGGACTATTTTAAAGTAAAACCCGATATTTATTTAAAGATAAAAATATATGCTTTTCCAGATACACTACTTTTCCACGTAGTGACCGTCCTTATTCAGGAACTTGTCGTAACTGGAAACAAGTTTCTGTATGCCATTAGTGAAGAGAGATGCCGCCTGTAATGAAAGTCAAGTATACAATTCCAGTTTCACATCATCAACGCCGTTAATATTTTTCCTACCAAGGAACTTCTACAGACCAGGAATCAGATGAAAATAGCAAGGCACCAAATCCGGACCGGATCAGTTCTTAAGATTGTGTCACCGCAATTCGGCTCATCATGCACATTTTCACGACCTTCATTAAACTGTCCAACCCACTTCCTTGCCATTTCGTCACTCAGTATTACTTACCGATTCACCTCACACAATTGGGGTAATTGAAGGATTTCGAACATATTTAAAGTCTGTAACAAAGTAATGATGCTTCACAGTTACTTCTGACTTCCTAATGAATGGAGGATGTGATCGCGCATACTCGAAATAGTAACCGCAGCGCTGCAGTGCTAAATATTAAAATGGTATTTATTTTTAAAAGTCAGCGTATTTTTCTTCACATCGTATGATATTGCCATTTTATAGATCTTAATTATACAATTATCAAGATCATGAATTATTCAATCCATTCAAAATATTAAATGAACATAATACTTATATGGCTTAGTTTATTTAAATATCGTTATAGAAAATTTCGATATTAATCATTTCAACCTGTATTACAAAATTAAATCCATCACATAAATTTTCTAAGGTTCACATAAATTTCCAAAATGTACTCAACATTGTATGTTTCTAAGTTAGGATAATTTATTCAAAAGTCTGATACGTTGACCACCGTTTAAAGGAAAGATAGCAGAGATCACGCCACATATAGTTTGAGATGATGTTGCGCCAATCTCCAGGGTACTAATTTATGCCTATAGCGTCAATTTCCGTTCTACTTTATGAAGTTTTCTTTAATTCATGTCCCTTTACATCCCACTGGTAAATTTTTAATTCTTAAGGAATAACATATTATTAGTAGTTTGTATTTCCGTAGAACCATAAATTATTGTTAATGGACTGTATATGACATGACCTACAAGTAGGTGAGATCCGCTTCTTCATCACACGAATTGGACAGTATAAATTGAATGCATGTATGCGCTTCTTTTATTCCACTTTGATTCGTCCAGCATTCTCGCCAATAGACAAAAGCTTTAGCTCGGATTTCCTGCTAATTGGAACTTCGGGTCTGAAACATTTCGGCTTAATTAAGTTCCTACCGCAATTACATGAGGGGTTAATGTCGGGAAAAAATTAAAAGAGCGATTTAGTATTTAACTAAGCCCTGTATATTCATTCATACAAATTAAAGAGCACAAAACTGCAATGAGTGACTTTAAACAGGTAACCCTTTCATCAATCTCTGTCTTCATCTTCGTCTTAATCTGTTGAGAGTTAATCTTTATGTCGGTTTGTTGTAATCTCTCTCTCTCTCTCTCTACATTATATATCCTTGTCCTCCATCTTCTGTCCTTACCCCACACACTTCTCAATAATACTATATATATATATATATCGTCTCCCGTCATTCCGAAAGGCATCAGAATAGTACCCAATGCCCGACCTACCTGATGCAGGTTTTCTAGGGGTTTCCCTGCATATCTTTAGGTGAAACACCGGGTAGGATCCTTAAACCACACCCAGGGGGCCCTAGTTAACCCTTGGCGCTACTTTGCTCTACCTTCCGCATCCCCCTTTTCAATTCGCTTCCTATGATATTAAAGGGGACTTGCCTACTTCAGGATCACCCTCATGTAGCCTGTAAACCCAATATATATTTATATATATATATATAATTTTTTAAATATACGTATTCTATAATTTCATAAATATTTTAATTTTTTAAATATTGCTTTAGTTAAATACTTTCTCTGACTCAAATTAAAAATCAACTACTCACTATATATATAGTGAGTAGTTGAAATTATAGAATACGTAAATTTTGAAAGTTGAAACTTTTCCAAATTATTTGCATATAATGCAATGAATAATTATGTAATGTATTTATTTTTAATATGGACTTTAATAAAATTTAAGTAGTTGTATTTTACAAATTTATCTGGTACAATTTTAAAACATCATCTCGTGAACCATCACTTTTCAGGATAAATTTACAGGGGGGATATTATGTCAAAATTTAATTTACTGGTGTATGAACAATATTTGGAAGAAAAAAATATTTTTATGTTTGTCCGTAATGTTATCGTGGAAATCCCTTTGTCATCCTCCTTGCCAACTTTATCTCATAAAATCCTACGCACCCCAAAAATTTACTCACCCTCGCATACTATTACTCCCTCCTTTTCGTTATATTAAGTACATTATGTTTTCGGCCACGAATATGGATCAACGTCTGCTTACAACTGTACCATCTGTTGTTGTTATTGTGGTACTAAGCCCTAAGACTGGTCTGATACAACCCTCCATGCTAACCTATCCTACGCAAGTCTTTTCATTTATACATAGTTACCACATCCCACATCCACCCTAATCTGCTTAGCCTTATTCCATCCTTGTCCTCCATCTTCTGTCCTTACCCCACACACTTCTCAATAATACTAATTTTACAAGACCCTCATATCTCAAAACGAGGCCTATTAATCTATCCCTCGTCTTGGTCAAAGCCCTCCAATTGTTTTCTCTTCCCCTATTCTGCTTAGAAATTTCTGATTAGTTACTCTATCCACGCATCTGATTTTCAGGATTCTCCTATAGCACCACATTTCGAAAGATTCTATTCTCTTCCTTTCTGCAACTCCTATCGTTCACGTTTTGCACCCATATAATGCCACACTCCATTCGAACATTTTAGTAATCATTACCTAATATTCATACTTATATTAGCCGTAAGTAAATTCCTCTTTTTTACAAAAGCCTTTCTTGCCTGTGCTATCCTACTCTTTTTGTCTACTATACTTCTACCATCCCCAGTCATTAAGCTGCTCAAGTATCAGAATGCCGTACCTCCCTTCGATATACCCCTTCCCAATCTAATACCCTTTGTTATTCCACTATATCCCTATCTATACGTTCCAAAAGAGCTCCGTAGGCTACTTTGACATTAAATGTTCAAAGTTCGTTCAATCACTACCGACACTCAGAACCAAGTACGCTCCATTCTGCCATCAATATTTTAAAAACCAACACATCCAAACTTTTTAAATTTCTAACCTCCCACTGGAAAATAGTACTTAATGCATAATGACAGCCAACTCTTCCGGTCTCAAAGTCGCAGTAATGCAATACAAACAATTCAATTTTATCAAATTTGGAACTTCAAAATTTTAACAGTACACATATTTTTGCATGTAAATAAAATGGTAACTGGGATAAATATTGCTCAATAAACTACAATAAGGAAAGAATCTAGGACCAATTATGGAAAAAGTAAAATAAAATGAAATGGAAATAAATCTGACGTATGTAAATATAGGAATAAATATACTTATTCGAACCGGAATGGAGTAGACAGAATTTTAAGAAATATTTAAATAGAGTACCATTTGGAGGACTTTGAGCAAGAGACATGAGGGTCTTGTAAAATTAGCTTTTGAGGATTGTGTTTGGAGTATGAACATAAGAGGGAGATCATGGATGGAATGCGCTAAGCAGATTAGGGAAGGTGTGTGATGTGGTGCCTATATCAAAAAGTAAATTCTTGCATAGGATTGGTTAGCATGGAAAGTTTCATCAGACCAATCATAGAACTGAATACCATATCCCATTCAATTCTGTTCCCAAAGTTGAGTCTTAATACTTCGGTAATTAAGGGTAGGACTGGAGGGACGAATACTAACACAAATTAGAAACGAATTATGTAATAACTATAAATCAATTTATTTATTAAAAATAATTATGAATTTGCTTTCGATTACTGATAAATTTAGACGAACACTTTAGGAAAAAAGTGTTAAAAATTGTACTTAAAGTATTTCAACGAAACATATGATGATAAAAAATTTAATTAAAATATACAGTTTCCTTTAGTAAGTTTAAAGAAAAATGATAAAATTCTAGATTTCCAAACATATCGGCACAAAACTTTTACAAAACATTAATAATTTACTTATCAGTATATTTACATGATATTGTTCTTAGGAACATTCAGCAATTAACATATTAATCCATATAAAACAAAATTATATTTAAACATTTTTGAAACAAAGTAAATAAATATCATTTTTTATGAAGTAATTTTACATTTGGTAACTAATTTCTGATATTTGATGATTTTAATTTTTTAGAGAGTAATTTTACAGACTAAATTGATGGTACGTATAGCAGTTGGCTTTAATTTTGCGTAAAATAACTTAAATTACAAATTTATACCCGTTTTTTTCTTTCTAAAATGTTTCAATGTAATGAAAAGATATTAATAAATCATTTATTAATGTTTTTTAAAAAAACTGATACTGATTTGTCTACCTTATTACATTATGCCACAATCAGTCATATAAAATTTAAATTTCTTAACGGAAATCACAATACCGTATAGTTTGACTGTCTTGTTTTAAGATCTGTGAACAAATAAATGAAATGTAATTTACGGTTTTTTATTACCCATAATAACGAATGAAGAAACAACGCAAGTTAAATTTATAATGTATTCTATGTAGGGATTAATCTCACATTGCCAAAAATCTAACTTAACATTGGTACTATTATGAGTGTATAGAACTGCGTATATATTGTGAATGTTCACGGTGAAAAATTCTCTTAATCTAATTTCTCATACCAAATGAAAGTCCTCTTTATTTTTATGATTATATATATATACTTTTATGTTTGTATATATATATATATATATTGTGATAAAAAAGGCGGATTTTGTAAGGTTGTGGCGTTATGAGGCGCAGTTCGGCCAACAACAATGGCTAGTCGGCCGAAAGATGGTGGTTCCCCGCGGGGGAGGCCCGCCGAGCGTGTATAAAAAATGACGATGGTGAACCCCCGCGGGAAAACCCCGCCGAACGAGTTTAAAAAATGAGGGCGGGGAACCCCGAAATGTTGTGAAATAGGGGAATTCCCGTCGGAAGGTTTAAAAGGGAAGCCGATGGGTGGCTCGCGACCAGACCCCAGAAGACAGGCGAGTGGAGGAGAGGAGAGGACGTGGTCCGACACCAGAGGGCAGAAGGCAGGCGAGTGGAGCAGAGAACGGACGTGGACCGAGCAGAAGTGAAACAAGGAGAGGAGAGGACGTGGCTCGACCCCAGAAGGCAGGCGAGTGGACGGACGTGAGCAGACGCGATCAAATCCTGCAAGACGCCAGAGAGACGCACAAACATTCGAGAGGTGGATGTTTGTTGGCCCAGTAATTGTGGGTAAGCGATAAAAAAAATTGTGAAGCTTGCTCATTGCTCTGGATAAATTAATATTCAATGATTTTTCTTTCTATTTTCAGCTACTGCATACTCAATCTCTTGAGAGACCCAAAATCCCCTGAGATTAAGCCCGTGTCTTCAATTAATAAATGTTTTATGCACAAAAAAAGATATTACAATATATAAAGAAGACTTTCATTTCGTATGAGAAAGTAATGAATTCTGATACATTAAAATTAAGTAATCTTAAGTTTCATTTTTATTCACAAATATTGAAGTTAAGTGTTTGATAATATTCCAAATATAGAAAAAATTCTAATTTTAACAATGCCGTCGTCCAGTATGCGACATAAACATTTAATTTACAAACTATTAATTTTACATATTTTCCTTCATTTAAGCCATTTTAACAAACTACTTTTCAAGAGTATAAAAATTGAAGATATTTAAAAAAGAAAAATATTTTACATTATGAACAACTTATGTAATCTACGATGTAAATACATGACCTCTCCTTAAGTAATGAAAGTTTAATTTTTTTCGGAGAGGGGGGAGGGGGTTTTAAATTTGCGTTTACCGATTGACACCCGCAAAATCCAAAGTCTGCGTCTTGCGATATTGCAAGGGACACAGGGCGGCCACGACACAAACGATGGAATGTCCAAATTAAAATTCCTGCTCCCACGAGCCATCCTCGCAATTAGCGCTTCTACGGCTATTGTCGCCATTGTTATTGTTGTGGGATTAAATTTTGTACTCTTATTAGGTGTCCAGCGCCGAGAATTTAATTAAAATATCATTTTAAGCTGTCAGTAATACAGGGATACGTTTCGCAACAATACGGTTGAATGCACTAAAACGCAACGTCGAGCATAATTAAACTATAAGTGTGAATTCAATGGAGCCACGCATTTATGAGTTAATATCCTCCCATAGACGTATAATTAGTTTCTATATTTATTACGGGACATCATTCAGATATTCAGTTATTACTTCGCCGCCATTTTTCAGCTTTAAGGTCCATTTATGCGACCTTCCTCTATGACATATACTCCAAAATAATTATAGATGTAAAATCGAAAAATCTAGTTTGTAATTTTTTTATTGTAATTTCTCCTAGTTATTTAATTCTCATTCATTTATGAATGATGTTACAATTATTTCATAGCTCAATTTTGTTATTCACAAATATATTAAACAAATTTTGTTACAATTGAATGATTACAGCATGTATTGTAGGTGTCATTCTACTGTGCATCGAAACTCTCGGTTCAAACAAAAGAATAACTTTAAATAGATTTAAGATTCTCTTTGGTTCCAACCGACCGACGCGACGCCAGCAGACTTCAATTTCATGTTCAATTGCGGTCTGGTTCTGCATCAAGACAAGAACGTCCTCATTGTATCCTCAAAATTGGCTTCATCCCACATTATGTAATAGGCGTAATAACATAAAATTTATGGTGATGTATCCTACTTTAATGCCCTGGGCCAACAAAGGTTACTGATGGTCAAAGACTCATCCAGTGGATTAGTCCTCCTCAAAAATGACAAGACGCGGACGACATTATAACTGAGATTAGGTATTACTAATCTGATAATTTATGCGCTTGTTTCCTTTGGGCATAAAATTATTTATTCGCAATTGATATACTCAGATACACATAATTACTCGTTTTTTGGGAGTAGGGGTTAACAGATTACATGAGGGTGATCCAGAAACAGAAGACTCCTTTTTAAAAGCATAGGAAGGGAATTGAAAAAAGGGGAAGTGGAAGGTAGAGCAAGGTAGGCAAGGGTTGACTAGAGACCCTGAGCTATAGGTTATGAATCCGGTGATTCACTTAAAAGAAATGTAGGGAAAACCCTAGAAAACTTGCATGAGGTAGGTCGGGTTATTCGGTACTATTCGAACGCCCTTCCGAATTACGGGAGAGGACTTTGCTGTGGAGTGGTATATAGAAGCCCTTCTACGTGTCTCCACCACTTTTGAGAGGCAGTTAGCCGACTGATCCAATTGGAGCACCGGACAATTCCTACCGTATGTCCAAGATCTTCGACCCTAGCACATACAGCTCCTAAATGAGATGAAATTGCCTTGGCATATTATAACCTTGAAATTAGAGAGAGAACGAGGCATTCCCGAAGGTACGCCCCATTATCAATACCTGTGAGAGAAAGCTCCCAGCGTGCTTATATTGCCTGATATCGGAAGATTAGAGATCTACAAGATATAGAAGAAATATACGAATTTCAATTAATGACAAAAGATAGGTAGAAAAGTTATAACCAATATGGATGGTTAAAAATTTTTAAATTCAAATATAGACTTAAAATATAGATCTATTAATTAAGTTTTCTGTATTTTAGTAAGCGTGTAAGGGGGAAAATCCATTAATATCTCTCCCTTTTTACATTATTTTACTTTTAGACTTTTCGAAAGCGTTTCGCCCATAATTGTTGCAGTCGTCGTGTTGGAGGTCCACGACTGTGTAACTCCTCTACTAGTTTATTTTTATGGTCCATAATTTTATTTATAGTTGTCAGATATCGTTGTATTTCCACTCTTATATATTGAATCCTAATATCCTTGAGTAGAGTATAACAGCAAATTTACTTTTTGTAACAAGAAGACTGATTTTTCCAAAGTACAGGTGGACATTCCGAACTCTCCTGCTGGTATCAGTTCTTCAAATGTTAGTTTACTCAAGGTAAACGTACCATATTCTGGATTCCTAAGGTTTGCCCTGTATCACTTTCACGCAAATGGAACGTAGGATCCTTAAACTATATCCGTAGTTAACTTTTATCGCTGGTGAGAATAGGATATTCCTGCTTCTCTCTCTCTCTCTCTCTCTCTCTCTCTCTCTCTCTCTCTCTCTCTCTCTCTCTCTCTCTCTCTCTCTCTCTTGCTTTTAAGGCTCGAGGCATCTTGATCAGTTTGCCGAAGTCCGTAAGAGCTGTCCTCTGATGCTGTCGGAACAGTTGGCCAGCTGCCTCCTAAGCTGGTGGAAGCTACGACTCCACCGCCAAGTACCCAATAGCCCGACCAACCTTAGGGTTTCCCTGCATCTCCTTCAGGTGAATACCTTAAACTATACCCCGAGGACGCTACTTAACCCTGGACTTTCTTCCTCTCCCTTTCGCATCTCCCATCGAAAATACCCTTCCTATTTTATTAAATGGCAGTTGCCACTATGAAGCCTGCCATCCTAAAAAATAGTTAACATTTCTCGGGCGTGGATTACCCCACGAGGGCAGTCGCTCTCATAGAAACAATGATGATGCAGTTCAAGATCGAAAATTAAATTATGTTTAGTAATGCTATCAAAAATACTAGTTCGTTTAGAGCTTTGTTTGAGATAAAATAACACTATTATTAAACTTTATATTGTGATACTGCATTCCTCATATCTGGTACATCTGAAACTATATTAACAGAAAATTTAATATGATACATTCATTGAAGGAAGTCTTTTTCACATTTTATGAAACATTAATCTTGTTAAACGGAGGAAATCATTTGCATTAGGATCCACGCCTAGTATGGACCCGTTATCACTATTTGTCATTTGTGATTGTAATGTGTTCATAAATTTAATGAAGCGTTATAGGACCGATTCGTCTGCTCGAAAGAGTATCTTGCTGCCGAGAATCGCATGAACGCCACGTCATTAACATATTCGGGCTGTTCGCATTAATCTGGCTGCCTCCTGTTACTGGGATTAGCTTCAAAGTGATATTAACAGTCAGTATATTACAGTCGGCGGTCGGGAAACTGTTTCCAATGCAAGTCCGCGTAAATGGCAAATAATATTGCGATTGCAGCGTCATACGGACCATATCAATGCTGTTTGCGGTACGCTGTAATACGCATCGCGGGGCTTGCAATTTGCTCCAAAAGTACACATCCTACAAGCTCAGGTCACTTCTTAACACGAAGTGTCACAGTCATTTTACATTTCTTAAAATTCAACTTCGTCAATAACGTAAATAAAAAACCTAATTACGCCAGTATTGAATTTGGAAATATATTCGTAAATTCTGTGATTTAATCTCAGCTTTAGAATTTACTAAATTCTGATACATTACGCGTAATTTCTCGTTTTTATCACTGAAGTAATTTGACTTCCAATCGTAAATTACACCATGGTGTCCGAAAGTTTTAAAATGCTCACTGACATATTCTGTTTTGGTTCATTTTTAGGGAATCCTAAGTGAAAGTTTCGGCGGTACGAAGAGTGGCTGTGGGAGTTTTCTCCCCAGAGCGACTGTGGGGCTCATCTGATTATGTCGGGAATGCCTCATACTCTCTCTGGGTTTTTTCAAAGTTCTCACGTCCCGAGACACCTTCACCTATTTTGGGAGGTATATGTACTGGGAATCAAAGACCTTGGGCATAAGGCAAGAGTTGTCCGCTGATCCCATTGGATCGGTCGGCCAACTGCCTACTAAAACTGCTGGAGACATGAAGAGGGGAATACTGCGACACCACAGAAAACTCGTCTTCCGTCATTCGGAAGGGGGTGAGAATAGTATCCAATGCCCGACCTACCTGATGCAGGTTTTCTTGGGTCTTTAGGTGAAACACCTGGCAGGATCTTTAAACTATAGCCCTAGTCAACCTTAGCTTCCTTGATCTACCTTCCACATCTCCCCTTTTCATTTCCCTTTGAATGCTATTAAAGGGGAGTTGCCTGTTTCAGGATCACCCTCATGTAACCTGTAATCCAAAAAATAAATAGTTTTAAGCTTTACTTAAATTATCTTACTTAATATTACAAAGAAAATAAAGCACAAAGAAGAACCAAAATAGTATAACTTAATTTTAGGGACCTCCTCATTTCTTTTTTAAAATATACGTTATAGAAGGAAGATGAAATATTTTTGGTATATTTTAATTAAATAACTGAGGAGGTCCCTAAGTTGAGCATGAAACCTTTTCAGATTAAATTATTCTATTTCTGACTTTTGGCTATTCAATGTTTTTAAATAGGAATTATTAAAAAAAATGTTCTTAGTGTAATATAAGAAAAATTATTTTTATTTTAAATTCAGTTGATGTTCCAATGCTTGTATGTGTGGTGTTTGGTCTTTGTTTACACCGCAAAAATATTATTATAACTAGGAATTGTTAAATAATAAAAAAATATTTAATTTGAATATATTCCATTTAATTATGATGATATTACATTATAAAATTTCCAAAAGAAATATAACTCAAATTAAGTTTTAATAAAAATATAAATTTACGAATAAAATGGCTCAGTCGGTAAAGCAAAAAGAATCTATGCATTTCTAAATGGCTGTTCCCGGGAACGCGGGTGACGAACGATATAATTGTAATAAAAATCGCGAATCAACGAGGATGGTTTAAGTGGAAACCGGGTAAAAATGCCGTTACCAGATGTTAACAAGGGCCTGGTGACGTCGTTCCTGGTTTGCCGTTGCCGGAGGTTCCTTTGCTGGACACGTCTCCTCTAGCGCCTCTTCTTCAGCTTAAATCTCCATCAAATGTTATCTTTTTATTTTCCGTACTACAAATGAATCTTCTTTCTCGAACATGCCGAAATTAACTTTTACGCATGTTGCTTCCTCAGCCACTGCTCTCTCTCGTCCCGACTTTCTCAGGACAGCTCCTCGGACCAACGAATACAATGCACTCCAGGCAATAAATAATGTTGTAAACGGCGGCGTTTCCCGCCTACTCGGCCTCACCAAACTACCCTCGTTTTTCGTCCTGTTGTACGAGAATACCAAAAACTCAATTATTTTTGCTTTACCGCTTAAATGTAGGGATCATGAGTCACCACATATGTATCTAGTTTCCGCAAAACTGTTATTAAAATAATAAGTCTAATATAAACCACTCAACTGTTTTCTTAAACTTTAGTATTTATATTTTACTAAGTTCAAGTATTATCCCCATCTGTCACGTTTACTTGAATCAATATATAAATTCTCCTTGAGTTCACTTATTGGAAAAGGTAATTTTTTAGGTGTAATATATTTTAGTTAATATTTTACCACAAACGTGAGCAAGTGTTACGTGTATTCAAATTAGGGGTGGGTTGTCGACGTCAGTTCCCTCGAAGGACACACAAATATATAACACTAAAATTACGCATATCGTTATTTTTAAATATTGTAATACAACTTTTAAAAGGGCTATAATTTAATACAATTCTGATAAAAATTAATATTATTAATAATTTAAGTTAATTTTGCATCAATGTGGATGTCTTGGGTATATATAAAACTGTTATTAAAAAGGATTTGTCTGAACAGACGTGTATGTATCCTATAGTCCTTAACATTTATTTAAGAAGATTTATGCACAAATTCTCTCGACTCGTTTGTCAGAGTAGTAACGCCGCAGCTCTTTCCGACGACGAAGAACTATATTTCTTCGATAAATCTTTGGGCGAATTTCAGGATGCAAGACGCAAGTCCATTTTCAGCGGCTTGACGCAAACTTATTACTTCACTTCTACGTTATTGTTGCACTTCGCTCAGCCCAATCCAGACATCCTTCACGCGGTCTAATTCCCAGCACCTCACTCCTTCATCCACCTCACAGCCAATCGCACCTGTCCCTTCCAATACCTCTCCGCCAGACAAGACAGATGGCCGAGTAAACCGGGGAAATCCCCCGCTGCCTGGCGACACGGCCACCCCTAATTGGCGCTCGCCGGACTGCAGTGGGAAAAGGATTCGCAAGGCAACAAAGGTCACTGCTGCGGTTTCCTGCGCCTTCACCCTTATTAAATTCCATTACATTCACAGCTTTATCATTCACGCATACAGAAGTGAACTTCCTTTGAGTTATGAGCCCTATGACTTGATCCTCTGATTTATCTACTTCATTTCTGCGTCAACTTCATAGTATTTGCAAAAGCCGACATTACTCCATATTAAACCTATATGCAATGACGTATGGTGCTTATGTGTTCATGTGTTATAGCACATTAATTAGTTTAGAAAGAATTATTTCTTTCGTAATTTTTTGAACCTTGATAATAATAGTATTTTATGAGAGTGTATTTCTGGTTTCATTTCTAAGACTGCCGGCATTATCCCTCCCGCCAAAGCATTTTTTGCTATCCTGTATTTTAGCTCAACATTCCGGTCTGAATTGTGAGATGCGCATGCACAGTATAATGTTTCGTCAAAAAGCATACTGGCAGAGATCGTCTCATCAGTTTTATATGTTTTTGACGAATTAATAAAAAATTACTATTTATGGGATAGTGGTTTATTTATTTGAATTAATGAAAGGTTATTTAAAATAATTAACATTTAAGGGGTGGCATTTTTAAGACTTGCATAACTCTGAGAAAATTACCTGACGAACCTGCATACAATACTACCGTAATAAGTGGTTTCTTACTAAAATTAACTATATTTATTTAAAAATATGTACGAAGACAAAATACTTTCGTGTTAGGAATTTGTTCCAATTTAATTTTAAATTTGTACATTTTTACAATAAATAAAAAGACGGCCAATAAATCAGCATATAATTTTACTGCTATTTAATTATCTAAATGCCACATTTCGAGACTTAATCAGGTATACTGCAAACGTAACATTAAAAAATATGCGTTCTATATTACAATTTTTTATATATAAAATAGATACTTTTTAAGAATTTTGATAATATTCCATTTCACCATTTACCAGCCCTTATTTAAAATCACTATAAACAAAATTTCAATAAAATCAAAACTTTATAAATAAATTAGTAATTAAAAACGTAATTATAAATATTGTTGAAAATTGTTGTGAAAATTTCAGTACTGTATATACACATATTTCTGAGATACGCTTACGTAAAAGTCACTATTTTTACAATGACAAGATAGGGCCTTCCGACTCACTTTAAAATATCTGGTAACGACGAGCTCGCTCCTACTAAAGTAGTCATATTGATCATGTCCGAGAAACTCTAGGCAGTAACACACTGTTTCTGTCTTGCAAGACAAATACACAGTATTCCGCTTCACCACCCTGCACCACCCGCAAAGCTTCATAAACTGACAATTCTACAGATCCATTCAGCACGTAGAAACTAGAACATGCCGTACTGAGAACTGTGACACAAAAGACTCAAGCATTACTGAAAAGTTACTGTTTTTCTACTTGAAGTAAATTTGAATTATGTATACGTTATTTTTACGTACATTTAAGTGTGGAATTTCGATGATTTTCATATCCCAAGAAAACTGCTTTACGATGCCTTCGTCATGTGTTACTTGTTCCTAAAATTTACTTTATTTAAAATATGTACGAACATGGTTTTAAACTTCTCCGCATTTAAATTGCCAAACTTAGATTGGGAAGGGGGAGTTTGACGGAAGTTAAGGAATTCTGCAACTTGGAAGTGTAACAACTAGGGATGGCAGAAGTATAGTAGACATAAAGAGTAAGATAGCACAGGCAAGGGATACTTTCGCTAAAAATATAAATTTACTTACAGGTAATATAAGTGTGAAATTTAGGAATTCGTTGATAAAAATGTTCGTATGGAGTATATGGGTACGAAACGTGGACGGTAGGTGTTGTGGAAAGGAAATGTGGTGCTATAGAAGAAAGCTGAAAATCAGATGAGTGAATGTAATCACTAAAGAGAAAGTTTTAAACAAAATAGGGGAAGAGCGGAAAATATGTAAGACGTTGACCAATAGAAGGGATAGATTAATAGGCCATGTTTTAAGACACAAAGGTATTGTAAAATTAGCATTAGACGGGTGTGTGTGGGATAAGAACAGAAGAGGGAGGCCAAGAATGTAATACGTTTAGCAGATTAATGCGGAAATGAAATGACTTGCGCAAGATAGGTAAGCATGGAGGGTTGCATCGACCAGTCTCGGAACTGAATTCAACAACGCCTGATAATGGCCCTATATGAAAGACTGCAACACGTAGCCTACTTTCGAAATTATTTTGAAGTACTGCATGCCATTTGATATCAATGGTCGATAGTGAAAACTGTAACGCCTTTATTACATTTACTTGCCAAGAAACATTATCACAGTGTAGGTAACCTACTAATATACTTTAATGTATATAATAATATACTTAAGGGAGCCAACTAAAAGTTAATAAAAAAATTCTTTGCCAGTGAATCAATGTTTCAAAGGGCTGGAAGACGAAAATTAAATACGAGGTTACTTGAAGCAGAAACCTATTTATGTACCCCTTTAATACGTGTTCATTTTCAATGAGTGTACACAAACTTTCCACAGAAATATGCTCCCAATTAACTGTTTGTTTTTCATCAAATTGAAGCTCTGCTGATGTATAGCTTGTTGTGTGGCGATACAGAAATGTAACGACAGTCTGTCTCTCTTAAAAATACATAATATACGTCATTCCTGTAAAAAATTATAATTCTTTAGAGTCATACAGGGAATGTGTTAGCTTTAAATTTATGAATTCGCCAAGCGTATCTTCATGGGCCGCATATTCATACTTTAATTATATTTATGCTCGCAACTGCAACGAGTCTAAAATTAAAATATATACGTAATGAGTAGGCATTATGAATGATTGGAAGTGTTTCACAAATGTCTCAGTTTTGTTCAAATCTAATTACGTTTCATTTTAATTGTGTTGTCTTTACGAAATATTAATTATTTTCTTATTTCCTTTAAATCAAGCCTATAATTTGATTCGACATGGAAGAAATTAGTATTTTTAATTTCCCATACAGAAAATTAATCATTTTAAAATTATGGAAAAAAACAATGTTGATAATTTACCTTGTTGACTTTAACAACAATTTGTATTTTATAGTTATTTTATAGCAATTTATAGGTTAAACTGCGAAAGTCGGACAACGTTTTATTTTTTTATAATCGTTAATTTAAGTTTCTTCCAAGTCCCAGGAAATTAACAACTACCTAGTTTAATGAAACTTAAGATATGTTCCCTTATTCGTCTAAACTAGTGCATAAGTAACTTGATCATTACAATAATAGTTAATAGTTTACCAAATAAAATTACGGCTTTAAATAACCATAGTGTTTACACCCCACACATATATTCACATATTAAAAGAATAAACCGTTGGGAGTAAACTATTGGTATTTGGTTAATATATGCGGTATTTATTTTTCTGGCAACGTTGTCCACGCTCTTTTCTTACAGTTGAGTACAATTTATTATTTATAAAATTTGTTTATAACTAGGAAGTGCGTCCGCATCCCCCCTTTTGAATTCCCTTCCTATGCTATTAAAGGGGAGTTGCCTGTTTCAGGATCACCCTCATGTAGCCTGTTAACCCACAAAAATAGCTGGGTACACAGGCATACCTGGGTACGTATTTTTATTAGCCCGCTATAGTATTAAATTCAACACTAATCTAATTTAATGTAATTTCAGCGCCATAGAGTGCGTTGGGCTTCTATTCCCGAGTTCTAAGAACAATTGTACATAGTCTTAATAACAGAGATAGATATGTGCAATTGAACTACGTGAATATTTTCGTATTTGCAATTTGTAGATACTCATCGTGTTTCCAATACCCGTAATAATTTTCAATTCCTACTCGTAATTACGGAGATATCACTGTGACATCACTATTCATTCCGCTACAATATTTAGCCCCAAAATTGTGTTTTTAACAACTTTTCAATTTTATCAGATACCAAAAGCATTCAAATAAAAAAGGCAAAAAGTTTAAAATATACACATAACCAAATTTATCAAAAATTTGTTTTTTACACATAAGCTTACTGTACATCCGATGAGAAAATAAAGGCGAAGTTTTACTTTCATGTCCAGTACATTGTAGATAATGTTTAAAAGAAAATATTTTCAGTTTATAAGATTAACTTAAATAAAAGTTGTATCACAAGTACATTGAATTGTAAATTTGATGATTGGTTTGAGGAAGTTCAATATCGCATAATCTTTTAAGCTGACTGCTGCTGTTAGCAGCTGTCTATCTGTTTCTAGAAATGTATTTTGAAACTAAGACGAGTATAATAGAACTGGGCTGAATATGTAGTAGGCGGACCCGTAAATCCAGCCCGAGATGATTAAATCGACATGATCAAAGCTGAGCCGCTAATGCCGCGAGAAGGGATACTGTATTGGCAAGAAATTGAGATTGATTGCTCCTAGAAAGCCGCAAAGAGCTCAGATAATCTGACCATCACGCTGGGCTTAAAGCCTATTATATAACCATCCATTACCGTTTATCTTTGTTTAGAAAACCTATATGGAACACCTTGCGGACTAATATTACATAAAATTTCTTTTCATATCGAAGTTACTGTATTTGGAAATTCGAGTTTAATGTAATAAATAAAGACATGTATAATTTCTTGTAACCGATCGCCGGCGAGGAGTCGACATGATCGGATTTGTCGTTCGTGACAACATTTTAGTTGACGACTGGAATCCGTTATCCGCCTTCTGAAATCCGGGAATGCCAACATGGTCCATAATTAGCGAGGTATTCCACATCACAGGACCTGTAATACCTGTCATCAGTGAAGAACCATCATATTTGATTCCATTGCAAAACCTCGCCGGTAATATACTACTGAATCTGTTCAGCTAAACAGAAATTCTAATCTTTTCGCTTTCATGACAACAATAGTTCTTCCATTCATTCATTTTATCTTCAGTCTGTCAGAGACCTAGAAGTGTAACATTATACGTTGCTATATAACCCACCTAATATATCGATCAAGTCCTCCCCTCATAAGAGACAATCTTCTTTCGCTTACTAAATTAATACTTGCATATTTTGTTCCGAAATGTACTTTCCTTGGAGGTCTAAATTAAGTTTAACTATCAATTTATTAAACTATTAAATAGCATTCAGAGAATCGTCGATGTGATTATATAGTACCGTAATCTGCATACTGATACTTATGAACGCGAAGCTGCTGTTAACATATGCAAAATGAAAAAATGTCTTTTATTCACGACAATCGTTTAAAATACTAGTTGTGTGACGTGTGTCGCTCACCAAGCCTTTAAAAATTAATATTTTATAAATCCCAAGCGAAATGGATAACTCAGTTATTATGCTTAGCGTACCACCAAAGTTGTCACATTACACTAACCATAAATAAACATGTAGTCTGTGATACATCATTCAAATTTCCTGTTCTCAACTTATTTACTGAACTAGAATAATGCTACGCAGGAGGAAAATGGAAATGCGTTTGTAAAATTCAATTCCTTCAGCAGTGATCCGTTTTTTTGGAAGCACTTATGTTAGAGATTGAAACTGTAATTATACCTTTGGTTGAAAACTGAATTATAGTTTCTCGACCTTGACATTTAAAATAGGAAAAATATTGGAGGTGTACCAGATTTGATTTTTCAGTTTCTTTCAAAATGTATCGCTTGAATTTAAGGCTGATTTTTCTTCATCTTCAGTTTCGATTGATGGTTCTTACTACCGAACGAAATAATCAAGGTTTTCGGTATTATGGGTTTTGTGCTGGTGGAAAAGACCTATTATAACATAATTATAAAATTAACTAAATTTTATTTCTATAATAAAAATGAGATCTCGTCCAATAAAATTGTTCTAAGCAAAAACTCTGAATAATACCAAAACAAAAAACAACGTTTTTTTAGATTTCCAATTATTACCTTTATTTTTATTTGTTTCTATTTCCCATTTTAAAGTTTAGTGGTTTTTCCTTTTCATTTTCACCTTTACTTAGAATTATTTTACCCTTTTATTTGATTTTCATTCATTTTATTTTATTTATTTATCTTTATTCTTACTAGTGTAGTTTTATACTCATGCAATAACCAAAGGGAAGTCAACGAAAATGTTACAGTTGCTGAATCCAACGACAGACCATCTTTAATACCTGTTGAAAGTACGCCCTCTGCAATGTCATCAATAAATATATTAGAGATTTCTTCGATTCTTCTTTCTAAGTTTTTTCTTTCATTTCTCTTTAATTTCTAAAATCTTTTCCGAATGCAATTTTTTCTTTGTTAACGCCACTGGATATTTATTTATTAAGCGCTTATGATCGGGCGTTACTACGCGGATTAGTGTCTTTATCTAACGCGGATACGTATGTACTGTTCATGTACAGTTAAACATACCTTGTTTTTAAATTCCCCTCCGAATTTTTTCTCATTCTAATGACTGTCTGCTTAAAAGTTTGAACTTTTATTAATACTTGAAAGTAAACTTCGTTCTTTTAGTTACTATATCTGACTGTTTGGAAATAAATAAATGATATTTGTCAGAATAAAAATTAATATAAACTTTTATTAAGTACTGGGACACGACTTATCGTTCCTTAAACCTCTTCAGGAGTAATTTAAACTCTAATCAAGAAATTAGAAAGCATGAAAACATTTTACGTGCATGTTGCACATCTAAAGAGACCGAAATAACTAATAAAGTTCGTTTTTAAACGATTTTCCGTTTCGGAGCACACTAATCATTGTAAAATAGTTCCTTGTTGTAGACCAAACACACATAAATACAAATCTTAACCAAAATTTAATAAATGTACTTAAATAAAAACCAGTACGACATATTTAAATTTTTAGTAAGATTAACATATATTCCAAAGGCGAACATATTAAATTAGAGCTACTTCTTAATATTTCAATTTAACCTTCTTTCACTTCAAAATGATGACTAATTAACGGCCGCTGTCTTAGTTTCCTCGGGAATAATGGTTCCTTCCGTCACCATTGTCCATGTATGACGTATCGCCAAGGGCTTTTGCGTTCGCAAGTAAATGCAATACAGAAAAATATCCTCATTCGCGTACAATAGCCAAAGTTCGCTAACGAAGGAGTGAAACACGGCAGTTAATTCTAATTACAATGAACCTGTTGACAAGAAAAAATTTAATGAGCTTGCAGACATTATTCATGATATTTGTGAAACCCTTCGTACCCACATTATACAACGATCGTTTCGGCCACTGAATAGATCCTAGAGTAATTAGGAGCCATCTGGCAAAGTGATGAACGGCCCTCCACAGTCTCTGACGTGCATTGTATTGCATTGTGTTCGCCTACAGTCGTCGTGTATATTCACATTAAATAAATCGACTATTGATTGAAGCTTAAATTCTTATAACTATAGCATTTAAATCTGTCGTATTAGAAAAGAAAGAACATATCGTTAAAAGTATATAAGAGTATATATATATACAGTACGGCCAGTTTTCTATGAAGGCAATTAGGAGGGTTACGAGGTAGACATTCGATGCATGCATTATTTTGAGCTTTTAAGCGCATGCGTGCAAAATCTAACCACGAAGTTCTATTTTTAAAATGGCAACCGCATTTTCTCCCCAATGAAACTTTTTCGACTTGTTGAATAGTAACTGTGTCTTGAACTTTTTTTCGTAACCTGTCCTCCTTCAGAGAAATTTGGCCGTGCTGTTTCAGATAGGATGTTTAAAACCGTACGTAGTGACGTGGGGATAAGTCATTTTGTATAGGACGCTTAGGGTCGAAACTGTCAGATAATGCCCTAAAATTTAACCACAAGTTTCCAAGGCGTCACATCCGCTCCGCGCCAATTGTTTCTGTAATGGGTCCATAACTGGAGCATAAGTACGAATAATTAACGTACGACTATTTCTTCCCTGGCTCTACAGCCCATTAAAGGCTATGGATTTTTTTTGGCTCAATTTTAATCCGTATGACCCTGCATATGCTAAATATAGCTTACCAGGGGAAAACTGCTCTGAAGGAAAAAAACCCTTACTGCTGGTTACCACGAGAGATTACGAGGGTTGCCACTCCTCGCCCCCTAACGCATATGTCCAGTATAGGCATCCTGTTCATTATATTGTTTCATATTAATGAATCTATATGCAGTATAGTGGAGGATTATCACCACCATAAAAAACCTTCAGTTAATTTGAATAAAATCTGGTTGTTGTATTGTTTATATTTTCGATTATTTCTTTTTGAAATTCAAACTGTTTTACGGCTAATATAAATGATTGGTAAATTTCCTCACATCCTAAAATTATTTAAGGTTCTAGTTTTCGGTAGTCCTGAAAGGTGTCATGCCAAAAATCACATTCCCATTCAATATTATAAGGTGTTTCATCGTCCTGTTTGCAGAAAGAACATGTAGAAGATTCTATTAAATTTAACTATTTTAATTTATAATTATATGGTCCGTGTCCAGAGAAAAATCTAACTACTTCTTTGATTGCAGTTATGAAGCTGCGTTGTAATCGTGATTCAATCGTGTATATTAATTTCTTTGATAAAAGGCATTTTTCAATTTTGTCCCATCAGGTTTGCCATTATTTCAACAGCAAATCTTTACATGTATCTTTAGATTCAACAGATTTGTTAGTAAAATGGTGGACTATGTTTTGAGTATAATGTTTTAAGTGGTACAGTGCTGCCCACTGGCGCGCAGTCAAGTCTATTGGAGGAATGGCAGAGTGAACCGGAGTCGTTTTGTATGTTATAAGGTACGTTATAACAGCGGATTAATATTTTTCTTTGGGCAACTAATAAAGTTCTTTTTACATGAGTATTAAGAAGTCGATGTCCTAGTGTAGGGGTTCCATAAAATCATATTCCTTCAAATATTGACTTATAATATAGGATGAATTTTGTATACATTTTTTGCTAAAATTAGGACCTGATTCATGACGGAGACAGCTTTCTGTGTTATTTCACCAGTATGCGGGAGGAAGAATAATTTGGAATCTAACACAACACCTAAATAACGATTTTGCATCACAGTTTTAGTGGTTTTATTGTTAAATTTCATTACAGGATGTCTTTTCAGTGAATTTCCAAATGCCATGATTCTATTTTTATCACTACTTACTAACATTTTGTTCAGAGTGCACCAGTTACTTATAATTTCCATAATCAGGTTTTCATTTTTCTCGATATCTCTCCGTCAAGATGCGCTCATTAGTGTGACTATGTCATCAGCATCAGCAATTACTGTCATTCCATCTGTCCTGTTAATTACTTTTAAAAGTGAATCCATATATATATTCCAAAAGAGTGATCCCAGAACACTCCCTTCGGGGCATCATCTCTCCATGACGTTGGAAATTGTTCCTGCCGCAGAAAATATAGAAGCTTTTCTGTGTTGGCAGTAATTTATTAATATAGAAATTATTTGCTAGGGAACATTAAGAATTGATAAGGTTTCAGGCAGTTGTGGCCACCATAAATGGCCGAAAGCCTCAGTAATGTCCACAAAAATAGCCAAAGTGTATTTAGAAGTGGAAGACCTTATAACATAAACCACATGATTGATAGCATCTATTGTGCTTCTGTTTTTTCGAAAACCGTATTGGTTGTTATCCAAAGCATTCATTTCCTCGAGTTGTAATTATTTTCTCTAAAACTTTTCCCGAGGAATTTAGGAGGCTGATTGGTCTGAATGAACGAGGATCCTGAGTTTTTTTCCTTCTTTGAATAAAATTTTTAATTCAGCCTCTTTTAATTTGCCAGGAAAAACTTTATCTTGTAAAAATTTGTTAAAATATTTTGTTAAATTTTCCTTTATAGCTCCAATAGACCCCTTTAAGATTTAATTTTTAATTTTGTCTGGTTCTGCAGCTTTTCTATTCTTGAAGTTTTTGATAATGTCTGCAACTTCTTCCTCCGAGACAATAATCTCCTCCATTCGTGAAGTTGGTTTCCATTTTGCTCGGAGATATGCGTAATCAGTGGAATCATGGTTTTTATCGTCAGGAGGACGTAACGATGTCAAAATCACCTGGTTGGAATCTAGCCATCCTGATGTGCAGTTATCATCGTCTTTCACAGTAGAGTACACACTTTGGGTTTTGATTTTCATTCTAAGAATTTTTTAGGGGAGACTCCAGATGTCATTTTATATTTCATTTTCAACAAATTTTTTTCCAGCGTTCATTTTTTGCCAATAATATGGAATTTTTGTATTCTGTATACAAGTTTTAATAAAGTGAATTTAGTCTTTGCCGAACATTATGGTCTTTAGATTTTTGTTTTATATGCATTAATTTCCTAAGACTCAGTTTTTTTTTCGTTTAGATCTGGATTCCATCAGTGACATGGTTTTAATTTTGGAGGGAGAGAAGATTTTAAAGATTTTTTGCATGCAATTAATATACAAGATTGTACGATAAGCAACATTTGAGTACTCGTATGCGAGGGTCTTCAATTAAGTTGTTTAAAAGTTTCTAGCCAGCATTTTTTATTACATAATTACTTCTTTTGTGTGGCCTATGATAAATTATTGTGGTGAATACATATTTCAGTTGTAATCGGACTGTGGTCACTTGATGTTTTATGCGCTTCCACATCCAATTTTCTATTTTTTGCAATAATGAGTAAGTAACTACAGTTACATCAATATTTCCTTCGTGGCCTGAATGGTTGGAGATTGTAGGAGGCTGATTAGGTTGGTCTACAGCATGTAAGCCTATTTCATTAAAAAAAATTAAAACTATTTCTTCTTGCTGATTAGTTTACATCTCCAGTATAAAACAATGGCCTGTTTTTTATATATGTCATCTTACGTAACACATTCCGAATTGGACTGATACGTGGTCATTGCATCTATTCTTCAACAGTCTTAATCCCAGTCTCCCTGGCCATATATGTATATATTTACATGTTTATAAAAATAAAACAGGTAGTATAACAGAATATTTTTGTAAAAAGATAATTATACCTATACCGAAGCATACTGGGACTGATAGATGCTAACATCACAGGACAATTAGTTTAGATCTCATGCATACACAATATTAACTAAAATAGATTATAGGAGGATGGAACGACGTATATAATTCGATTTAGGGGAAGATCAGTTTGGTTTTAGGAAGAATGTAGAGACAAATGAAGCAATATTGACTTTGCATCTACTTTTAGAAGAAAACAGACCTACGTTAATGACATTTGTAGATTTAGAAAAAACTTTTGATAATGTGAACTGGAACACACTTTAAAGATTTTGAAGGTGACAGGAATAAAATATTGAGAAAGAAAACTTATTCATAACCCCTATAGAAGGCAGTCAACAGTAATTAGAGTTCAACAAATCAAGAAATGAAAGCCTCAATCAAGAAAGAAGTAGGAGATGGATGCAGTCTGTAGCCCATGCTGTTTAACTTATATAGAACAGGTGATGAAGAATGTTAAAACGGAATATGGAAAAGGAATCGTACTGCAAGGAGAAGAAATGAAAACCTTACGCTTTGCCGACAATATTGTAGTATTAAGGGTATCAGAAGAATACTTGGAAACCATAATAAAAAGCATAAACGTGGTCCTGGAGGAAGAGTACAACATGAGGATTAATAGAGTGAAAACGAAGGTAATGGAGTATAGTAGGGGAAAAAGTGGAATAACAAAGGGTGTTAGATTGGGGAAGGATATTTTGATAGAAGTTAAGGAATTCTGCTACTTGGGAAGAGTAAAAACTAGGGATGGTAGAAGTATAGCAGACATAAAGAGGATAGCACAGGCAAGGAAGGCTTTCACGAAAAATAGGAATTTAGTTACGGGTAATATATGTGTGAATATTAGGAAATCGATGCAGAAAAGGTTCGAATGACGTTATATGGGTGCAAAACGTGGACGATATGAGTTGCAGAAAGGAAAAGAATAGAAGCCTTAGAAATGTGGTGCTATAGGCGAGTGCTGAAAATGAGATGGGTGGATAGAATCACTGACGAGGAGTTTCTAAGCACAATAGGTGAAGAGCGAGCAATATGCAGGACTTTGACCAAGATTGGAGATACATTAATGGGCCACGTTTTGAGACATGAGTCTTGTAAAATTAACATTAGAGGGAATTGTGTGAAGTAAGTTCAGAAGAGGGAGGAAAAGAATGGAATACGCTAAGCAGATTATAGAGGATGTGTTAGTTATGGTAAAATGGAAAGGCTTGCGCAAGATAGGTAAGCATGGAGAGTTTCATTAGACCAGTCTTAGGGCTGACTACCATAACAACAAATTAAAAAATTCATAACACCCATTTTGACTAAATTTGGTTTCGTAGTTCTTGATATTTTTATTTTATTATTCGTATCGCTATTTTATGTGTAATAAATTTCATTAAAAATATGAGTGAAAGAATAAGGTAGGTTAGTGAGAATGAATAATAAAAGAAACCCATCTACTTTCACTCTCACAGGAATGAAACAACAAGGATAGCATAAGTCAAACTGCAATGAAATGAACTTGTTTTTGTCATTGTCATTGTACACAGACTTCAATTTGTTATGCATATGTTTAATATAAGAAACAATTTATGTAGGGGTATGAGAAATTGTGCGGAACCTCCATTACACGTTAGATTCATTATAACGGAGGTAGTTAGTTTCTTTGTTAACCGTATAGCGACTGTCGATTGAAAACTCAAAACATGTTTTTTGTCAAGAGAAATAAAAACGATAAAATTATATTTGAATATTTGGTTACTCAGCGCGTCTCTTATTTCGTGTGGAACATTTGATTAACATTATAGTTCAATTTAAAAAGGGGTCATACCATTTTGTATTGAAAAGGAAACACGTTTAGTGTGACTGACAGGAATTCTGAGGACATCGGTTTCGGCTCTCCTGATGCATGAAACGTTAAGAGGGCCAGAAAATTAACCATATAAAATTATGAAAGTAATTTTGGTGTAGTCTAATAATCCAATGATTATCCTACTTCTTACTATAAAAGTTGGCAGTAAGTATATGGAATTATTATTCCTACACGGTACTGTATTCGGCAGAAATATTACTGAGTATTCTATGAAAAACAACATTTTAGCTTGCGTTTATTCGGTAGGATGGTGCGACGGATCCTCTAACCGGAATTTAATATAATCTCTCGGCTGTGCGTTAAAGAGGATGCGAAGCCCTACATTTTGCTGTCTGGCTTCTAACAATTCCAATCCCAACTTTTGAACCTTCTATCTCTGTAGTCGGAGCTCTCCCGGAATATGTTTCAGCCTTTATTTGCACCCTTTGAGGAGATTATATAGAGTTTCTTCTATACACATTCCGGGTCTCAGACTGGAGATAGGGAGATTATTATCTAGTTATAACGCTTCTGCAGGGAGATATGCTCTTTTTCTCGTAATCGTCCAAACGTCATAAAGTTAATAAAAATTCTTTCTATTGCTAATTGTTTTATGTGAAATACAAAACTTGTTCTTTAATATCTACGTTAATAATAGTCCAAATCTGAAGTTATATTCTTATAAAGGTTTGTATTGATACTTCTCAATATACAACCCAGGCTTCTGGTCCTGGATGTGTGTGGGCGGGACTGCTGTCCCTCAGGTGTTGGGATATAGCGAGGGAAAATTGTTTTGGGACCGACAAGATATTCCAATCGGTGGACCATTCGCATACTAAGCGAAAGGTATAGTGCTAACAGTTCTTACATCTATTTTTGTACCTTACATAGTATATTATATATATATATATGTCAAATACTACCTCAAATTCCCTCTTGTATTTATAAAGACAATATGATTGATAGCATGTTTCGACTTACATGACCTAGAAGTGGTTATTTTACCTGGAAGTTCTAAAGAGAAAATAAAACGTCTCCCGCCTTTACTTTCCACTGACCTGAAAGACTGAGTGAAGGACTGTACGGAAAAAGAATTCTATTCATAATCTTACGGTTCATACACATAATTTATATTGATAACCGTTGTTTCCAATAGAAACATTTTTGTTATAACTTTTAAGGCCAAGTCTATGACCTAACAGAATAAAACTTAACGCCATTTCACTACAGTATTGAACCTTATAATCTATTATATTTTAGGACAATAAACAATGTTAATGAAAAAATAATTCCATTAATCAGAATTTTAAGACATCAATGAAGGATTATAAAGTAAAGGTGCTAGAATTAGTTATGATGTACGTAGTTTTCTTTTTAATTTATCTTACTTAGGTTGTACTTTGAATGTAATAACTGAAAAATCATTAAAGAATAGAAACAATTGGTCAGATGCCTCCTAAAGTAACTGATGCATGGAGAAGGGAAAGCTGCGGTCTCGCAGTAAACTCCACTCTAGTCATGAGAACGACGTGGGACAGGTACCAAGAGTCCGGACTACCTGATGCAGTATTTCTAGAGTTTTCCCTGAGTCACTTTTAGTTATTCTTCTGGTTATAAAGGTCTCTTAACCGTCGAAAAGCGTAATTAAATCGTAGATGCGGAACTAGCGAAACCTGTGAGGCACAAATACTTTTTTTTGTCATGATAGTTAAAACCTAATGTCACTATGGGATTAAGACGCTATTTGTATGCTAGAAATATAGAAAAATGCATCGATAATATTAACATTTTACGTTTATAAACGTCTTGGTTAATGTATTACAATAATAATATAAATTTATTTATAAACAAAATTTATATATATAATAAGTAGCACATTTAATGTAAAATCACAGAAGCGTTTTCATAACCTTGCATCTTGTCTTCTCATCGCTCTGGAGGGATACTCGGTCTAGACAAGCGAATTTCAAAATTTCACGTGATCAACCTTGTTTTAATAAGACAAGGAAATGATAAATGACGGGAAGTTATAGTAAATAGATCTAAATGGCACATTTTAAAAGGAAATAATACAAATTCAGGAATAACTGCATTTTATTTCTCCAAAGATTATTAATTTTCTGATTGCATATATTATAATTTATTTATGAGTTTGAAAAGTGAATGTTATCAAATTGTTTGCCTGATTTAATAATGAAATGTGGTGATGTTCACAACTATAGATCTTGGAATTCTAATAAATTTAATGTGAAAAATGGATATAAAACCATACATTTTGTTTCTATTTTTTTATAATTGTGTAATTTATGTAATTAACATAAAATTGGTATTTGAAATGTCAAAATAATTATAGAACATAAAGAATAGTTAATTAACTATATAGAATAATAATATTTAGTTATTTATCAGTGCAGGTAACATTTTTCTGATAGAAGTGGGACCTTTCAAGAGGGCGACGCTGCTATGACTGAAAGGGTCTCCTGAGCCTTGACTGATATTGGAAATTGGAGTTTTTTGTTATGATGCATTAGTTAATAGCTATTTTTAAATTAAATAATTAATCATTCTTTTCGAGCCACGTCCTGCAACTCTTTCTGCTCTGTGATTTCTCATTTTTGTTTGTCGTAACTCCCCTATTATTACATTTTTATTTTTTGCTTCGTATGAAATGCAATAAATTGTTAATCTGGACCACTTACTATATTTAATTGTGTTCATATACCGTAATATTATTTATCCATTTAGATTTATTGTACTTAACGTATCATCACAAAAATCTTGTTGTTTAGCCAGCCAGCTGCGGTCTCTAGACATCCACTTAGCACACCAGGAGCTGCTGCCCCGCTACTTATCCCTTCAAAGCGACCCGACCGTTTACAATATGAATCGCCACAATATCTAAGATCAATACAGTACAAATAAAACAAAAATTATACGTTGACCATTAAAAGGTTATGATAATATTAAAACTAATCCGTAAATTATAAATACTCTTCTGCTCGTGTAAATAGTGATAATTCTTCACCTAATGTTAATATATTAATTATAATATCTAACAATGAGAATGAATCGTGACAGCTGTTTACATCTCATTGTTATCTCTATGCAAAGCAGCTAGAACATATATATATATATATATATATATGCTTATTTGGAAAATACTAGCTTGGAAAACTGGCAACTTTTGGCACAAAATTTATTTAAAATTAAATACATGTATTAAAACATTCAAAACTTTATTACAAATGTAATAGATCTACTTCGTTTGAACAGCTATAACTGAGTCAACTGAAATAAATTGCAAGATAATCTCAATGACATATTGCATTAACTTAGCTAGATTTTAATTTGCAAAGAGTAAGAAATAATTATCAGACTTTGTTGAAGTGGGTTTTGTCAGAATTGATGATAGCTGCGTATACTTAGGGAAATTTGCGTGTATTAACTGGGAGTTATGTAATTTATTTTTATTTTGTTTATGGTCTTATGAATCGAAATACAGCACCTCACAGCTTTGGTAGCTTCCGAAAAGACACGCCAGAGTCAGAGCCAGAGCCTCTTCTCCAGCAGCTGCAACCAGGATCAAACTGAAACCTCAGTAATGAATGAAATGCGTTTCCAAAGTGCGTCTTTCTATTGCTCACAGGAAATTGGTTTTTACAATGAGAACCACTAGGAATTTGACAGTTAGAAAGTTTTCTTCTGCTTTCCAGGATTAGACGTTTAGCTTTGTTCCGACTTCACCTCATCATCTCAGCCTTGGTCTTCCAACACTCCTTTCTTCTAATAGCCTATTATTTCAATGCCTGTTTTGTAAACCCAGCATTCTGACCCATACAACATTGTAGGGACTGCCATTATCTAATCAAATTTAATTTGGGCTTTTTTTCTTGTTTTACCTTTTGACGTTCTTTTTATTGCCCCACTTATCCTCTGAAAATTGTATACTTTGTAATTTCATATCCTAAATTTTGGGTATTGGATACCTATTCGAGCACTTTTCCTTCTATAACAATTTTTGATCTTATGGTTTTGTTATTTAAAATTTCAGGTTATATATTTTAATCAGTGGGTGTAACTTGTGTTTATATTCACTATCTTCACTATAAAATTTGATCATCGGCGAGTAGCAATGTGTTTAAATCTTCAGATGGCCCCCGTTTTATGCCAAGCGTTACAATATCTCCCTTCCATTTCTTACAAGATCATCCATGGAATACGCTAAGCAGGAGAGTTGGTGATACATTTACACCTTGATTAATGGTAATTTTTTGAGTAACCTGTTTCCCAGCATTTATCACAATCCTGGTATTTCTATAGAGCCAAGAGTTTCAATTTTTGAAACAGATTTTTTTTGTTGACTCTCACGCATCGATGTCCTGGGAATAAGTGTCAAGGGCTACGAATGTTCTACCTTCAGCTTCCCATCACGATATCTTTTTTCTTCAGTGTCCAAGCGGGCTCCATCTTGAAATTACCAAAACTATCCAATTATTTTAACTGTGGCTTAGAAAAATTTGCCTGATTACCATAATTGTTTATAAAGTATTTCAAATTTTGCGGCGGCTCTCACTATAACAATTTGGAGCAGCAACAAGAAACTTTGTAATATTTAAATTAAATAACTGGGGAGGTCCCTAAAGTTGAGGACGAAATTATTGAAATTAAAATATTCCGTTTCCAACTTTGTGTTTTACTTATAGCAATTTAATTGGTTATCTTCCCACTCCACCAAACTCAGAAATATTCTGTACTGTCTATAAAGCGCCTGTTTTTTAAAATTAGAAACAGAATAAAACATTGATGTGAATAATTTGGAGGACTTTGACCAAGAGAAGTGATAGATTAATAGGCCACGTTTTGAGACATGAGGTTCTTGTAAAATTAGCATTAGAGGGAAATGTGTGGGGTAAGAACAGAAGAGAGAGGGAACGAATGGAATACGCTAAGCAGTTTAGAGAATACATATAATATGGTAGC
Organism: Eucriotettix oculatus; assembly: GCA_034510155.1. Taxonomy (NCBI): domain Eukaryota; kingdom Metazoa; phylum Arthropoda; class Insecta; order Orthoptera; family Tetrigidae; genus Eucriotettix; species Eucriotettix oculatus. Next base: position 32,173,170 of record CM067377.1, on the reverse strand, counting down.
TATGTAGAAAGAAAAGGCTGCGCAGTATAATTCAGTATGAATGGTTGTATCAGACTAGTCATAGGACTCAATGCCACAACAACAACGTGAATAATTACATACATTACGAAAATTAATTTTAAATGCGATATTTCTTCATGACTATATATTTTCTTCGATAACTATCGTCCATTATCCATTTTATCTGGATTCTTGGAAAACCACGATAATTCACTCGTTGTGAATATCTCCGGTTCTCTGAGGACGGCTACAAAAATCAAATCGCCAATATTAAGTAATAATACAAAACCGGAAAACTGAAAGAAACGTTTGCAAATTACACGATCAATTCTAATAAAAATTAAAATACTTCGGGAATAGTAGTATTCATTTTCATGTTCTTTTCTGTATTTAATGCAAACATATGCCGGCCGACGTCATCCTAAGAGTTCGACGAAATTGGATTGTTCTGGACAGCTGATTATGACAGTTAATTGTCGGAATCCCCTGTTTAAATATCTACTTATACTGTATTTCCAGAAAAAACGTAATTTTATGGACTTTTTTGATTATACTACTATTAATCATTGTGTACTACCACATCCAAACTTTTCTTATTAAGGCTCTTTCCAGACGCAAAACGGATATATTAATGAAGCGTTACCAACGGACACTCAAGTTCCACTTTTATTTGGTGTATATTAGAAATGAAATCATGGAAGAATAAACGTATCAATCACAAACAAATCTTTAAGTGCTTCCTAACTTCGCTGCGATACCTTTGCGAAGTCATTTGATATAATAAATGGAGTTTATTATGGTTTACCATATTATTGTACGAAATTTTTATTATTTTTTCAGACATAAAATTACGTTAAAAAAGTATTTAATTTATTTAATCTTTAAAAAATGGTTTAACATTAATTATAACTTTAAATAAACAACTATTAATTTGTGGAATGGATTCAATTGGCACTGAACATATTAAATATGCATTTGTTCTGTGAAATTAATTTTATCTTTATATCTAAATGTTAATAAAGGAATTAGGATGTAATCTAATCCCCGCTTTGGGCTACTTACCGATTTTTAATAGATGTACAGATTGGTGGAATTTTTATGTAAGGTTTAATAATCATAAACATGAGGTTTATGTAGTGACTGGTTTTACTTTTTTTGGTCGCAGTTCTCATGAGATAGACAAAACTTTTGATGAAACACGAATCCACAACAACTCTCAACTGATGAAGCATAAATAGAACAATGGATTTCTGCTTGAGAACCGACTCCAACGACGGTAAAGACGAACTATTGAGTTTCGTTAATGGGCAGTTAGACTACAGAAAATTAACGTTTTGACACGTTTTGTCATTCCATCAAAACAATACACAATTGTGGTCCTTTGCTATTTCTATAGCGCAAAATGTCTAAGTAAAGTAGAAACTATAGCTGTATTCAGTTTTGAACGGCTGCTTCTTTTTATTTCCTTGACTGATAAAAAGAGTCACTGTAAATAAATTAAGGCCGAATGAGGTTTTTGCCAAAAATAGCCTCTGTTCTGATGACATTTCTGACTGCTTAATAAATTTCGAGAAGCGATAAGCGAAGAGTATCGAATTTAAGAATGTTTATGTTATCCAATTATAATGAATCAACCAATTGTTTGGTTGGTATTTTTTCAGTTACCCTCGTACACAATACCTTCATCCACCCGGCAGCCAGGACCGAAACACGCACGGTCGTAATAGTTTCGAAAAAATAGGAAAAGTTCCCCAATATTACAAAATAGAGATCCGTCCAACAACTCATTTCGCATTATCGTGATCATAGATTAATTAAGTAGGTGGACAAAATCACAGCATGTGTCACCACTAGAAACGTCATAAAAACCCCGTATTTTATTTCCGTTCTCCTGCCTCGTGCTTTTTGTGGTGACATTGAGGGAAGGCCTCTGGTAGCACTGTTAGTTCAAGAGCTGAGAGCGAAACTTAATTGTCTGCGCCAAAGCAACAGTCCCATTTAATGTGCCAACAAGTAGCTGTTGGCGATCGATAATTGGACAAACAGAGAGTCGGAGGCTCGCACAGACAGTGAGAAACTGCAAGGCGCTCTTCTCGCCATTCACAGATATACTGCTAATGACCCTTATTGTTTCTGTGCTCGCGAGGCTTCACATTGCTGCATAAGTACAATTTTGGATCAAAAGCTGTGGAGGGCAGAGGTGAAGTAACATCATCGGGTAGCATACCTCAACAAATCACGTCGATAAGTCTGTTAAGTTCCATGTCCCCGTTATTGTTCCATTCCACGGCGACTAATGAATTTCTTCAAAAAAGGTTAATAATTACTTTCTGATGGCCAAGACCTCAGTTAAGAACCAAAAATTACTTGCTCATTAGCTTAGACACCTCAACCCAACCAAGGGTCTTATACATTTTCTTACTGGTCATGGTCCATACGGACAATATCTGGGAAGAATAAATAGCAGACCAGACAATCTATGTGCCTGTGGAGAGATAGGAACACCGAAACACGCCATACTGGAATGCCCCAATTATGAGGTAGACAAGACAATAAGAGAAACCTTAAGAAAAGAAAGTCTATGGGAAATAATAAGAAACCCACCACTCACCGCGGCTCTAGAAAATTTGACAAACCTGATATCCGCTTTAGAACTGACAAAATACAGGACTAAAAATATAGAAACTTAAATATTACATCATAAGTCTTAATATACTCATCATCGGACCGGACATTCAAATCCAGGAACCGGATGAGTATAAGGACCAAAATATAGGCATCACAACATAAAATAGAATATAAATTATAGTAATAGTAAGATTATTCAAGTAATTATCTTAAACAAATTACATAACTCTGCTAATACAAATACAGTCATAAATAATTAGAGTATAAAATTAGTAAAAAAAATTTGAACCTACAACTACTCGACCAACGCGTCATGGAGATCCGGAAACGTGGGTCGTAACCGGAAAACCGGAGATGTTTCACAAACAAAATGTATAAATGTTGAAAGGATGAGGAGACAAAGAAATTAAGAATTCTATCCTTCAGCCTCTCCACGAAAATAATATAATAATAAAACTAGTGTAACAGATGATTATGTGGGGAAGAGGAAAGGCGCTGCGAGAGTTTCTCGTAGACGCTTCAGCCCAGAGTGACTGCGGGGCTTACCTGATCATATCGGGAATGCCTCCTGCACTCTCTCTGGGTACTTTTTATCAAAGTTCTCATATGCCGAGACACCTTCACCTATTTTAGGAGGTATATGTACCGGGGTCAAAGACCTTGGGCATATGGCAAGAGTTGTCCGCTGATCCCATTGGATCAGTCGGCCAATTGCCTCCTGAAATTGGTGGAGACACGGAGAAGGGAATGCTGCGTCCCCACAGCAGACTCGTCTCCCGTCATTCGGAAGGGCGTGAGAATAGTTCCCAATGCCCGACCTACCTGATGCAGGTTTTCTAGGGTTTTCCCTGCATCTCTTTAGGTGAAACACCGGGTAGGATCCTTAAACCATAGCCCGGGGGCCCTAGTTAACCCTTGGCTACCTTGCTCTACCTTCCGCATCCCCCCTTTTCAATTCCCTTCCTATGCTATTAAAGGGGAGTTGCCTGTTTCAGGATCACCCTCATGTAGCCTGTTACCCAAAAAAAAAATGATGATCTTACATGCTAAAACAAATTTAAATATACGCATATAATTTATTATTGTATTCATACATATTTATATCTATGTAAAAAAATGTATCAACAAAAGAAAAATATTGTTAAACAGGCCTGTTATTGAATCTAGAAAACAGGTCAAGTAAAATTATCATTAAAAAAAATTATATTGACAACAAAATTACTAATGCACTACGTTTCTTCCAGAATCCGTGGACCTCATCAGGTCTGCATGCAAATATGAAACAATGATATAACAAATGCATATATAAGAGAAGAACTTATTTTAGAATACAGTCATAAATATTTGAGATTGTATGATTGGTTGATAAAAAATTGAAGACATTGATTTTAGAATCTATATTGGATATTTTACCAATTGAAACTGTGGTTCTTTGATTTGACGTTTTACTGAGAACTGAATGTTTCTCACTAGGCTGATTCATATTGGGTTATTATTCTCTTTGTTTGAAATAAATAAAAAGACGGCCAATTAGTCAGAAAATAATTTTATTACTATTTAATTAATACAAACACTACGTTTCATACAACTTTGTGGACTTCTTCGGGTAAATTATTAAATGAATGAATTATTTACATTAGTGGAATTTGGTGTCGCAGACAATCTCCGGCGGCGGTTACGGTCGAAACAACACTCTTCGTTTGTTCTATGGAACAAAGATTGTAGTCTCATGCAACTCTTGAGATCTCTTATAATAAAAAATTAATGATTAGTTTTTTTATAAATTATGTGAATGTTGTACGATTTGAATAATTCAGTTACTATAAAATATATCATTTATGTATGAAATTTTAGAAACAGTAGACGATGGGGAAGTTGTTAATATACTTAATTTAGTGCAGTCTTATATTAATGAATGTTAAAAAAATAATTATATTATATTCTATAGATGCTGTTGAAGGATTTGGAATAAGTCCACCAGCTAAAACTTAACAATCAAAATGTCTGAAACTATTAATAATTTTGGACCATAGTTACTCTTACCGTCTCTTGTGAGGAAAGTAAAAAATACCTTATGAAATTGATAAACTTATAAGATTTATTACCAAAGTGGGAGCATACAACAATGCATGCATTAAAAATTTAAACTATTTCAAATATATGCATAAACACATTTATTTTGACATTTCTCAGTGGAATTAATTTTTTAATAATACCAGTTAACGCTTTAAAAAGTTATAAAATTCCATAAAGCTCATTTTAAAGATGTATTTCACCGAAATACAAGCTTCTAATATGCTTACATTTATCTGTTATTTTTTTTCATTCCTCCACATACTGTTCCTTTTCGTTATTCATTTTTAATAAATGGAAATTCTTCTTGTAATGCTTTTTCTTTTCGGTGTCATGATGAAGGATCTACCAATTATAAATTAAATTGCTTAGATTGATTGTTCATGTGTTGTATATGTGATTTAACGTAATATTCACAAACGAAAAAATATATAATTTTAACCGAAATGATAGGCAAAAATCTGACATGCATTCCTTGTGTAACTCAACTGCGTGGTCCCCGTGTGATGCGTCCAGAGGAAAGGAGTGAAAACTTACTATACGGAGAAGGGACACTCAACGGGAAATGGGAAATGCTCGAGCCCCCACATGATTGCGGACAAGTGGTGACAAATACTCAACAACGCTCTCGATGTTCTATATAGTAATTCACTTTATGATGCACACACGAAATTTTTTTTAAAAATATATTATGTTTTTAAAGATTTAAAATACGCGACATCTTAGCAAAATAAAGGACCAGATGCCTATGTTAGAAAATGATAAAGTTAGAAGACGGCACTGTGAAATAAATGAAAGTCCTCTTAAACCAGGGTTTCCCAAACATTTTCTGCAATGGAACACTTAGCAAATTCAGACAATTTAACGGAACCCTTGGCTTATTTTTTAGGTTGGGTAATTTTTACATCTATTATTTTAAGAAAGTGAATTATTATTTAGTAATTCTTTTTAAATATAAAACTGTAATATAATAAACAAAAATATTAATAAATAAAGCTCTGATGACTTTGGGTCCGTAAATTGCATATCTTGCTGATATCAGGCAAAATATTGTAACGCGTATAAAATTTCAGATAAATTAAGTTAAAATTTTGTGTAAAATTCTGTAGAGAACAGTCCTGAGGTATTCGCAAGGCAGGCACCATTCCGTGGAAAAACCAGACAAGACAAACAAAACAATAAAGTGTAGCCTGACGGGTGCAGTCTTTGTCTCAGAGGTATTTGCGTCTCACCGAAAAAAAACCGGTTCCCCCAGGATTGCTAGGGTGGTCCCTCCCAAAAATTTAAAATTTTGGAGAGGTAGGGAAGGAACGCCAACCCCATTGGAGGACCTGGGAAAAATAGAAAGAGCAGGGAGACGAACCACGTTTGAGGAGAGGAGAGTTTTGAGGTAGAAAGGACCTCGCAAGGGATTCAAAAAGTAGAGTTGGAGGTGAGAGGACGTCACGACTGACTGGCTTCGATTCAGAGCTAAGAGGAGTAGCGGCCTGCCTGTAAGGACAAGGAAACTACACCAAAATTCTAGGCTTGCTGACTGTCTCTATGCTGACCCGGAAGCTGCCTTTGTGTAAAACCCAGAACTGCCGGTCAACAAAGAAACTTGTACAGTAAGCAACCAAGGCAATAATCTCGCTCTGCTATGTGTATAAACACGTGATACAGCCCTGAGGAAAAGTAGATTGGATTTACTAAGCCTCTTGCAATATAATTTCTAATTAAGGCTGAGCTAGGAAAATCAAATTCATTAAATTTAAATATTGTAAACTTGCTTTTTAGTTTGTTAAGAATAAAAACTGTTAAAATTTCAAAGTAGATATTTATTGGCGTCCACCCATCTGAATATAACTAATATTTAATATATTTTTATAAATAATAAAAACCACGTCACAATATTTGTATGTTGAATTCTAATATTTGCTGTGGCGTCGTGCCTGTTTCTTCACTTCGACTTCATTGCAGCATAATAATAAAATCCCGCTTCGCATAAATAGGTTATACAAAATTGGAGTAAAACAAAAATAGCTTGTTTTGAAATATTGGGGTACTCTTCTGACAAACTCACCCAGAAATGTTTGTATATTTGTTTCAATTGTGAGTCACTGATTAAATCAAATAATTTTTAATATTTACTTTCATTAAAGCTACTGGTTTATCTGACGCGGAAAATGGATTTTGAACCTAGGACGATTCCTTACTATTTTTTTGGATATATTTCAAAAGACTTTATTTAAAGTTATGTAGGTGTACTAAAACCCTATGGCAAAATTCATGATCTACTTTAGAATTTAATTGTTTCAAATATTCACGTAAGGTAGGAAAGCAATTAAAATTTTTAGATTCAACTGGCAAAATACAAAATGATATTTTTTATCAAAAGATGCAATTTTATCTCTCGTATTAAAAATTTTAATACTTGTTGCTTTAATGATAAGTTTTCACTTTGCAAAAATCTTACTTTGTGGTGTGTATTAGCACTCGTAGATATATTTAAATATTAAAGGAACAATACAATTTCCCCTTATTTTATTAATATATAGATCTATATTAGGAAGCGGACAACGGCAAGCAAGTAACGATCGCGTTTACTTAAAACTAAATTAATGTCTAATTGACGATATCGATAGCCAGGAAAGAGGAACAAATCTGTACCACTTCAGTAATGGCAGGTCAGTGTTTGGGACAAAGGCCTGAGTTAGCGACCCGCAAACATCCCATTGCGACAAAAAGGACCAGGCTATCCTCCGGAAGAATAAGTGACGAATCTCGACCTGCTCCTCAGGCCATCCTTGAGAGAAATTTCACAAGCCTCGTCAGGCAGAAAAAGGCGGGTCATAAATTTATGTAAGAGGATGCAAAGCATATTTTAGAGGAGATTAGAGTGGACTCGAGAGTACATTACGTTATTATGAGGAGTAGTGGACGCAGCAACATTTTCTTCCAACATTACTATGAGTAGTGGACGTCAACTAGAAAAATAAATTCTGCTTCAATAGCAAACGGCACGAGCATCGGCGCAGACAAGCACCGAGACAACCATCATCAGATCCTGGTCTACAAGTCGGTGATGTACACGATTTATGTTTCTTGCCCCTCGTTTGTTTGAGTAAATATTAAATTTTCAATGCCAAATTGTCAATACCCACCTAAACCCTTTGATACTCTTGCCCTCCGGTGAGTTTAGTAAGAAGCAGACCCTAAAGTATATATGATGTATATAAATTAATGTTTTCCTTTATTTATAATTCAAATTTATTAAAATTTAATTTAATAAAATTGTTCATTTATATATAAAACTCCAATTTCTTGCTTAATAAATAATCACCCTGTCGCCAAAACTTCGAAGTTCAAAATGTCTTAATAGTGTTTTGTTTTCACGACCCATTTTATCGCTCAAAACTTTATTTAACCTGGATTGAAGTGGGTACACAGTTTATCACTTTCAAAGCTTCATTCATAACATTTTTTAAATTTGTGAAAATTTTTTGTCCCTCGATTTTTTTTCTGAAACATAATTTCAGAACCTTATTTGCTCCACTTGCTTTGTTTTGCTGCTTTGTGAGCTTGCCTAAGAAGGCATAATTAATGTCTTAAAACCAGCGAAATTTAACATGTTAAATGAGGAGATATTTTATAAATGTTTCACTATGACAAAATATCGAAAGCTTTCGAAATCCGTAAATAAATATTTATTTTGTTTGTTAGTAAAAAATATTAATTATCTTTCCCGGATCACTAAAATTTTCTTGCGGACCTCCTGTGGATAGCCGCAGCACTAGATGGTGCTGAGAGACGGCAATTATGCGCTGTTGAATTGCATTCCACAAACAAAGGTGCATGACGTTGATTTATTTGTTGGTCCAGGCCGTCCTTTAATTTATTTAAAATAAAATATTATCTGTACATCTCTGGGCTCTGGGAATTTCTATGTCACTCGTACAGGATTCTTGTTTACTAAACACGTCCACACTTCAGCATTTGTACCCTTGTTTTCTATTGTAGCGGGAAACAAGGAAAATTGTTTCTTTGTTTCGCAACGTTCTTTAATCGGTTCCCAAACAAACTAGAACCAAAGAAATGTATGAGAAATGCTTCCACTTTCTCCCATTAGATGCAAACGGAGTTTTCGTCCTCCAAAATGATTAAGTGGTATTATAATCCATAGTGTAGACAGAATCACTCAAAAAAAATTGCGGAACACCTATTCAATAATAAGCTACAAACTCACAGGCGAACTAATTAACCGTACTAAAGTGTGATTAGCCGAATGCATTTTTAATTGTGAAGCAGCAAAGGTCAGAACAGATGACGGGGTTAGTGAATGTTTAGGTTTGGGAAGTGACACTTATTAGGTTTGTTCGCATGAGGCTATCTTGTGTTCGTATATGTGTAGCTCGAGTGTGGCTGCTAATATAATTACAGGATAAGACCAGGTGAGGCTGATTCAAAGTGCATGTAGCCTGAAACAGGCAAATATTTGCTTTTTGGTATGATTATATACTCCCCTACTGTTTTGAGCCGTCTATCTGCTTATCTTTTTGACTTTCTGATTAATGTTTGTGTTTGGCATATTCGACGTAGATCTTTAATTGTAAAAAGATTGCATCATTTTCACTCGTACTACAGATCTAGTGAACTCTTATCCAATTTAAAATTGTATTTCTTCTTGCACTAATTTACATTTTCTATTCGTTGGTGACCAGAAGAAAGTCTTATGTTAAATCATAAGCCGTATATTTAATTATTTGCAAATTTCAGCTGATAATTTTCATAATTTAAAATAGTATTGATAAATTATTAAAATAAACATTTACGTTACGACGTTTTTAGACATATTAGTAAATATATCTAAATTTGACATAAACATTTATTAATACCCAAGGTTTGAAAACATTACAGTAAAATGTTGTATGAATATAAGCCTCACCAATGATATTGTGGTATGAGGGGAATCGGAAGAAGACTTGGAAACCATAACAAATGGTAAGAACGTGGTCCCAGAGAATGAGCTCAATATAAGGATTAATAGAGGGACAACCAAGTTAATGGAGTTTAGTATGAGAAACAGTGGAATAACAAAGCGTGTTAGATTGGGAAGGGATTATTGAAGGTAATTATGGAATTCTGCTACTTGGGGAGTATAATAACTAGGGATGGCAGAAGTATAGTAGGCATATACAGTAGGATAACATAGGCAAGGAAGGATATCGCAAAAAAGAGGAATTCACTTACGGGTAGTATAAGTGTGAATATTAGGAAACCATTGCAAAAAATGTTCGAATAGAGTGTGGCGTTATATGGGTGGAAAATGTGGCCGATATGAGTTGCAGAAAGAAACACAATAGAAATCTTTGAAATGTGGTGCTATAGGAGAATGCTGAAAATCAGATGTCTGGATAGAACCGTTAAGGAGGAACTTACAAACAGAATAGGGGAAAGGGAAACAATATGGAGGACGTTGACCAAGAGAACGTATAGATTAATTAGCATTAGATGGAAGTGTGTGGCGAAATAATGAAAGAAGGAGGCCAAGGATGGAATACGCTAAACAGAATAAGTAGAATATGGGGTGTGTTAGGTATGTGGAAATGAAAAGGCTTGCGCAAGACAGGTTAGCGTGGAGGGTTGCACCGGACCAGTCTGAGAACTGAATACCACAACAACATATGATCATCAATATTAACGTTTCTTTCTTTCTCAGCCAAAAGATACGTCCAATGTTTGAATAAAAATAAACACTTAAATTTATTATACTATAAATACGTCACATAATATCAAAAGCATTATAGTCCAAAAACAATTTTGTTTCAAAGAAGTAGCGCATAAGTATCCACTAGAACTCTAGTTGTGATTTAACATTTATTTGAAAAAGAATTTGTTAGTTTTGTCACCGCTTGAAAAATCATCCGAATAGTTAATTCGTTTCTCGTAGTAACTAAATATAATTACGAATATTTTGATCAACTCTGCCATATTACGCCACAGTAATTTTCAGAATCATTCAAACGTGGAATCTTTGTGATATGCAAAAATAACTTCTATGAAGCTCTTTCGTAAAAGACGATCCTTTCCTTTGAAATACGCTGTTGTTAGCAGCCCTTCTCAGAAAAGCCCCTTCCGCTCGGAAGGAAAAGACATTGTCCTCAAAGTCAGGCTTGTCGATAAATACGCTTACAAGCCAATTTTCTTTATGCCAATATTAGGATTCACCGTTGACAATAATACGTTGAATGGTGTATATTATAAAAAAGCAAAATTTGTAGCATTTAATTTTTTCACGCATAATAAAAAGTTGAAAAAATATATATAAATCAAGGTTAAAACTATTGAATAGAACATTTCTCCCCAGAGTGACTACTGGGCTCACCTGACTATGTCGGGAATGCCTCGTACTCTCTCGGTTATTTTTCAAAGTTCTCACATGCCGAGACACCATCACCTATTTTGGAAGGTATGTGTACTGCGGTCGAAGACCTTGGGCATAAGGCAAGAGTTGTAATCTGATCCCATTGGATCAATCGGCTAACTCCCTCCTAAAATTGTTGGAGACACGGAGAAGGGTATGCTCCAACCCCACAGCAAACTCGTCTCCCGTCATTCGGAAGGGCGTGATTATAGTACCCAATGCCCGACCTACCTGATGCATCTCTTTAGGTGTAAGATCCTTAAACTATAGCCCGGGGACCCTAGTCAACCCTTGGCTACCTTGTTATACCTTACGCATCCCCCCTTTTCAATTCCCTCCCTATGCTATAACGGGGAGTTGCCTGTTAACCTCCCAAAAAATTGACAGAAAAAATAAGTTAATGACCGTCTTGTCTCAGGTAACAGATGCAACAATATCGGTTAAATCGTATAGAAACAGTTTGCAATATTGGTAATCATTAAATTCTAATATACTTGTAGACAAAATCGACACATGGAAATTGAGATACAATTAACTTCGGTGTACAGAATATTTCTCGTGTCTTTTGTAATCTACTGTTGTAACAGAATATTAACTACTTTTAAGTAATTTTGAAAAGTAAGTTTAAATATATAACGTATCGAAAATACACACCCTCATGTTATATTAAACATTGTCCTTCCTATACACGACACTAAACGAAGACGCTTACTTCTTTAGTACCTATGAATTCTTACTTTAAGAGGTGAATAAACTGTTACTATTTCTAGCTGATCAAAAATAAATAAGCTTGAATGGTTTCTTCTATAAAATGAATGTACCTTACTTTTAAACATGGAACTGAATACAATCACGGAGTCATGTAAAATAACTGTATGGATCAATCAATTGAGAAAAGAAATATTTTACCTTAAGTAAATGGTATTCAAAACAAGTAAAAAAGAAATAGGTAAAATTTAAATGTAAGGGATGATATTAGAAGAAAATGACGTTTTGAAAGATTTACCTGAATTTGTGAAATTTCTCCAATTACTCCCAGGACAAAAGAATTAAAACTGGAATTGTAGGAACCTGTTATTCAGTATTTTTCAATCGCACAGTTTGGTAATTTTCTGAGTGTGTGATAGATGGCAGCTATTGGGATTGTTCCGAGATAATATATCTGCTGAATAATAATGTAACGTACAGAAAATAAAGTATCATGGAGAAAAAGTAAGAGAAAGCTGAAAGAAATCTTTAAATAATTACATGAATACACCATCCAAGAGAATAAAACTTCCAAAATTAGCAGTTCATAAAAGGTAAAAATAGAAAAACTTTAATTAAGACACCCAAGAGAATAATGGCTATGTCAATTATTTTCCAGATTAGATGGTGGTATTAACTGTCGCGCTCATAAAGGTCTAATGAAAACCTGAGATAAGTTTTTAAATTTCCATTTAATTCATCTCTTATGTGTTATTTCATGCTTTCATACCAGAAAAGAATGTTATGACAGCACTACGTATAATATCTTAAAAGTATTTATTGGTTTATTTACGTATATAGAATTGATGGAACTATTTCCTTTCTACACAATTAATTCGCCTTCTCTACCAAGTTATAAATATCGTAATAAATTATTCATTCACTTCCAATCGTTCGATTAAGTAAAATTTAGCTCATATACGAATCAACTTTTAACCTGTCTACACACTTTTGTTTACTTTCTCCATAATTCCTCAGAGGTTGTTTCATTTTGTATAACTTAAGGTCCAATATGGACCCCATTAAATATTTTCATTCAAGAAAATTTCTAGATATAAACTCAACAAGTAGAAAAGATGGAACTGTGGATAAAGCTAATAAAATATTGTAATATTGATTTATAGAGAAATATTTATTAAATCTTGTATAAAATTCTACCATGACTAATTTCACACTATCTTATAATTAGCTCTCTGTTATACTTTCTTCTTGTAAAATATAAGGATGTATTAGGTCAATGCTTTATTCAATGTTTATGTAGCTGTAGTATCACATAACAGGGAATCACTTCCTATTAATACCATCGTTGTATATTTTTTCATTAATGTGCCATTCGTTCCAATATTTAAATACTACTTTTGGTATCAAAATGCGTTTTCGACTTGTCAACCCAAATAAATGTTCCCGCAATGGTAACATAAATTTTACCGAATAGTATTCAATCGCTACAAAATCAACGAATTGAGCAGAGAGAGAGAGAGAGATCATTGGGTAGACTTCGGATACGATCATCATTAACAACGATGTACAGCAAGAGAGGGAGTGGAAGTGATGTATATAAACATGAGTCGTAAACCTCAAAATTTGAAAACGTTAGTCGTTTAAATTAAAACTTAAATTTGTTAAAACAATCATTTCATTATATATCCAGCATGGAATTCAAAATATTATTAAACTATTACGTAAAGAATACTTGAATACACTCTTTCATTATGAAATAAGCTAAAAAAATTAATAAAATTGTGCAGACTCAGAACATTGAATTTGTTATGACTAAAAGTTAGAAGGTACAATAATAGATTTAATGACATGATAGTATAGTTACTGCCTTTTAATACGACAAATGTTTTCATCAAAGAAGACGGACAAATATTGCAATAGAAGCCTGCAATCCATATGACATGTTCGCAGTGCGTTCTGCATAACTTGTAGGTAAGATATTGATACTTTTTTTACTTGACCTGTTTTCTAGATTCAATAACAGGTCTGTTTAACAATATTTTTCTTTTGTTGGTACATTTTTTTACATAGATATATATATATGTATGAATACAATAATAAATTATATGCGTATATTTAAATTTGTTTTAGCATGTAAGATCTGTTACACTAGTTTTATTATTATATTATTTTCGTGGAGAGACTAAAGGAGAGAATTCTTAATTTCTTTGTCTCCTCATACATTTTGTTTGTGAAACAACTCCGGTTTTCCGGTTACGACCCACGTTTCCGGATCTCCATGACGCGTTGGTCGAGTAGTTGTAGGTTCAATTTTTTTTTTCTAATTTTATACTCTAATTATTTATGACTGTATTTGTATTAGCAGAGTTATGTAATTTGTTTAAGATAATTACTTGAATAATCTTACTATTACTATAATTTATATTCTATTTTATGTTATGATGTCTATATTTTGGTCCTTATACTCATCCGGTTCCTGGATTCGAATGTCCGGTCCGATGATGAGTATATTAAGTCTTATGATGTAATATTTAAGATTCTATATTTTTAGTCCTGTATTTTGTCAGTTCTAAAGCGGATATCAGGTTTGTCAAATTTTCTAGAGCCGCGGTGAGTGGTGGGTTTCTTATTATTTCCCATAGACTTTCTTTTCTTAAGGTTTCTCTTATTGTCTTATCTACCTCATAATTGGGGCATTCCAGTATGGCGTGTTCCGGTGTTCCTATCTCTCCACAGGCACATAGATTGTCTTCTCTGCTATTTATTCTTCCCAGATATTGTCCGTATGGACCATGACCAGTAAGAAAATGTATAAGACCCTTGGTTGGGTTGAGGTGTCGTCTCTAAGCTGTAATCTTTCTCTTATGTTAGGTAGAATTTCGTACACCCTTCTCCCTTTATTCGATGAATTCCATCTTTCTTGCCAAATGTTTAATATTTCTTCTTTAATTTCTATTTTGTATTTGCTTCCTTGCCTAAAATTTCTACGACTTTGCACTGGTTCTCTTTTTTGAGCCAGTACTGTGCGCTCCTTTTCCTGATTTCTAGATCCAACGGGACAACAGCTACGAGAACTGTTAGTGCTTCTGAAGGGGTTGTACTGAAGGCACCTGATATTCTTAACAAAGTTTTCCGCTGAATTTGTTGGATTTTTAGCATTGGTTTAACTAGTCTCAATCTATGCGCCCATGTGCTCGCATAAAACTACGAGCAACAGCGCTAAGCGGTTTGATGCAATAACGCTGCAACCTACCACAGGTGAATAAAAAGATGCCACCTAGCGGCTAGTGAGAAAAAAAATCCGTATTTTCAAGACAAGTTGAGCAAAATTTCACATACTTATTAACTAGCATTCGTATATACGGTAAGTATTTTCGTTCCAAAAATTATAGACACACACATAGATTTTGGTAATTCTTGTAGGCCCAACTGCTTGCCACATTTCAAAATTTCTCAGAAATAAATTTTTTTTGACATATATATAATTTCTTCCAATATGAATAAATTCATAATTTAAAATTGCTCATATAAAATATGGAAAAGGAATCATACTGCAAGGAGAAGAAATGAAAACCTTACGCTTTGCAGACGATATTGTAGTATTAGGGGAGTCAGAAGTAGACTTGTAAACCATAATAAATGGCATGAACGTAGTCCTGGAGAAAGAGTTCAATATGAGGATTCATAGAGACAAAACCAAGGTAATGGAGTGTAGTATGGGCAACAGTGAAATAACAAAGGGTCTTAGATTCGGATGGGATATTTTGACGCAAGTTAAGGTATTCTTCTACTTGGGAAGCGTAATAACTAGGGATGATAGAAGTATAGTAGACATAAACAGTAGGATAGCATAGGCAAGGAAGGCTTTCTCGAAAAAGAGGGATTTACTTACGGGTAATATAAGTGTGAATATTAAGAAATGTTGCTAAAAATGTTTGGGAGGCAAAGGATGGAATACGCTAAGCATATTAGGATGTGGGTTGTGCTAGCTATAAGGAATTATAAAGGTTTTCGCAAGATATGTTAGCATGGAGGGTTGCATCAGACCAGTCTTAGGACTAAATACCACCACAACAAAATACTGTTTAATATAATAAAAGTCTCCTCATTATAAACTATTTAAAAAATTAAGTTTTCTATTAATTATTTACCAAATATAAATGCAGCTGATGGATATGATGCGAAATATATAATTTTACGATATAATGAACATTTTAGGGATGGCCACACACTGGGAAATGGCGACATTTCGCTATTTAGTCTCAAGTCTTTACAAGCACTAGTTCCGGTCGCTGCCACTCGCAGCCGATGTTAACACAACACTGTGCATGTGTTTTTCGCATTGTCGCTCTGATGACTCATTTCCAACATCACTGTTGTCTTATGACTCGTTGGTGTACAAAACCAAATAATTACAAGTTACCTAAAGTACTACAATATTATACAACCATATTCTTTTATTTTCAGATATTTCATCATTCCCCCGACAGAAGGAGAAAATTATATATTTTTTAGTTATCTTAATATTTCTTTATAATACAGTACTTTACAATAAATAAAAAGAGGGCCAAAAATTCAGCATTAAATATATCACTATTTATTCAAAAAAGCGACGTTTTGAGACTTCTTCAGGCTTAATACAAACATAATATTACAATAAATTAAATATAAGTTCTATGTTACAATTTTTTCATTTATATATAAAAACATGGTTAAAAACTTACAAATTTATCAATGTACTATATACTTTAAATAACTTTATTATTCAAACCAATACATATTTTTTAATTAATTTTCTTTATCTACATACATAGATCTATATCTAGACATATTATACCTATACTTATATGTAGATATATATGTATATATGAATGATTTCCTACTCATTCCTTCATTCAAAGTCGATTCTATATTAAAAGAATGCACATCACGCTCAATTCGTGTCCAACTGTCTTTTTTTTTCTGCAAGTGAGGTAAACGCCTTTGTCTGTCAGTTTCTTCTGGCTTTTGTTGGCTGGGAAGACTCCGTGAGGTTAGTAATTCGCCGTAGGGATGTTCGTACGAGAGAAGACACGTCCCTGATGGCTGACACAGGATCAAATATTAACGCTGCCTGAGCGCCAAAGCCACACAGCTATTTTGCTTCGCGGTCTAAGGACTCTAAATCGTACCTACGATGCAAAACAGAATGCTGCCCGTGTCTTGAATAAGAAAGTGAGCTATCTTACAGATAAAAAAGCCTTAAAACGCCAACTTTCTTCTTCGTATTTTAGTCTCAAAGATATTTATTTCAACATTACATACACTAACTCAAATAATACAATATTATTAATTTAATTATACAGCCATATTATTGACATAATTAATTAACTGACATGCAAACAAGATTAACAGGCAAACATTACTGAAATAATTTAACTAGCCGAACGTTTCGATAAGAGCTTAGCATCTTTTACTACCGGAAATAACATATATTGATATTTGAGATTATCGAATTTACTAAATGTATTATTTTCAAAACTGGAACTGAAACCATACTGCAAAATAATTTGGCGTATGAAAAATAAAGATATGCAGCTCATATTCTTAATTAAATTATTTTATACATTAACTTAATAATATAAACAATTGTTGGTTACTTCATATTTTGCTAGAAAATATGGAATAATTTTGCCTCAAAACATATTGAAATGTTTATTTTTTTTAAAAGTAGTAGTAATAGTAATACCTACATTCAAAATTATACATGTCTCACTACTGTAAAATTATTGAATTGTAAAGCTCTGTCGGTAAATAATAGATATCTCTTTATTTTTTTGAGTTAGGCGAAAACTCCAACCGCAATTGAAAACAATTAGTCTGCGTTTGAAACTACTGAACTAACAATACAGTGTTTCGGATTTCTCTTAAATCGAAGTTATATATCACGAGTGCAGTAATGATAAATGGTGAATAAAATGAAAACTTATTGATTTTGTATTATTGAAAAGCTCGAAACAGAAAGTGATGTTTATTTTTTATAAAAATTATGTTTTGGAAGAGAAGCATGAGTAGTTAATCTATACTTCAGGAAACAAAGATGTAGTCTTCCACATAAATAGAAATGGAATGTATGTATGTCCCGTATGCGAGCCGATACCATTTATCAGATTGTTATGAAATTTTAGTGAGTTGAAGTACTCACCCCAGAGAAGGTTTCTGTCGATCTTTCGAAAATTTTAGCCCCATCCTTCCCCCTATCAGGCCAAGTAAGGTCTCACCTCCCAGCAGTTTCAGAAACAGCTCAACAGAAGCCTCGCGATTCGACCGAGTTTTTCATAAATTTTATTTTCTTCCACGAGTACATTGAAATAGACAAGATAAATAGATCTTATAAAATAATATAGTAGAACCCTCACGCCGTTTAGAATTTTATTTATGTAATTATTTATTTATGTAATGATACGTGGTCTAGTCTCTTAACACAAAGGTCCTGGGCTCAAATCCTGAATGTTTGTGCCGTCATATTCATGGAGACTGGAATTGAGAATGCTGGAAAATCTATACGCTGACCACGTGTCACTCCAAATTCGGAATGACAGGTATGTTAACAGTCGAACCGGTAGGCCAAGCCCTGCATGGTCTGCAGAAGAAGAAGTATACTTTTTAATTAGATATTAATTAAATATGAAAAAAATATGAAAAAATAATTGGCACACGTTATATAAAGACCATGGCACACACACTCGCATGAAAAGTCAAAACAGAAGAAACTAAGAAGGATAAAATTAAATACAAAGAACTGACTTCCTCCTAATGCTTTTTCCTGTTCTTCGAAGCCAGCATTTTCAAATTAAGTTTCCCACAAACGAAGACGATTCAGGTTGGTTTTGAAGGTGTATGTCGCAGACGTTGTGCATACGATATGAGTTGTTACCGAACCCATTGTTACACAGCAAACTCGTCTCCCGTCATTCGGAAGGGCGTGAGAATAGTACCCAATGCCCGACCTACCTGATGCAGGTTTTCTAGGGTTTTCCCTGCATCTCTTTAGGTTAAACACCGGGTAGGATCCTTAAACCATAGCCCCGGGGCCCTAGTTAACCCTTGGCTACCTTGCTCTACCTTCCGCATCCCCCCTTTTCAATTCCCTTCCTATGCTATTAAAGGGGAGTTGCCTGTTTCAGGATCACCCTCATGTAGCCTGTTAACCAAAAAAAAACACTCTGCCAGGTTTCCCCAAAATATGGTTTAGAAATGAAGTCGGGTTAGTTGAATACCCACAATAAATGTTGTCACACGTTATCCAAATGACGTGGGAGTTATACCAAATGCCCGACCTAGCTGATGCAGGTTTTTATAGAGTTTTCCCATAATAACTTTTAGGATCCGGGGGCCCTAGTCAGCCCTTCACTACGTTGCTCTACTTTCCATAACACCTCGGGTCCATTTCCGTTATAGGAGAGAGCCAACAAAGCCTCACATAACCTGTCTTTCTAAAAAAGAAAACATTCGCGTCCTGTCTCGTCACCCCGCCCTTTCACAGTGGCCCGGTTTGAAATAGGTTAGGTCTAAAGGTGAAACTTGAGATGAGTAGAAATATTTTGACGTTTTCTCACAACCTGAAACCCCTTCAGTTCCTTCCAATGCTTTTCTCGCGGTATAATTCATCTAAAAAAAATACAGGTACTACAATGTATTATGTAGGAAATTAATCTCAGTTTGTTGGTCTGAAGGATCTCTAGCAAGCAATTTATACAAGACAACATTTAATAATATGTGATTTATTGTGTTCTGTTTTATCCTCTTAGTTTTTATTCACGCTCATTCCAATTTTAATCGGTATTTTTATTTATTTAAATCAATTTTTATATGTAATACGTGACGCAGCAGTATATTTTAATGTAATTCGAACCTATTGAATTATATATTAACGTGTAGTTAAACAGGACATTTAGCGCTTTGCTTCTCTGTGTAACTAGATGTTATCTTTGGCTAACGAGGGTGTTCAACTTTGAGTATGAGAATTGGCGGAAACCGATATCGGCTCGTAGATTACGTGCGTTGAGGAGCATTCGCAATGAATCAGGGGCGAGAGGCCGTGCAGGGGATGTGTCTGTAATCCGGCTTAGAGATAAGATGCCGAGCGCCTGAACTTTCACACCAGCGCGGCGCGACGCGACGCGGCGCCTGGGCAAAGCCACCAACTACCTGTACACTGTAAACCTCTACTCTTTCTACACAAAACATTCCGTCTTCAAAATTTCCTTCTAATCAGACGATTACATCTTTGTTCCTGACATTATCAAAAAGTGTTAAAATTTTTGTTCCTATGAAGCTTCGTAAATTGAAGATATCGGACTTAATTGAACTGATACCGTTATGAACATACAACACGTGGAAGAGGTTTCCATAAGTATAGCAGCATATAAATTTTCAAGAGTTTATGAATAATTTATTCCCTTTAATATTTAATGAAGGTACTGCTTAGAAAAGATTCAAGTTTATGCGCTAAAACAGTTCATGAGAAAAAAATCTCGAATAGACAATGAATTCGTTAATAATTGACGAAAACATGCAAATTGTCAGTAGACATAAATTGCAGCTATTTAAACCTCAGCGAAAACCTCGGGTTCCTTGTTTCAGCTCTTCGTGGTAATGGAGACGAGCAAAATTAATTATACTGATAATAAAAGTTTCGGTAAGGGCTGAAGCACTAGACCAGGGTGCTAGTGAATTATTACACCAATTAATGGACCATTTGTCGGCGAAAGAGGAGTAATTGGAGCAGCATACGCAGGCGCCGCCGATTGGGCTTTTCATTTGATATTCCCCGACGTGTAAATGAAACAAAGGACTGCGGTGGAGGCACAGAATAATGGAGGCACTGCAAAAGTAATGGTCGTTTATAAAACCAGCCAGCCGGCACGGCCCTGATTATTACCCTCTTTTGACAAATTCAAACAGAAAAAAAGCTTAAATAGGGGCCCGTTTGTCTATAAATGCGCCACGGTATGTAAATTACATTCGTTTCTGTGTGGGAAACGCTCAGTTACAGGATGAATAAATCCCACCTGGAAGTAAATGCCGTCGCTAGCGAAATTAACTTAAATTCCTTAATACAGTTACGTATATCATACCTGAGAATATTAACGGATGCACTTAAAATAGGGATGAATATTCTTTATTTGGTTGACATCTGTACGCCCAGTCGAAAAATATCACGATCCTATTCAGTATTTAAGATTTCCACCTTTAAATCTAATTCCTTTACATGGTTCTATCGAGAAGTGTCAAGTTTGAGGTATATCTTAGTTATTTAATTCCAAATTGAATTCTTTATTTATTATATCGTGGCATATTTTTCGTATAAGGAGACATGTAAGATACTGCAACCAGTTCTTTTTCCAATTTAATTAAATCCCTAACTGCATATTAATTATTGCATTATTTTAAATGCTAAGCACATCCAGAGATTTAGTTATTGCCAATTGATAATCGATTGCGATGTAAGTATTCTACTTTAGCTTCTTCCCCTCTCACCTACACACTTTCTCAAATTTATGTACATAATTTGAATAAATTCGAGTCATATGCCGACCTTGAAGTATTATATTTCTTCTACTTCAGCTGATTTATTTAAATAATTAACTAATTATAATAAAATAAAAAATATTTTGACGGTCAGAAGTTTTGATAAGAATTTTTTTTATAGTGTTGGTAGCTTTCGACAGTTAAACTGCCATTTTCATCCGTTTATATTTAAAAATTTGACTTAAGAAGTCAACATAATCCGTAATATGTACATCGTTAAAGTGCACATTAAATGGTCAAGCAATCCAATGCATTAATTAATAAATTACAGTCGAACTTCGCGAAACGGACACTTCTAATAACCGGACATCTCTCATACAAGGACAATTTTATTTCCCCGGCATTATTCCATGTACTTCACTAAGAATAGTAATTCTAACATCTGGACACTATAATAAACGCACACAGACACTATTTTTACAGAATTTTCGATAATAATGTCTCTAACAACCGTACAGCAAGTCGAAACCCCCTACTTTGATGTAGATGATCCCGTAATTTCCCAATCCCGAAGCACTTTCACGAACTCTTCTCAGTTCTCAGACAGCCGTATTTTGAATCGTAGTGAGTTACGTGTGTTTCAGTTTCAGATTGTAACGCCGCCCTGACTGCGGGGCGTCGTGCTTCCAGGGGACGTGGTCCCTAGCCGACAAATTCGGACCCTATCCCCCTTCCCCATTCCTCCTCGTGGATGAGGTAGTTGGAAATGCGTAAACAAAACAGCCCCTGTGACGTCGCAAGTGATCTTTTTCTTTTTAAGTTGCAAATGTAGGCTAACTAACCTAAACGGTGAGGTAGAATAATGTGCAAAAATGGACAGCCAGAAAAACATACAAGCATTCAAGTAAACTTTAATTAAAATACAACAAATATCGTTTCTGATGCAGACCTTCAATAGGCATATAAAGATTAATATATTAATTTAATCACATGAGAAATAAAATTATTATAGATTGTATTAAGTAAGGTTGAAGTTTATTCAATTTAAAAATAAGCTACCTGAACAAAAATAGTTTGAGATTAATTTTTAAAACTAGAAGATCATTTATTCTGGATTATAAGACTGTCAATATTGGGAAAAGAAACTGTCTTGGTTTTAATATTAAGTGAATGTATAATGTATAACAGTTCAGAAACTAATATGAATTTATTATTACTATTATATTTTATAAATAAATAATTTTATCTCTTATTTTGTCTTATGGTTCCGTAAAACGTGTATTGACTATGCTATGTAAATTATGTACTGAATTACATATTATAGGGCTCCCTTTTAACATTAATCTTATCATTACTATTTATTATTATTACTATTATTTCTTTTATCCTCAGTATTATCATCATAAAAAGTTGGCTATTTGGACGTATGTTAATTTATTATGTTCATTAAAAGACTGGTGTACTTCACGGTCTCTTGTTTACATAAAAATAGACTCCGAAATAGCCTACATATCAGGTGTTGGAAAAGTATTCCCGGACGCACATATTTCTGGCGTTGGATTTCATTTTAATCGGTGTTTATGGCGAAAGATACGGTCCTTAGGACAGATTACATAAACAACAAGGACATAAGGAAAACCTGTACGCCCTGTACAGTCTTAGCGTATCTACCGACGGAATTGATCGGTGAAGACTGGCTGATTATTATGGAGGAAGCTCCGAATAAAGGAAAGCTAATTTTCTTTCTAGATTACTTCGTAGAGCAATGGTTAGAAAGTTCATTGATTCCAACAGAAGCATGGAATACTAACCACCAACGGCACAGGGTCAATAACGTCCCGGAAGCATGGAATTCAAAGCTGAATTCCTTAGTCGGGAGATCAACGCCAAATATTTATTATTTCATTGGCAAATTGAAAGAGATAGCTCTGGGAACATATTCAAAATTAAAGCCACAAAAAATACATTGAGGTGGACAGGAGAATATATAACATTCTTCATTATTTAGAAGAAACAAAAGATTAAAACTGTTTAAATGCATTAGCTTTTGTCACCAAATTAGAATAAAATGTAACATTTGCGACTTTAACAAAAATAAATAAAAACAATAAAAGTTAAATAGAATAAATACCACAAAACTCCGTGCTATTTTTAAACCACCAATTTCCCAGTCCCAAGTCTGGGAGAAAAGTGAGGGAAAATTGCACATTTTAAATCCTAATAATTGTAACAAGGATAAACTATCAATTACAATGTTAATAATAATAATATTAAATAGTCGAATAATATAAAATTTAGTACATAACTTACTTAGCATTGTTAATACACGTAGTACGTAACTGACAGGCAAAATAATAGTTAGCTTATATTTTTAATGAGCATAATAGTAATTACAAACAATTTTCTGAAACGTTATACAGTGTACATTAGCTTAATGTTAAACAGGACAATTAAAGACTGGATTGTTCGGAAACACGGAGAAGTGAATTATTATCTTACTCAACTCTTGACCGGTCACGGCTGCTTCAGGGCATACTTCTACAGGTTTGCCATAGATAATTCACCTGCATGCCCTGAATGTGGAGTTAATGAGACACCAGAACACGTGTTTTTCAGTTGCTCAAGATTTTCATATGGGAGACGAGTATTAGAAAGTGATATTGGAACCTCAATAACACCAGATAATTTGGTACCCAATATGCTGCTCTCACCTAATACCTGGAATAAAGTAAGCGCATATGCCTCTACAGTAATTCAAAGATTAAGAAATTACGAAAAAGAGAGAAATAATAGTGTTTAAAGGAGACAGAGAGAGCTTGACGCTACGACTGCTTCCTGTGAAGTAATGTCTAACGACGGTCCCACAGGAAGATACACAGTCATCGTTGGAAAGGGAGGTGTTTTTAGTGGGTAGAATCCCACACTACTATCCAGTGCGGACCCTGAGATAGTGTCTTTAGAAGATTTTCACCTGCCCTCGCAAAAAAAGGACAGTTTATTTTGACAATATTTACATTATTATGATTCTGTTAATTTTAATTATTAAAACTTACGATAGTTTATATTCGTATGTACGTATAAATGAATATTTTCCTTTATATGCTAGTTGATTCATATATCATGTCTGCAAAGAGCACAGGTGACCGGCGAAAGGGGAAAGGGGAAGGGGGTGGCTGTGTCCGCAAAGATGACGGTTGAGGGGGTAAGGGACTTGGTAAGGAATGTCAACCATAGTGCGTCCGCAGAAGAAACGGCACGGTGCCCCAATGACAACAGCAGAAGGTCCACGATTACCAACTATTCCAGGCGGGAACTTTGTACCTCTCCGGTTGCTGATCATCTGCTTAATTTTATTGTAGACATAGGAAGAAATCTAAGTACTTTATATGTGCCAGTGTGATAGTTTTTTCTCTGTTCTAAAAGAGTCATTTTATTTTGTCGTTCTTTGTATATTATTAGCAATTTCTATATAAGTTTATTTTTTCTTTTGTAAGTTGTTTTGTAGTCGTCCACTGTTGACACGACTAAAATTTTAATTTTTTAAAAAAAGACTGCACTTTTTTAGAGCTTTGCCAAACAAACCGTTGGGCATTAAAAGGTAAAACATGCAAAGGAGGGAAAATATCGAAAGAAATGTTGACAATTATGTTAGGCGATTTTGAACCTCGGTCATTAAAAGGCAAAGCCGTTAAGCCTAGGGGATCAATTTGAATAACTTCGGCATAGAATGACGGGAAAATGACTGACCGAATCAAGAATTAATAGTAAAATTTTGTGACAGGGTAGAAAAATTATTTTATTCGTGAACAACGCTGCTTCTCACCCAAAAATTAAATTTTCTTATGTTTAAATCATTTACTACCGCCAAATACGTCAGCCATGTACATAATCAAAAACTTTAAAGGAAACTACAGAAACTGTATTTTGAACCATCTTTTCTCTCCAATGGCCACCTGCACCTCTTCAAGCGAACTTGCAAAGATAATTAACTTTTTAGACGCAATACAGTGGATTACTTTTTCCGTTTTCGGAAATCTAATTTTCCTTTAGGAGCAACCTCGACTTAAATGAATAAAACGCCGAAAATGGACCTAAACACTTTGGTGTTGTATGTGTGCATTTTTAAGCATGCTGAATGATGCAGCCTTCTAATAAGTGGACACTTCTAACAAGCGGACAAAATCCAGTTCCCCAATAGTGTCCGCGTATTGGAAGTTCGACTGTATTTCTAAATAGTGCTTCAAGGAAAGCATAAATATTTTCAAACAAACCTCAGCCATTTAGGCGATGCAGTGAATTGAAGTGGTGGTAGAAATGATAAAGAAGTAATTAATTATTATACATCACTATCACTATCATTTTATTCTTCAAAATACATCACACACTTTTATGGTGGTAACTGTACAACTAACAAAACCTAGCAGGGAATTTCGACGAAAGTTATCAGTTAATATCTGGATTTAATTTTGATCGTTTTAATTTTGTTTTGGATACGGGTTTGAAAATGGATACAGATTGTTCAGGGAAAATCCGATCTGTCGCCAGGTTATTATTTGAATTCAATTTGTATTCGCGGATGAGGGGTAAGCTCGGTGGCATCGATAACAGACTGATTAAAGTTGCGAAAAATATACAGAAATTATTATTACGATTGCAGTAAAATATTTTCTCTTAATGAATGTACCACAATCAACTTATTGTATATATACGACATAATATCACAGATACAATTAATGATAAAATATCCCTCCTGAAAAATAATTGTCTTCCAAAGAATTACTACCTACAACACAACATGAACCAGCCACGTACCTGAAAGGCAACACTAATTCTTACGACGATATATGTCGCACTTGAAAAAGAAATATCAAAATAGCAACAGCACTATGCAAAGAAATGATTGTTCACATAGTAAAAGATTTCAACATTCTATCAGCAGGGGTTTTTACTTATAAGGCACTCCATTGAAGAAGAAGCTCTATCCTTCTATAAAATATATTGACAATGATTAGGTAATAAATTCAAATTCATATATATTTAAACCGTTTTGAAATTTATTGTATAAATTTACGTGTTTGTAAGAAATACTTATTTCAGAAAGAAGCTTTTGTATCCGAAGTTGAAACCGATGCCTGGTGCTGTCATACAGATAATTTGTACTATTTTTTGCTTGTGAATGGATGTTGGACCAATTGGTTATTCAATAATAAATACTACTGTAAAAATATTTAACTTATAAATTCCTATATAAAATAATTAAAAGCAGGAATTAAATTTAAATGAATTAATAACAATTAATATCAATAATATGAAACAAACATAAAGATTAAATAAGAAACATATAAATTAAAAAATAAATAAAACACTCTAAATGAAAACAATTACACAAAACATAAAGAAATATAAAACAAAATTCCCCATTCACAAACGACAGCTCAAACTGTTTTAAGTATTATAATGTTCCCGACACCCTAAGCGGTTGAAATTTTCTAAATAAGAAAGCAACGAAAAACTAAGAATATAAATAATATAATTAAAGTTGCATAACAGAGATTTACAATTTTCTATCCAATGCGATCGAAGGTTCTTGGAGCTCGCTATTGTAATTCTAAAATTGTTTTGTAACTCGAACATTTGAATTGTTCTTCAAATGACCAAATTTCACAAAGTTGAAGTGAATTTGACTTTAGAATACGTGTCGTAAGTGAAGCCATACGTGAATCAAGACTATGCGTATCTGCTCACATGACGAGAAACTCTGTGGCCAATAGAATGTTTTTATATTGAAAACAATAAATATTTACTTTGAGTGCACCGGCTTCGATAAACAATAGAGAGCGCCCCCAAAGCGCTTAAAATCAATTGCATAAAATACTGCGCAGCAGTAAAATATATTAGAGAAGCCACAGTAGGGGCTCACAAATACAGGAAGAGATTTTAAAACATTTTGATGGAAGGAAAATATCAACAATACGGGGAGACCCCATTAAATAGAGCATATAATATAACTTGGTGAAAGTGTATGACTTAATTTTTATTGTAGTTAAAACTTCACGTCACTAGAGGTCGATGATTATAAATAAATTCCTGAATTGATGCAATACTAAGAATAATCATCCAACAACAACAAACTGACAGCTACTGGCATGATAAGTAAATTTTTGCGTTTTATTTCATTTTAGGAATAAAGCTCATTGACTAATTTTAATATTGTATATTTTGGTGAACCGTGTCACGTTTCAAGGAACGTTTCAGTCGTTGTTATTATTCTCTACATGGTCAACTGGTTGCTGTAATATTTCGAGAAGTTAATGAAGACGTACGACAAATATTAACAGTTTGCACAGAATTTGTGTACCGCGCGTGAAGCAGTAAGTCAACGCAGTGATGTTTACCGAGCTATTAATTTCTGCACGAGTGATGTCTCGCTTTGCCATGAGGCTAAAAAAAATTCAGTTTTGCTGTGTCTCGTCTCGAACTTAATTACGGGATTCTAATACCACAAATATTTTTCTTTACTTAATCACATTGATGACCAACTCAGAATATTCGACACAGAGGTTATCCTCGCTAATTTTTTAGAAAATACGTGTGAAGCGGTATTTACATTTTTAATTATTGATCAAACAACAGGTTTCATAAGGCTGTCGATCTTGTTCTCCTCTGCGAAAAACTCCTAATTCTCATATTTATCAAATGTAGCTGTTCTCTTTTCTCTAATTTTCAGCCTTCACCCGTTACTGCAGTCTTAACAGTGCCTGTTTGCTTTCGTTTACTACAAACTAGACATGGTCAAAACTGTTCATTTTAGTGGTCGTATCGGAACCAATCACTCAGGAGAAAGTGAATGGTCTCAAATGCAAAATGGAACGATCTTGAGAGTTTAAAGTGAAAAGTATAATATATCATGTAGCGAAAATACGTGGATCAATAGATTACAGAAGGTATTTACACGATTAAATTCTGGATACTCAGATAAGACAAAATAATATTAACGTTCGGTAACAATATTTTGAAAATACGCCATTTAATTTTATTTTTCCAAAACAATTACCCCACGATAACTTATCAACAAAGAAAGAGTCTGATTCACTCACTGACCGATTCATACAACAGGTAGCTGTGGGATCCCGATTCGATAATGTGATTTTTGAGTGAGTGATTCAAACAGCAGGTAGCTCTCGGATCACAGGAGCGGAGTGAATGAAACGAGGTACCTCTTTTTTCATCCGAATCAATAGTCACTCACTCCACAGAGAGAGCTAACTCTTAGAATCAGATCTCGATCAGATCACCCTACAATAAACATATCCCTGCTCAACATTGTAATATTTGTGCAACTTCTAAAATATATACGTAATTATTCAAATTTTCAGTTTTTCACAATTGAAACTTAATTAAATAAAGTATGATACAAAGTTTATACAATTACTTCCATTCTGTACTTCAGGGATTCCTACTGCGATTAAATGTGTTTGACATGTTTTAAATATCTGTAAACAGTGGCGTAGATGAGGTTTCTAATTTAGGTGTTACATCATCTCAAGCAACAATGTTCGTGAGGATAATTATGTAAGGTATTATATATATAATATAATATATTATATATAACAGCGATGGTGTTACCAATTCTCGGCGGTAAAAGACCCGAACCTTAATATACTATATTTCTATAGCGTCTAAGTTTTAAAAGCGGAAAAAATTAAAACCACACGAAAATATTTTTGATACGGCCATATATTAACTAAACTTAATATCAGGAGCGTGCTACACGTGGTAGCAGTATTGTATGAAGGATAGTGCTCTACTACTCTGAGTATGACACCAGTCTTTGTAGTGCCGCCTTTTTAGACTGAAACAGTAATTTTTTTAATTACGCTAAAATTATTAATATTATTTTCTTACGAAATGATAGACTACGTCAAAACAAGATTTTTAATTTCTCAATGGTTCAAATTTATTTCAATTTCGCTGCTTATGCGGCTGTCTTTTGGTATCAGCTCTGTGTGTACCGTGATGTCAGGTCCAAAGCATCCAATCGGTTTACGGGTGACTCAGATCGAACGGTATACTGAGCATGCGACTTTTTCATTTCAAACAGAAATCGTGTGCTATAACTATGGATAGCATACACTTGGCCAACTGTCTGCATTTTAGCATGGTAAAGTGCGCAATAAGACGGGCTGTTTAAGGCAAAAACATAAATTCTCTATTAAAATACTTTATTTTTTAATTACGAAGAAATAAATCTAAATTAGTTTATGTGCTGTAACACACGAGCAAATAAACAGAGCATCAGACACATTCTGTAAAGATAATATCTGCAAATTTTTACCTGTTGTTGTATTCAAACCTAAGACTGATCTGACGAAACCCTCCACGCTAAGCTATCTGGCGCAAGCCTTATCATTTTCGCATAACTACCACATTCCACATACTTCCTAATCTGCTTAGCGTATCCATCCTTGGTCTCCCGCTTCTGCTCTTGCCCTAGACAGTTACCTCTAATCTAATTTTACAAGACCCTCATGTCTTGAAAAGTGGTCTATTAATCTATCCCTTCTCTTGGTCAACGTCCTCCATATTGCTCGCTTTCCCCTATTCTGCTAATAACTTCCTCGTTAGTGATTCTATCCACCCAACTGATTTTCAGCATTCTCCTACAGCACCACATTTCAAAGGCTTCTATTCTTTTACATTCTGCAACTCCTATCGTCCACGTTTCGCACCCATATAACGCCACGCTTCATACCATCATTTTAGCAACAATTTCCTAATATTCACACTTACATTAAACGTAAGTAAATTCCTTTTTTTTTCGTGAAAGCCTTTCTTGCCTCCTACTCTTTATGTCTACTATACTTCTACCATCTCTAGTTATTACGCTTCCCAAGTAGCAGAATTCCTTAACTTCCTGCAAAATATCCGTTCCCAATCTAACGCCCTTTGCTATTCCACTGTTTTCCATTCTACACTGCATTACCTTTGTTTTCCCTCTATTAATCCTCAAATTGAACTCTTTCTCCAGGACCACGCTCATACCATTTATTATGATTTCCAAATTTTCTTTCACTCCCCTTACTACAATATCATCGGCAAAGCGTTTTTATTTCTTCTCTTTGCAATATGATTCATTTTCCATATTACGTTTTAACTTACTTCATCGTCTGTTCTATATATTATTTAAACAGCTTGGGCAACAGACTGCATCCTTTGCTTACTCCTTCCTTAATTACGGCTTTCTTTTCTTGAGTTCCAATACTAATTACTACTGACTGCATTCTCTATAGGTTATGCTCTTCCTCTATATTTTCTTCTTGTGTTCTTTAAATCCATAATAGTGTGTCCAGTTCATATTATCAAATGCTTTTTTTAAATCTAAAAATACCATGAACGTAGGCCTGCTTTTTTTTTCTGTTTCCCAAAATTAGACCAAATTGATCTTCTCCTAACTCGCATTCTGTTTGACGTTCCATCCTTCTATACATATTTTTGTTAATATTTTGATTGCATGAGATAGTTAACTAATTGTCCTGTGCTGTTCGCATCTATCAGCCCCAGTCTTCTTCAATATAGGTATAATTACGTTGTTACTAAAATCTTCTGGT
Organism: Eucriotettix oculatus; assembly: GCA_034510155.1. Classification (NCBI taxonomy): domain Eukaryota; kingdom Metazoa; phylum Arthropoda; class Insecta; order Orthoptera; family Tetrigidae; genus Eucriotettix; species Eucriotettix oculatus. The sequence continues at coordinate 32,142,237 of CM067377.1, read as the reverse complement.
ATTCCTATTTCGTATATTATTATCTATCAAACGAGTGTTTTGTGATCACACGAGTTTCGAAACAATTTTCCTGTTTACGTTTGTTCTGATTCCATGAAATTTCCGTTGTTACGCACCAGACTCGTTAATCTAACTGAGAAACAGAACACGATCTACTACGTCTACGTGCAATCGCATAACTTATATATAACTTCTTTAAATTCTCTAATAACCACTAAAATTAAGTTTTTTCTTCAATCTGAACTTAGGTCCTATTTTCGCTCTGATAATAAACTTAAATAGCACTATCATAACTTAAGACTTTATGCTCTCCGCTTCATTGTTTTGTATCGTTTGCTTCGTCTTCTTACACCCTCTCTGTACCACTTGAAATGAAGATTCACACATTAACTTGTGGTGACAACAGAGCAATGTTTCAATGATTTTCAGTAAAATTTATTTCCAATAGTGGAAATTAACGATGCTGAATTCCTATTTGCCATTACTCGTGTAATTTCGATCCACGCAGATGAAAATTTGAGGAATGACAACACTGCGTTGCCCCTTGTTCTTGTTTCTTACCATCCAAAATGTAATAAATCCCAGTGGCGAACAAGTAAACTAATAATTACTTTTACGACGCGAACTTCACCACCATTCTTCAAAATTATTTTATAAAGATTTGCATTTTCTACGCTTCGTTACTTTATTTAGAAATTTTCTCATATCGTATTGATCCTCCCATTCGATCGTGTAGATCCTTCGCCTCGTTAACAGTCACTGTGGATTATTTTGGAAGAAGTATTGCCTAATATGATAAACACATAGCATTATAGATGCCTCCATAGTTTGATGAAATGATTATTCCCAAAGAACAAACTTTCAAATTTTATAATAACGTTTCAATACAACTTAAATATGTTCACCTAAAAATCTAACGCAACCAACCGTGTAATTCTTGCAGGAATAGAATTGTGGCAATATATTGTAATAAAATATCGAGAAAGGAGGTTAATACATAACCTCTATAGAAGACGGGCAGCAGTAATTAGAAAAGAAGACCAAGAAAAGAAAGCCGTAATAAAGAAAGGAGGAAGACAAGGATGCAATCTGTCGCACATGCTGTTTAACTTCTATATAGAACAGGCGATGAAGAAAGTTAAAACAGAATATGGAAAAGGAATAATACTGCAAGGAGAAGAAATAAAAACATTACGCTTGCCGACGATATTGTAGTATTAGGGGAGTCAGAAGGAAACTAGAAAACCATAATAAATGGCATGAACGTAGTCCTGGAGAAAGAGTACAATATGAGGATTAATAGAGGCAAAATCAAGGTAATGGAGTGTAGTGGAATACCAAAGGGTGTTAGATTGGGAAGGGAGTTAAGGAATTCTACAACTTGGGAAGCGTAATAACTAGGGATGGTAGAAGTATAGTAGACATAAACAGTAGGATAGCACAGGAAAGAAAGGCTTTCGCGAAAAAGAGGGATATACTTACGGGTAATATAGGTGTGAATATTAGGAAATCGTTGCTAAAAATGTACGTGTGTAGCGTGGCGTTATATGGGTGCGAAAAGTGGACGATGGGAGTTGCGGAATGGAAAAGAATAGAAGTCTTTGAAATGTGGTGCTATAGGCGAATGCCGAAAACCAGATGGATGGATAAAATCACTAATGAGGGAGTTCTAAACTGAATAGAGGAAAAGCGAACAATATGGAGGACGTTGACTAAGAGAAGGGATTGATTAATAGGCCACGTTTTAAGGCACGAGGGTCTTGTAAAATTAGCATTAGAGGGAAGTGTGTGGGTTAAGAATAGAAGATGGAGGTCTAGGATGGAATACACTATTCAGATTATGGAGTATGTGATTGGTGCTAGTTATAAGGAAATGAATAGGCTTGCGCAAGAAGGGTTAGCACGGAGGGTTCATCAGATCAGTCTTAGGACTGAATACCACCACCACAACATTAAGTTTCAGTTCTTAGTGCTAGAGCTAGTATTTACGATCTAATCAAAGTATTGTCTGTTTTAACTTTGTCAGATAAAGTTGTAAAATAGACGACACGTCTGAGTCCGAAACTAATATGCCAACCTCTTATAAACTCCGAGCTTGGGAAAAGCACATGTTAGATATTACTTTTTCGTTTCCATCCACCTTGGAGTTTTAGAATAATGACTTTTGTTACTTTTTGAATCCCAGATAGTCCTTGGTTAAAGTAGTTTGCACCAGACGGCGAGAATGGTCTTCGATTTCTCGATTCGCGCAGCTGTTCCACATCTTCTTTATAGCATTTCGCTGGAGCTCAGATTGCAATAATCTATATACAATGGCGGAGCCAATCTAAAGGCATTTAACTTCATGGGGCTCTTCAGATTGGGATTAAACGTTAAAGAGCCGTAAATATATGTGGTTTTACACCAAGAAGTAAAGAAAAATTTCCTTGCAAAAAGTATACGTTGTAATTATTTCACACTCCTCTAGTTGTATAGAAAAAAAATTAAGCTATAAAATTCAGAGATTAAAGATTGAATTTAAATCCAATTTTAAGTTAGATAAATATAAAATTATTATTGCATTATTATTGAGAAAATATTTACTTTAAAAATAAAATCCGTTTTCAACTTATAAACACATTATTTAATATATATACGTACACACTACATCTTTTTTTATTAGCTTTCTCTGTATTTTTGGTTTCTTCTTCAATTTAAGTTAAATGCTATTCAACAAATTTTGGATTTTTAATTATCTTTATTTAAGCACTTTTTTACCTTTAAAACGGCTTTCTTAAAACGTTACTCAAAATTAGCAATTTTTTAAGGATACAATTCGCTTAATCTATATATATATATATATATATATATATATATATATGAATCCATATTTTCCTTAGTCACGTCATAACTTGAGAACGACTTTACCGTTTTCATTCATCCTTTTTTTAAAGTTTCCTAATACTGTGTAAAAGGTTCTCACGGAAATAAAAATTAAGAAAATTGGAAAATTAAAGATAACTTAAGTACATGAAGGCTACTTTGTTTCCGCGCGTTTGAGTTTTCAATCTGATTGTGGGTCGTCTATTGATCTGCTTTGCACCAAAACGGTTCAACGGATTTCAATGAAAATTTCAAACGTGTGAAATCCAGCCCTGTTAAAAACCATCTGCGACTTATAAGGTTACTCCCAAAGCGCTCATAGGCTCTCTTTCTCTCTCTTGTAGTATTGATAGATTGACATTCATTCGTATTCAAGTACCGTTTCTTTCACAACACCAAACCTCAGGTTGTTTTGATGTGTGTTTAGAGACTACTCATCGTGTTATTTATTGTTCGTGATAAGAAAATGCCACCAGTGAGGCGTCAAAATTTTGGTTGGCTTACGTGTAACGCAAGTCGAGTTCATAATCTTCGAGACAATAAGACTGAAGAAGAGAATTGGCAGCGTTTGAAGGCAAATAGAATAGGAACTATCTCAAGCGAGATCTACCACGGCTCCGGCTCCGTTAATATGGTCGGGTTCAGGCGAGAGGTGACAAAACAGACGGTCAAACGTAACAATTACTTATGAACGTTTGGCGTATAACTTCCAAACGAAGCCCCTAGGGGGAGGGGTTTAATTGGAATTTTTACCAACTTTGCGGTCGAAACGGTGTGCTGTGGTACATTATGACCTTTTTAAACATGCGAGTTAAGTAAAGATTTATCCCTTAATTGGGGATGAAATTTTATTCTGTCAGAGTACTGAAAATATTTTTAGTCCTGTTATTGTATCTGGAGTATTTTTGACTGTCAAGATAGTGGGAGAATATTTCAGATTTATATTGTGACGTTTTATATGTCGATTTAGTCATGTCTTGACCAAGAATTAAATAATGTACCGGAATAGTATAAATAAATACCCGACCAACGCCGGGTCTCCATTCATTCAGTGCAATTATGTAATATTTTTCGAAGTAAAGATAAGACTTTTATAGGAAAAAGTATGATACGTCATCGAATTTTATTTTCTACTGCACTATACTTAAATATTTGGTCATGGAGACTGAAATTAAGGCTGCTGGATAATCGATGCGCTGACCGCGTATCACTCCAAATTCGGAATATGTCACATACGATGACAGTCCGCAGTCGACCAGGTAGGCCAAGGCCTCCGAATGTGTTGCACAGGCAGGGAAGAAAAAGAACAATATTTAAATATATTATAATTTCATGTACATTAATATTAATCTTTAAACAAACTTAATCATGAATAAATACTGAAGTTTTATGAAGTTTCAAAAACTTGATAATTGCAAACATGCAATTAGTAATCTGAAATTTTATTGTCTATGGTTGTAACTATCAATTTACCTCAATCAAGAGAATTAGCATATTTTATATATTGATACAAAAATGCTGTCAGAAATATATTAGACATTAACCAAGACAATTAAATTATTTCAGTAACGTTCTGGTTTTAGTGTTCATCTGTTAGTTATCGTATTTATCATTAACATATCTTGCGTATATCATTATTACAATTTATCATACCACAACTAATAACTGTTTAACTAAAATTCCCAATTTTACAACTTAAATACTGATATGGTTACCAGACAATTGACTGTGTTTATCACCGCTGTTTCATCTCACTTTAGTAATTAAGGGAATCGAAGCTTTTCCGTTCCGTCTTAAACATCTACACTGCAATATACAGTAATACACATTTCATCTTAACCTTTACTATACAATTTTCCTTATTCTGAACCGAAACTATTTGCATGAAAATCATATATTTAGGACCTTATAGTTCCCCTGTCAGTCGTTGGCCGCTCTCCTTATTTTTTTGTGAGTGGTGAGTTTTGCTATACATTGTGACTGACGTATTAATATACTAAAATGTAATAATATAGGTGTTAAAGTCAACCGATTACATCTCAATAAAAACAGTTTGAACATATAATTTTTCAACGGCCCTCTTACATCGATGTCCAGTGGATGAGTATTGGTCTCCTATCATGGTATGGTCATTCTTCCGTATCCTTCGTGGTATTTTCACAACCATCCAATGAGATTCGTCTGTGACTTAGCAAAAGTAATAAATTTAGTTTTTCTTATATCTCTGACAATATAAATATATATCTGAGAATTAAATGCAGAACTCTTACAAAATTAGATAATATTTTAGTTACCTCCCTACCCCACCAAACTCGACAATTATTTTTTCTCGCTCTAAAATGCTTCTTTTCTCAATGTTTTATAATAATATTTGGAACAGTACTTTGGTGAGAATAATTACACAAAATTAAAAAATTAACTTATAATGCGATACTTGTTAGTAAACATTTCATCCAAATAATCACTGAACCCTGTTGTGTTACCTGTTTCTTTCATTCTCACAATTGTAAAAACATACTTATTTTATCATGATTAACAAAGCTGACTTCGACAATCAATGTTCTTCCTTGCACGAGTAAACACATTTGTTTGTGTTTGTGGAAATTTCTACTTTTAATAGACGTTGTATACTATACTTGCAACAACGATACACCACGGATTGCCGACGTATTAGGCTGATGTCCTCAGCTGTACAGATGATAATTGCAATATATACAATAAAAAATAGGTTTAAATTAAAATATTTCAGATTGCGGAATGCAGATTAAACGATTGAATTGTCCAAATCTTTTCCAACAATGATGTAGTCAAAAAATTCCGTACAGAAGTTGTATAATGAAACTGGTGTTATTTGCCCTCCTTCAGGATGTTTCCTTCAGTACAAGACCAGCACACGAATTAACATTTGGCTTTTGCCCTGCCTCCGAGGGAAGCAATCACCTTGTATTTCCCCTCCTCGTGTTTGTACGCGTATTATCAGAGTTCCGACTGCGGCAACACGACATGAAAGAGTCCGCATTCGCCAGTGTTGACAGACTCCTTCCTCATTACGTATCTCATAATGCAAATATGAAACAGGTGCCTCAGAGCGCGGTGGATCAATGAAAACAACTCCTGTATACACTAGTAATAGCCTATTAAGTGCATATGCGCTTAATCTTATGTGAAACACTTGGGAGACCTAAATTAGACATCCCAATTCCGTCGTATATTATTTATTTACTAAATATTTTGGAGAAATCCTAATCGACAATCTCTAAACTCTCGTGCAACTTTGCACATGGAAAGTAATAGTCGTCATATTCCCAATATGGCTAATTCAATACTTCTTGATGTTGTATGCTGTGCACAATATTTGATGTCTCCTATGAATTTTACTTACATGTAAACTCGCAGAATGGATTTTAGTCAAATAACAGAGTTTACTTAAAAAGACGTTTTATTTACCTAGTAGTGAGTTTCCTCTCCATGACCTCAACACAAACTTCAATAGTTGACTTATTAAATTGAAGTACCATTCTGTCTACTCTTGGAAACTTAAATAGTTGCCTCCTATTCAATTTCTGTTCCATGAAATTAATCCAGGAATATATCGGGAAACCTCTAGGTTAATAAAACTTGTACTATGCATCGTTACTTCATTCTATATTTGTTACTTGATTAAATTTGTTGGTTTAATAAACATTTAAAACCAAATCTTAATCAGAAACGAAACAATTGCAGTTATACACATACCTTCCTTTTTCATTAATCTTTATATTATAGGAGAACTCGGGGCTAAACGGGAATTTACAATTTTTTAAGCATTTCGACAGATAGTAATTCACAAAACTCCTCGCTTTTAACTCTTTAATGGTATATATTAGTAATCTAGGTGCCTTTTCTGTACATTTACGTATTAGGTGTAAATCTGCTTGTATTAAGGCACAGTGAAAAAATTAAACTTGAGTGTGGAGCGGAACGGGATACTGTATAAGGCAAAATGTAATTTGATCCTCAAAAAGAAGGGAAAAACTGACAGATTCACCTTATAAGGATGAGTTACAAGACGCTTTGCCCAATAAAGATTGGGGGGAAAGATGTGCAGTTGCAAAAATACCTTTTTGCGAAAGGAAAAATTGATAAAGAGATCGACCGTATGCGAAATAATTATAAGAAATAAAACAAAAAAGGTGTTAAGATTTTTCTTAGTTTAATTTTAATTTTACTGGATAAATTGTAATTACAAAAGATCCTACCCCGTTCTACACCCGAGGGAAATTTGTTTCTTTTCAAAACTTCACCAAAAATCCAAATTCGTTGTTTTAAATTATATTGATATTAGGTTAATAAAATAATAGAATAAAATAATGTTTTATACCTTTATGAAGCGATTTTTCTTTTTCTAAAATTTTGTATTATTTGTTAAACAATAAGTATTCTTCTATCTGGGCAGCCGACGTTGCTCAGGTACACGGTACAGTATTTAATTCGACACTAATCTCATGGTCAACATGTCGTTTAACCGACATCGAGCATCTTAGTTTTTAAACATTTACCTTTTCAGTTGTACCTATATTCCGACGCAATGTTTACTTCATCATGGTGACTCACAGTACTTTAATCGAGTCAAAATATCTCTTGGTACATCATATAGATCGCTACCTTAAAAAATTCTGAAACAAATCAAAATATTTGGTTACATCAACGTGAAATTTGTGGTGCTTGTTTCCTTGCCATTGTTTTTACTCATTTCGGCCTTCATATGTTGCAGCATCAATATGAAATTTTGGAATATTTTATTTGTAAGTACCTACAACATACCAAGTTTGTTTTATTTATATTCAACTAAATATACTTAATAATATATTTATTGTAGAATGAACTGAGGAGGTCCCGAAACTAGGAGAACGAAACTTACTCAAATGAAATTATTCCATTTCTGATTATATGTCATTCTTAGCATTTTATTTATAACTTTTTATTTAATATTATTTTTTAATTTGTTTAGGTTCCAATTCCTTTTATGCATATAGAGGTATTTAGTTCCACGGATTGCGGTTTAATCCAACATCGAACAAATGCAATTGCTTTGATGTCGAAACTGTAAAAAAACGATTAAAATTTCATTTAAATAATATTCTGCCATATTATAACTTCTATTTAACGTCACATATTTATCTCATAAAGCATGAATGCCACGACCAAAATTCACGCCTCTGGGGTTTATATCGGTGAAATTTAATAACAATGGACAATGAAATGTAAATTTATTCTTCCCTGTTCACTATTTATATCCAGTTTCGCTCCTTCAGATAAGCATTGAATTCCATCAAAACATTATTTCGCTGTGTTCAGTGTCAGTTAGTCTTTCTATTTGCACGAGCGTTTTTATCTGAGAAATTATATTTTTATACTTTTTATGCTCAGGTTCGGATTATTGAAGAGTGCCCCATATGTGGTCGAATTTTAAATTTTTTGTAACATATGAACGTGAGTAAAGTATGCGTATGTTGTTGATTTTTTGCTTAGTCACAAGTTAAGAGTTGAGCACAGACAAATATTTTACATAATTTCGAGTTCCTTAGAATTAAATCTGAAAATTGGTTGTTTCAAATTAATAAACTTGGTTTATAAGACAAATCATTCAGAATTTTTCCATTTTTTCATTTATTTTTCAAAGGACTAATGTATTTATTATATGCCAATAAAATTCTTTAACATTCTAGCAATGACACAATGGCACAAGCCCACAACAAGCTTAGGAATATGTCCATAAACTATTATATATACTCAATTTCCGAGTAATTTGAAATCAGTAAACATTTGAGGTTTAACTTTACGTTTGCTGTGTATGGGATGGTCTCAGGTACTTCTACAATAATTATTGTTGTTGTTTTATTCAGTCCTAAGACTGGCTTGATGTAACCCTCCATGCTAACCTATCTTGCACAAGCCTTTTCATTTCCTTATAACGATTTACATCATTCGCCTATAGCACCACATTTCTAAGGCTTCCATTATTTTCCTTTCCCCAACTCCTATCGTCCACGTTTCGCACCCATATAACGCCACGCTACACACGTACATTTTTAGCAACGATTTCCTAATATTCACACTTATATTACCCTCTTTTTCGCGAAAGCCTTCCTTGCCTGTGCTATCTTACTCTTTATGTCTACTATACGTCTACCATCCCTAGTTATTACGCTTCCCAAGCAGCAGAATTCCTTAACTTCCGTCAAAATATCCCTTTCCAATCTAACACCCTTTGTTATTCCACTGTTTCCCATAATACACTCCATTACCTTGGTTTTTCCCCATTAATCCTCATATTGAACTATTTCTCCAGGTCTACGTTTATGCCATTTATTGTGGTTTCCAAGTCTTCTTCTGATTATTATGTATTGTAAATGTTGGTGGATTTTAATTAATGAATTTAATGATTAGGTTTAAATATATACATTTATTAGATGAAAACACAATAATTTTAATATGGGTCTTGCGTGTATATATTATGTACAAAAATAATGAATTAAAATGGAATTGTATTAAAGATCTCAGGGTAATTATGGTTTGGGTGACCACGTGTAGCAGATTTTCCGTTCGTTGACGAACCTGAGTTGTTTTCATATGCGTCTCGCTGTAACTTCTGTGTTGTGGAACTTGAAGCGGCCGGTCGACAATAGCACAAAGTCGTGCTGCCGGAATTGAGGAAACTCCGTTTTTTCCTCTTTCTTCCCTTGTTGTTAAGACCTTTCTTCCATGCTTCCTTGACTGATCAAAGCATGGTCCACCTCTCCGCTGCCACCTCGCCAATCTGCTGTCGCCACCAATCTCCTCTCTCCACCACTCTGCTGCCAATCTCCTTTCGCCACCACCTTGTATCACCAGAAATCTCTTTCTCCGCCACTCTCCTTCAATCTCCTCTCTCCTTGTATCAACAGAAATCCGTCCACCAATATCCTCTCGCCATCACCTTGTATCACCTGCAAAAATCTGTCCCAAAATTGTCTCCGCCAGCCTCTTTAAAACCTTGTCCCCACTTATCCGACACCTATTACTAAGGTGGCAGGGATGGATATTCTCCAATAATATCCCTTGTTTCATTTGGGGAACACACGCCACCCGGTCACCAAATTCCCAGGCAGATTAGGACATTCCGAAACCGGCGACGAGGTGTCTGAGCTTTATGGTCCAAGTGTCAGCTGCAGTCCCTTTGTTTTGATTCCGAGCCGCCAAGACGGCGCGCGGAAAAACCCCTTCTTCCTGGCCAGCGACTTGCTCATGCCGAAATATTTGTTATTTAAGTTTCCGTAAATAATAAAAAAATGTACGCTGGTTCTACTGCGCTACACTATTAGCCTCCTTTCTCGATATTTTATTCTAGTTGTCTTCAAAATCCTTAATATCGTGTTCCAGTTCACATTATAAAAAACGCTTTTTCTAAATCTACAAATGCCATTGAACGTAGGCAGTTTTTTTCGAATCCTGTCTTCTAAAATTAAACGCAAAGTCAATATAGCTTATTTTGTCCCTATATTCTTCCTAAAACCAAACTGATTTTCTCCTAACTTGCATTCTAATAATTATTGTAAGGCGGTAAATAGTTATTAAAACAACATAAAAATTGTAGTATTATGATATTTAGATCGTAGTTGTTCGGGCTGACCATTGTTAAGAAGTAATAAAGAACCCAACGTTTTAAAATAAAACCTTTGGTTCGTATTAAGGGGAAACGGTTACGAATCACAGATGGGTAAAACTTCTGGATGACTCGTCCATCTTGGAATTTATTGACGTCATCCAATTTGCACTCCTCTTTTCAAGATACATAAAATCTCGACCAATACATATCTCTTTCACCCTGTCTTCTTTTAACAATTAAAGATAACGTCTAAAATAGTTTCTGTAGTCTGGCCACAGATAATAAGTCTAATTATTAAATACAATTAATCTGTTTTTACATATTACAAGTAGTAATCAATTGACGATATGTAAAACAAAATTAACTCTGCATACTATGAGTCCTCTTAAAAGTATTACTTTATTGTGTGTATTACTGAATGTTATATATGTCCTATGGTCGAGGCAAATATTTATATAGCCAGTCGCTCGTAAAGTGATGGAATGGGAAATGAAAGAAGCTTCAATGCCGTGTGCGGCATTTAGTAAATGAATAGTCCTACATAAATTGCGTGAACAGTGATTGTCAACATACAGTAGTAAAATAAGTTTAATTTAAACTATTGTGAAATTTTTATTGAAAAAATAGACGCGTCAACTGGAGACGGAAAAATTTTAATATTAATGAGCTGTCTGTTGGATGTGAACAATGTCAATAAATAATTTAAGTATCCAAATCACGACTGCCCGGTCTGATTCGAATGGAGCGTTGATATCACGGATTATATTACTTAGTTATATCGTGAACCAATAGAATTCACGGGAAATCTAGATTTAAGATGAACTTGAAGATTTTAAATTTATTGCACAACATAGTTTTGGTGTAACGTTTTTCCTTACAACATGAGCTACAAAAACATCACTTTTTCATAAAGGAAAAAGATCCAACTTCAAAGTTTGGTGGTTTTAAAATAATTCCAGGAACTCACAACCTTTTGAGGAACAAAGTCACTCATATCCTGCTCGCAATACGGTTAATTACGTGAGCAAAGCGGTTTCCGCGAGGAAACACCCTCGTGCCGGAATTAATTATTGAAAGCACGAGTTCTGGCAAGCGCAAGGCACCGTTGGTGTCACCACCTGTTGATTACCAGGCCAGGTAATTAATCTCGACTCGCACGCGAGGAATCGCAGCAGGATGGAGTATCGGCCAGACTAAAGAGAGGGCTTTGACTCCCGTATTCAGAGACGACGCAGACTAATTGAAGGTGCCAACTACAACAACGCCCCTACCTGCGCCTCACTCGAAAGACTAATTAATGACCTGCAGCAAGTTGCTCCGTCATCGGCGAGGAAGCTCTATGTGTTGATCATTTCATGCTGCAATTGTTATGACGGGGCTGCATGTCACGCAGACTCTGAGTGGCACACACGCCAGTTTGAGTGAAGTTTCTCATTCCATGAATAAAGCGCACAGGTTTGAGTTTGTAGTGTGCGAGGCCTGCGGTAGACCTCCTGTATATTAAACATAGCAGTCGGATTTAGACACGTTCTTGTATTTTGGTCGTAAATTTTAATGACAAACAAGCCAATAACGTCTTTTAATTTGCTATTTTTTCCTTCGATTCAATTTCTATAGTAATTAATAATTATGCTCATCTGACGCCCGTCAAATAAATTAATAGCACATCCAAATTGTTGGAAATAAAATTGAGAATATTTTTAAAAATAGCATGACGACTGAAAAGTGTGCAGAACAAGAATATCAGAAAAATTTTCCTTTCACATTGTTTTCAATTCCTGAGATCAATTATTAGTAAATTTTTTTATATATGTAACTAAAAAGGTTACCAAATAGGAAAGATACGTCGTAATCGTTTCTTTTTAACTTTCGTTTATAGTCGCACCAAGTGCTAAGGTCATTGGAACTGTATACCGTTAGGGTAACATATATATTTAAGGGTATCACAGTATAGTTACTAAAAGAACACGTCAAAGCTCGTGCCAGGATTCGAACCCGGGACCGAGGCAGCGATGCTAAGCACTACACCACAGGAGGTCGGCTTCTATTTTTAATGTCATTAAAATTGTATTTTTCACCGTTATTCGTTGATGCAAATAGTAATTGTTACACACATTACATAAACTTAAGTATATGGATTTTTTTACTGGGGCGGGTCGATGTTGCCAGTCTGTGGTGGCCATGTTGTTTTAGTGGCTACTGCCTAGTCTGCTTTTTCTTTAAAGTCGGCCACTAACACCGTGGCATGTTCCACGATTGAGCAACACGTCAAACATTTATTGTCAAAATGGCTCTAAGAGCAAAAATTGCGCGCCATTTTATAACAAACCGCGGTGGCCGTTCAAAGACAACTTTTCGAGACGACCGGTTTGGTAAACCATCTGCCAAGACTTGCACGTAAAGGAACGCCATATCGGTCGAGAACATCGCCGCATAACATAGTTGGTGAGGCCATCACTGACAACGGCGAGCTCTACAGAACAATGTTAAACCGATATCTTTTGGCCCAACGTGAGCGGTACGTAGACGGCACGTGGTTCCATCAGGACGGCGCCATACAGCGGACTTGGATGTTTGTTCCTTCCTTCCTCTTTGGCTCTACAGCCCATTGAGGGCCTGGGCCTACCGAGTCGACTGCGGACTGTCATCTTGCATGACACATTCCAAATTTGGAGTGACACGTGGTCAGCGTATCGATTCTCCAACAGTCTTAATCCCGGTCTTCGCGACCATTTGGATTTTTGTGCCGTCATGGTAATGGAGACTGGGAATAAGGCTGCTGCAGAATCGATACGCTGACTACGTATCACACCAAATTCGGAATGTATAATGTCCGCAGTCAACTCGGAAGGCTAATGCTCTGACTAGGCGGCAGAGCCAAGGAAAATAAAGAAAAAAGACGTTTTCTTGTGGGGTTTCCAAAAATCGCAGATCCATGCCAATAAGCCGCAATCGACCGATGGCCTTAAAGTCAACATAACCCAGGCCATTACTCAAATTCAACCAGATGTATGTGGCAGAGTCATTGAAAATTGGACCACTCGGATCCGAGCCACCGTGAGAAGCCGCGAAGGACATTTGAAAGGTGTTGTACTACATACATAATGATATATATGGGCCTTTCAAATAAAAATAATTTCGTTAATACCTCACAAATACCTTGCTTTGTTCCATTTATACATCGACCCACCCTTATTAAAAACCCCTTAATAACCAAGTTGGTTCAGAATTCTACAGTAATTGTTTTAAATTAAGCGTATTCTGGCTATTCTATTTATCTTAAAATTGTTCATTTAATCATAATAAAATCACTAGAGCCTTATAAGAGTTTGTAAGTTTATTATCGTCAAAAAATAAATTCAATAAAATTCTTAGGTTTAAATATTGCGCATGCCTTTGCTAAAACTTTGCTATCAAGTTTCTTCCTGTATAACAAGTATTATTATAATTTTAACGATATATGCGAAGTTAACTCAGCATTTATTGCCCAGGGGTAAAAAGTTGCCAAGCGCTAGAACCTGTGGGATGTGCAAACAGAGATTCGCCGTAGGGGATGCGGAACTATTTTAAGGAAAATAGTTAGTTCAGAAGAGTTGGTGATGAGAGTTCGGAAGCAGAACTACATTCGCCGTTGAGGATCCATGATAGTAAAGCCTTGGGAAGTATGATACGTTTGTAAGTCACTGAAGTTTAGCTAATGAAGATAGAAAAGTAAAAAGTGATATGACATTTAAAATGTAAAAGTGGTATTAATTATGGTAATGAAAGCGGAAGGTCACTTCTGGTTAGTTAAGAACAATATAAAACATAGAAAGTTTGCGACGTTTTTATTATTTCGTCCCAAACGACATCGGCTTAATGGTTAAATAACGTATTTATTAATTAACTCAAGGAACCTTTAAGGAAGGGAACACACAGAATCGATTTTCGTAAACAATAAATAAATTTATTTAACAAACAAATTAAAGTTTTAATGCTCACTATCAGTTCACTTTCGGCTAGCTAAATATTCACGAACATAAGAAAACATGAGCTTCGTTCACAGGAACGTGGGATATTATTTTAGAGCACTCTTTGCCAAATACACTTTTTAAATGGATGTGATGAATATACAATATTCCTAGATGGCATCCCCTGGCTTTCTCTGATTACGTCGGAGTTCGGGATGACTAAACTGTCTCTCAGCGTAGCTGCAAAGAACCCATTTGAATTGAACTCGCTAGTTCAGATTACGGCTCATACCAACGCTCGAACAATATATGTAAATTAGAAAAGAAATAGCATTAACAAACAATGAAACTCAAACCAATATTTCAACCAAAAAATTTTTTGGGTTAACAGGCTGCATGAGGGTGATCCTAAAACAGGCAACTCCCCGTTATAGCATAGGGAGGGAATTGAAAAGAGGGGATGCGTAAGGTATAACAAGGTAGTCAAGGGTTGACTAGGGCCCCCGGGCTATAGTTTAAGGATCCTACACCTAAAGAGATGCATCAGGTAGGTCGGGCATTGGGTACTATTCTCACGCCCTTCCGAATGACGGGAGACGAGTTTGCTGTGGGGTCGCAGCATTCCCTTCTCCGTATCTCCACCAATTTTAGGAGGCAGTTGGCCGACTAATCCAATGGGATCAGAGGACAACTCTTGCCTTATGCCCAAGGTCTTCGACCCCAGTACATGTACCTTACGAAATAGGTGAAGGTGTCTCGGCATGAGAGAGTACAAGGCATTCCCTACATAATCAGGTGAGCCCCGCAGTCACTCTGCACAAAATATACATTACCATCTCCTTTTTGATTGTATATTCTTTATAATTATTTACTCTCTATATTCTGAATACAATTCTAATAATTTATAATGGATTACTGCAGCTGTAAACGGTTATGTAAACAAAACTTTAAGCGCACAACTGCAACGATGGACAGCGAGCTTTTTATCTGTCTCAAAAGTACACTAGTCATCAACCAAAGAGCAAGATCTATTTTTTATATATTTAATATAACTTTCGGTGAAATTACGTGACGTATAAAAATAAACATAAAATAGTTGAATTTAGACATATTTGAAGATGAGTTATTAAATTAATTATTAAGGTTGTGTATCAGTTACTAGTGAATATACACGTAATTTTGTAATTTATTTTATTATCACGTTTTTAAAATCCCATTCAGTACGATTTGTTTGTATTTATGAGACTATATTCGACTGATAGTTTTCCCTCCTCTGTTCTTATCCTAAATATAACTCCGTTTGTTGCTGCTACGCGATGTTTCAGTTATTTCCAAGCCAGTTGCTTCACGTATGCTTTATTGGGCGCACAAAACCTAGTCCTCCTCTTTCTATCAGCTTGTGATTCCCAGCGAGTCGTTCCATTCGACGTTACATTTAAAGGAAAAACAATATCTCCGCCCAGTTTGGTATTATGGACTGATATACAAGAATCGCACTGTTACGCTGAGTAATCAAACAGCGGTCGCTCACTTCATCTGCTTCATCTTACTGTAAGACTGCAGCAAAAGGGAAATACATTAATTACCTCTTACTTTAATATTTATGTTTATTCATTATTAATGTTAGGTTTGATCATTACAGTAGCTGTTATAATTCTGTATTTCATGCTACAATTCAGATTATTTTACAATTATAAAGAATAATATTTGTCAATATGTACATTAAATTTAGCGAATTAACCTCAACTTCACGTTCCAAATTGCAAAAGGTACATCTACATAGAAAATAAAATCAATAGTTACTAATAACTTTATAAAGTCCATGAAATATTTTAAAAAATTGGTATTTGAAATCGATAAACATAACGTAACAAATTATAGAGTACGTGAAATCTGAAAGTCTTTACTAATGTGGTGCCAACCAGTTACTTTGTAATCAGCCGACAGTGGTGCTACCAACCGTAGTTCCTGCAACAACTTAGAACTGATAACGTATTGTATATTATAATACGTACAGTTTGCATCCACGCACTAGGTGAAATAATATTTAGGCAATTGAATTTCACAAATCATCAATTATGAAAACACAACACACACTAGCAAGAGGCACAAACTCTAACGAGGGACTTTCTTCACGCCACAAAACGATGAGAAATGAAACGCAAAAGAAGAGAATAGAAAAATTAAAGACACAATAATAAACGTATTAAAATTCATTTGTGTAATAGGTATTTACAATTAAATATAAGTAAAATTTTTCCGTCAGACAAGTGTTAAGTTTAATTTAAAAATGTAATTAATTAATTATTTTTTTGTTTAAAAAGTTAGAAAAATTAATATAATTAATTAAAATTTTTGGTGAAAATAGTATAATACGAAGCAACTATTAATCAATGTCCATGGTTTTAAGAAATTATTGTAACGTACTATGACAAAAATATAACTGAAGGTCTCTAATAACCCTCGGGTTGATGCGACATTAGTATTGCATTGAATCATATTCCATTGATCCTATGAAGAAGTAGAAGTTCAGGCGTATGGAATGAGTCAGAGATTGTACATAAATTGTTATGATTTCTTAATTACTATTAACTCTATGATACTATTTACATTCATATGATTATGTTTAATTTTCTATAAAATATGTTTTTATTAAAGAGAAGACAAGATATATAATGTGTACCATATATATAATATTGTAAATACTATACTTATACTAGTGTCTCAACAATAGGTCTATACTAAGGTACACTCAACTCCATGAACTCTTCAACAGAGTAGAAGGAGTGGCTAATTAAAAAGTTTGTGTATTTTTGAACTTGTTTATAATTACTTTTACTGTTTAATGAAGTCTGAAGTTTATTAAATGCGCTAATAACATTATAATGAACACCCTTTTGTATTATAGTAAGAGACTTCCCTTTCTGTGTAAATTATTTTTATTTCTGGTATCAAAGCTGGTATGAGTTTATTGTGAATAGGTGACTGTTATTAATCACAAATAACATCAGTGATTGAATATACGGGCAAGTAAGAGTAAGTATTCCCATTTTCATGAAGAGCCCTTGAATGAAATTTTTGATGGAATCTGACACAAAATTCTAACAACTTTTTTCTGTAGATTAAAAAACAAAAAGTAAGCAAGTTATGAAATAAATACTTTAAAAAGCAACAGAACTAACACTTTAGCAGTAAAAAATTCCATTCTAAGTGAAACGATCTAGAAACTCTTTTACTAAGTAAAACACGCCTATCTGTAAAATATTGGCTGATAAGCAAATCTGTCGAAGTCATTATCGTTCTTCATATATGGAACAGTGTTATTATACTATTGTTGAACTTTCTTGTCTTTGGTGAGATGAAATTGGCACTCTTGGGAGACTTACAGATGATTACCTGCTAGGAGCGCTCCTTTGTGTGCGTCAGTTGCGTTTGTCAAAGAGTATCTTAAATAGATAGAGAGGCAATAGAGGCGCTGGGAACGTGACGGCCATCCCCCCCCCCCCTGTAGGTGTAACTCACTCGTAGGTCCGTAAGAACCAATGTAAAAACAACGCCTTTTTGAGTCCGTAAAAATCCTTCATGAAGCAGAAAAAGACAAATTTAAGTGGATTATTTATTTACCCCAAATATATAAGGCAAAAGAACTAATTCAAATGGGAATATTAAAAATATTGAGCATGTTTCTAAATCGGTATTGCGAGTTGGATGCGAAGTTATATCAGCATATTTCTATATTAGTTGTTAAAAATATATCATTTTCTATTCGCAAATGTTGGAGCAGAATGTAAATTGTTTTTCCTAGGATCTGGATTCGGAAAATAAGATATTTTTATAATATAATTTAGATAGGCTGACGTTTCGATGCGACATTGGCATCTTTCGCAAATGGCTGATAAAGGGAATTTAAAGATTTTAATTAGTTCACTCTGGTTCTTAAGCTCCCTGTGTTAAATAAAGTCGTATTTCTTGTGATATTAGTTAATAAGGCCAGTGTCAAAAGCCAAGTACTGCGTGAAAATAGCAATGCACCCTGAATTGTTGAAGAGTGAGAGAGCTATCGATGTCAGGTGACTTGGACCGCTCCAACACTAATTTGTCTTAGAAGGGAACTTGTTCAGAATTTTATTCACTATCTGATTTCACTACATCATCGAAATTCAAACGAGAAACGAACAAATAGATGTGTTGTCACTATTAAATTAAAATTTACAATCCTTACTAATTCAAATTAATTTTTGTAGTTAATTATTCGATTAAATTAAAAATATATCAACCAGGCATTATCTCAGTCAGGTCCTTTTATTATTATTTATTTATTCGCGCTGAATAAGTCGCGCATACATAAATAGGTTTAAAATATATTTTCGTAAATTTAATTTTTATAATTATTTTTCTATCAAAATGTTTAAAAACGAATTGTAATGTTTTATGATTAATTGTAAAAAGGTGACATTTCAATAATTTAATGAGATAGTGTTTCATTTTTAAAGTCCAATCGGTCCAAGCATATACAAAATTCCTTTTTATCAGAATTTAGACCAGAGGAAAAACAATCTCCATCAACATTTGCGAACAGAAAATTATATATTTTTAACATTTAATGTAGAAATATGGTGATATAAATTCGCATATTTTTAATATTCCCATTTGAATTGATTTTTTTGCATGATATATTTGGAAATACTAATATATAGTGTAAATAAATAATCCGCTTAAATTTGTCTTTTGCTACTTTAAGAAGGAGTTTAGCGGACTCAAAAAGCGCTGTTTTCACATGGGGTGTTAATGGCCTACGAGCGAGTTACACCTACAAGGGAGTGGAGGGATGGCGTCACAAGGCCTGCCATTGCCTCTCTAGCTATTTAAGATTCTCTTTGGGGTTTGTGACCTTAGCCTACGAACACGCGGACTGGCCAAGTGTTCTAGGACAACTCGAAGCAATTTCAGTGTGCCTTTATAGATAAATACAGTATAGATTGTGAAATTCAGTGCATTTTTATTTCATTCCTTGTCATAAAGGCAATTATCAAAATACAACAAAAAACATTGGTCCTCCGTGTCGGATTATTGCCGAGTCTGTGAAAGCGTGTAAGTTAATGCCAAACGGAATCCTAACTATTCGTCGGTAATTCCAGCACCCAGTATACGAAGAGTTGGATTCAGGTACGTGAGCACGTTCTCAATCACTTCTCCAATTATTTCAACGTTGATTCTTGTCCATTCATAATTTGCACATTTTTGCATGGCGGCGAACGTGAAAGCGCTTACCGGTAAACGTGGGCAGATTAAGTCAAAATTGACGCGTATGGCAAAGTATTGAGACACGTTCATAACTGCTCCTGGTTTCGTACAACTCAAGGCTAGGTTCGAAAAATTCCAACCCATTTTTGATAAATTCAAAGTGGTTCAATCAGAATTGGAAATGATTGAAGATCATGATGGGACCGCCCGTGAAATGTTTGAGAAATTTTGAAATTGTCCCTCGAGTGGAAAATTTCTTTCTTTCAAACAACGAGCATGGCAACTCGTCACGTGACCCACAATATTCTGCGATGAGCAACAAAGAGTCAATAATTGCGTCTGCTGCCAGCTATAGAATTACCAGTTTTTAAAGGAAACTATGACGAATAGCTATCATTTTGTGACACATTTACTTCGCTAATTCACAAAAATAGTTTACTAACCATATACAAAAGTTTCATTATTTACGTTCAACCCTTTCTGGAGAAGCATTAAATATAATATAATCCCTAGATATTTCCGATTCAAATTACTTGCAACGTATTAAAAACAACACATCAAATCATTGTGTGAAATACAGAGGATGGAACGCGAATCTGCGCATTGTTTTACATCATTGTTAGACGAATCAAGAAAACACATTCGTACTTTAACAACTTTAGGGCAAAAAACTGAACATTCACTTAGTAACAAGTAAAATCGATTCAATCACATTAAAGGAATGAGAAAAGTCGCTTAAGACAAATTATCTTGCAAGCTCTGACGAACTTTTTACATTCTTAGAGCAGCGTTGTCAAGTTTTACATGCTGTAGATCAACGCACGGTTACCAAGGCATCTGCAATGCTGCGAACAGGAAAGTCGTTTCATTCGTCGTATGTAACTACAACAATGGAGTGTAAATTATGTTCCAGTCTTCATGGGATTTATCAGTGCGAAGAATTATTGACAAAAACTGTGAAACAGAGTTCAGAAATAATAAGGAAGTTAGGATTGTGTTTCAATTGCTTGAAGCCTGGGCATCAGGCACTTGCTTGCAAGTCTTGTTGCTGCAAACAGTGCAAGGGAAGGCATCATTCTCTATTACATGTATATAAATTTTCCAACGGAAATAATGTTAATTTCCAAGATCTATCATCCACTACAAGTAAAACTTCAAAATTTGTATGCAAGTGCAAGAATACAAGTCAGGTTATGCTGTCTACGGCAGTAGTATTCATATTTGATAAACATGGTAATCCTCATAGTTGCAGATCTTTGTTGGACTCAGCCAGTCAGTCATCATTCATCACAGCTCATTTAGCACAAGTATTACGTCTTCCGAAAAATCGCTGTTCATCTGTAGTTACTGGTATAGGTTCTTCAGAAACAACTTCATGCTTCTCAATTACTGCTAAGGTACAGTTCCTATACAATGCATTCTCAACCGAGTTAGATTTTATGGTTCTACAAAAAATAACAGGCCAGTTACCTGTCATTCCTGTAGATATTTCAATTTTGAAGTTGCCTCCAAATATTCAGTTGGCAGACACCAGCTTTCACGTGCCTCAAAAAATCGACTTGTTACTAGGGGCTGAAATCTTTTATAAGCTACTGTGTGCTGGCCAAGCCAACATTTAGAACTCATCTTCACTTCAGAAAACGACATTGGGTTGGATTGTAACTAGTAGAGCTGATGTTAAAACAGCCGTTGATAATTCAATGCAGTGTTTCCTAACAATTAATGAGAAAACTGATAAGCAGTTAGAGAATTGTTGGGAATTTGAGGACTGTACCGTGAAAAAAGTAAATAAGAACGAAAACGCATCGCATATGAAGTCAATTTCCTGAACACATTTCTTACACAGATAGAGGCTGATATCAATAGACGACCGACCACTTACACCGTTGTCTTCAGATACAAATGATCTTTCACCGTTGACTCCAGGGCATTTCTTGATTGGGAAATGTGCTCACTAATCCTATTACTGTAGACCCGAAATAATCACCAACCAACAGGTTATCTAGATGGCAGCTTGTGCAGCAGATGACTACATTTTTGGGCACGATGGTCCAAGGAGTACCTATCGATCCTCCAGCAGCGAGCTAGATGGCATCAAAAACGTCCGAATCTACAGGTTGGAAATTTGGTGCTGTTGAAGGATGATCATCTTCCTCCTCTCAAGTGGCAGTTGATTCAGGTGACAGGCTGGTGAGGGTAGCCACACTAAGGACAGAGTCCGGATCTACGAAGTGAGCAGTGAGGAAACGAATGACGAATAACATTTATACTCGTTAGCAGCACTGTTCTATTATTCAACTGTTCATTTTTTAATTGTGTAATTTTAAGTGACTTTTATGTGTAAAGTGTATGTATTCAATTCATTTTATTTATTTATTTTTGTTTTATGTGCAATTCATTTTATTTGTTTACTATTGCTTTTATGTGTAATGTGCATATATTCAATTCATTTCATTTTTTGTGTTAAGGATAAGTTTAGTTTCGAAGGCACTGCCTTCAAGTCGGGCGGCATATGTTGAACTTTAGTGTCTTTGGTGAGATTAAATTGGCACTCTTGAGTGACTTACAGATTATTACCTGCTAGGGGCGCTCCTTTGTGTACGTCAGTTGGGTTTGTGACCTTAGCCTACGAACACGAGGACTTTTTTTTACGAGGGATAAAAAGTGGAATCTTCGAAAGACGAAGAGGAGGGTCCGCACTCCTCGACAGTGTGGGATTCTTACCCACTAAACCACTAAACCCTGTGTCTTTCCTGACATGTTCCTCCCCGGAACTATATACACATTACATCAGGGAGGTGTCAGCTTAATTATTTTTCTCCGTCTTCGACCTATACATCTAATTATTTAC
This sequence comes from Eucriotettix oculatus, assembly GCA_034510155.1. NCBI lineage: Eukaryota > Metazoa > Arthropoda > Insecta > Orthoptera > Tetrigidae > Eucriotettix > Eucriotettix oculatus. Next base: position 32,119,703 of record CM067377.1, on the reverse strand, counting down.
ATCTTATAACTATATACTATATCTTAAATCTATAAACAAATTTATTTACAATTAGATATCGGCTTGTTTATTTACATCTTCTGTGACTGATTTTTTCTTGAGTATATTACAGATGTAATTCTCAATCAGCCACCAATTTTCTACTTTTTCTAGCAGCACCTTGACGAGATTCTCTTTAGACAGTTTCTGATTGACGCTCAGCTCCAATCTTCCCCTCTCGTCGGCCCACGCGTCGCAGTGGAAGATGGTGTGCTCGGCGTCGTCCTCCTCGTTCCCACACAAGTCGCAATTGGTGTTTTCTGCTTTTTTGAATCTGTGCAGGTAAGACTTGAAGCAGCCGTGCCCGCTCAGCGCTTGCGTGAGCCAGAAAGTCACGGCTCCATGCCCTCGTTGTACCCAATCTTCGAGGTTTGGGATGAGTTGGTGTGTCCACCTTCCCGTCTTCTCATTATCCCACAGGTTTTGCCAGCGCTTCAGAAGCGTTGCTCTCGCCTCGGCTCTTATCCGCTTGCGATCTGCCTCGGTTGGTTTTGTGGTCAGCTCTTTGAGCCCGCGGTGCACCTCTTGTCTTTCCTTCGCCAGCAGCTCTATAGGTGGCACGCTGGCTAGGACTAGTGCTGCGCTATTGGACACCGTCTTGTAGGCGGAAGAGATTCGCAGAGCCCCTTTCCTCTGCACTGCCTCCAGTTTCCTCTTCGCCTTGCTCCTTTTGAGGTCGTCCGCCCATACTGGTGCCCCGTAGAGCATCTGCGCATGTATCACGCTCATCACGGTTCTTCTTTTTTTTCCGTTGGGCCGTTTATATTTGGCATCATGCGAGCCAACAATGCCGACGTCCTCTGGGCTTTCTCGGCTGTATGGGTGAAGTGTGCCGAGAAGTTTATCTTCCTATCTAGCTCCACTCCTAGATAGCGGATACTTTTGCTACAGGTGATCCTGTGGGAGCCGATTTCAAAGGTAGGCATCTGGAAGGATCGCCTATTTGTCACTATCACGAACACGAGGACAGGCCAAGTGTTCTAGGACTACTGGATACAATTTCAGTGTGCCTTTATAGATAAATACAGTATCGATTGTGAAATTCAGTGCATTTTTATTTAATTCTTGTCATAAAGGCAATTATCATAATACAACAAAAAACAACTATTCTTCAAGAAATCATTAGAAATGGTTACAGATAGACCCAAATTTATACGTTCACACATTCACAACTTAGGGAGCTCAAAGCGGGTTGACTTTTATTCGAACGGCAATTTACCTAATTAAAGTAGGTACGCATCTAGGAATTTGACGAACCATTTTTATTCCGTCAGTAAGCAATAGGATTTGAATGTTTTATGAGGAATTGGAATGTGCATTTTTACCTCCTAATCACTAAATAATAAATATTTATCAGACAAGAGAATGACTATCACTTCTCAGAGCCACGGGAAGAAAATCTAATTGAAACGGTACGAAATATTAAACAGTTTAGCTACTTAACCTTAACATACGAGAAAAAATATATAATTAATACTGTAAAACATGATAAGAAGTAAACTAAATTTTAATGATTCTAAGACCAAGGAGATTACAGTATTCAAATTCCGACCCTTCCATTTGGAACAGACGCTGAAGCTTGCGGGGCTCTAATTTGCGGATGAAGTGATGCTGTAACGAGGCATAATTGTCTTAAGATTCAAACAGCTGACAATCACTTACTTAGAAAGATTATCCAAGTTAGATTGTACGCAACTTGAGAAACGGCCAGTGGTTGTGCTTAAGAGGAAACAGGAGTAAAGTCGAGAATTCATTTGCCATTTAAATTAATTATCATCTAAATCTCCCAATAAGTGAAAGACTTTAAGAGTATAATTCAATCTACTTTTCTTTTGTTTCTTCTCGTTGCTTCAATAACCGTTCATTCTTTCCAAGAAGGCTTGTTTACGTTTTTACGAGCACTTTGGTTTATACCGCTCTTTTTCTGTTTGCCCTGGTATAACTTCCCATTTGTTTAAAGGTGTCTCTTTCTAAAATGTTGTTAACGTTTTAGAGATCCTTTAGAATTTCGTCCACACACGGCACTGAGTTCTTAAGTGATAATGCATAATCTATTATCCTTTCCGTTAATCAATTTTATAATAGACTGGTGAGATGACCAAAGGATTTCATTTGCCTTTATTTTAAATATAAATTTCGATGTTGGAAGCCTTTTCTGTTGTTTTGATTGCTTGTAACCTGTAACCGTCTTGGGTATATCTTGCTCCTATAATTTTCCTAATAAATTTCTTCAAGTTCGAGTTTTGTGATAAGCGTTTATTGAAATTTATATATAGAAATAATTTTTCTTTTTTAAATATCTCATAGAAGGTAATTACTCAGAAAAATATCTTATAGGAATCTCAACAAGATGTCAAGAAATTATTATTACGGATAAAGATGGACGAGTATTAATAATTTAACTAATAATTATATTTTTCACGTCTACGTATGCAGAATTTAACCGAGTAGGTCCATGTTCATAGGGATCAAGACTCGCGTGCCTATGCTCTTCTTATATCGACGAAGAGGGTTGATGGAATGAACGTTCACAATTATATAAGAGCGATCGCTTCCCCAAGCGATAGATCCCGTTTGTGATGTTCTGAAAAGGAAGAGATGAGAAAAGGTGAATAGGACAGTTCGGTAGCGTTAGATTCTCTGTCACCTTGGTGACAGTCAAGCATTTGTGTCTTGGTGGATGTTCAGAAGAAATGCACAAAGTACAGAAGACAAATTAATTGTGCCTAAGGTAAATAATAATATAAAGGATAGGAAGGAAAAGAAGACTAACAATTAAATAATTGCTAGGAGCCCTTGAGAGAAGGTCTTCACGCAAGCAATGGCTGTCCTGTACTGACGAGCTAAACTGGCGTTTGGTGAATGTGGACCAGGGGAGGTTTTCCCCCACCTTCACAGCTTGCTAGCCAGTTGCCTATGGAAAAGACAGTAATTCAAAGATGGCTGCCTTTCCCCTTAAAGTCTCGCCACTGAGAGGTTTTGCTGACACCGCTATTCTCACACTCTCCCTCGGAACATTCCTGACGCGTGTAAGAGACACCTGATACATAATGTCATCAAGTCCATAGTCTAGGGAAGCATAGCGCTCTTAGATTTTACGAAATAACTCTCAATGAAATAATATGTATGACACTCTTGACCAACGAACTTCTTTAAAGCTATACTGTTATGGGTTTTCATTTTCTGAGTAAATATTGCACCGTTACATCACTACGAAGGACGAAAAGGAATATTATTTTCATGCAATTTGTGTGCTGAGAGAAACTACTTTACTTGACTCTCCAAACAAAGCTGCGCTAAATTAATGTAAGTAAAAGAACTGTATAGGTAAACTGAGAGTAAATATTTTTAAAAGAAAACGAGGGGTTCATGAAATAATAATTGTAATGAAGGCGTCATATATTAAGAAGACCACGGAAGGGTCAACTTTCTCGTAAGTTAATTTTAAATAAAATATTTATATTTAGATCTTAATAATTTCCTTAGTCTTCGGTTGAGATAATAGGGTACGTCATAAATGTAATTAATAATTGGTATGTTAGCTTGGAACGCTGTTTTTTTTTCAGTTCAATACCAATACAATAAAATGACAATGGATCAGAAAATTAATTTTACTTTATTGAGAATTAAGTTTAATATTTACAGATGATGCTTCTTATTAAAAACGAATAAAAAACAACTGAAAAAAATAATTGTGGAACTAACTCACAAACAAATTCAGAGTAGCACAAAGCACGACACACACACAGACGAACAACTAACAACTCATTTCTCGTAGCTGAACGATATCTCCACTTCCATCGTAACTCCAGCCCGTTTATGGGCCAATATAAGCTGTAAAGACAGTCTATAGCCTACGAAAAAGAAAATTTTTCTGTTCAACATATTTAACATTTTGGTAAAAAAGTAATTCCAACTATGGGGAAAAGAGTCAAAAAACACTGTAATGAATAAACCGTGCCCTTCAATTAAATATTCTCACACTCATTCCTAAAACACTTTGTATTTGACTTCATATGTTATTGTAATGTTGTGTTTTGATACTGTTGTGGTAAGTTTGATTTGGTTTAACATAATTTTTTAAGTTTTGTTTAAGTCTACCTTTCTTGGTTTTAATTTACTGTAAATATTTCCTCTATAGGAAGAAAACCTGAAGAAGGCATGAAAATTTGCCGAAACGTTATTACTAAATAAATTTAAAGAATAGAGTATGTAAAAGGTCATAAATTGGTTTATGATTATTATTGTTCTTTATCTCTGACTAATTTAAATTAGAAATTTAAACTTCAGGGCACGTTATGTAGGATTTCTTAAATATTTCCACAACCACTGCTCCCATTGGGAGATTTTACGCATAAAATTAAAATAGTGTATTCTAATGTTATTTATTTAAAAATTAAACAATTTATTTGTTATACAAGTAATTTTTTTAATAAAAGCATTTCTAAGATCGAATTAAAGTGAAAATTTGAGCAACAGGTAAAACAGCCCTCATGATATTTCTATTTCTAAATGTATTAATTTTGTACTGAACTTGAATAATAATGTCATATTGATACAAATAAATGTATTATATGTTAAGGGAATTAATGAAAATGACCTTTAACAGACGGAAGGTTTTGTATGACATATTCATGTAAACCGACGTTATATATAGTGACTTACTGGTTTTCTATTATGTTTTTTAAAGTTTATCTTTTTCTTGTTGTTATTTCAGATTATTTTAATTCACAGAATTTTTAACCTTGATTAGGTTATAAATAGGAATCGAAACGTCGGTTTCCATGAATATGTAATATAAAGCTCTTGTTTGTTAAAGGTCGTTTTCATTAATTCCCTCATATATTAATTGCCATCAACGGGTGAATTAACAAATTATATGCGTCATGATCACAAGTTTGAGGAACATTCTTGTGAAAAACCTCCCCGCTTACGATTTATATTAAAAGGTCAGTATTAATTTATGCATGAAAGTAATAACTTAAAATTAAATGATGTTACTGTTACACACTCATATAATTTCACGCGCAGACCTAATATCTGAATATTTTTATATTCAAAAGCATTCAGACAGGGCTGCGGTTTAGAGAATCAACTATTAAAATGTTTCACAGCTTTTATGTGGGTATTCGTATGTAATTTTTAGTTGCAGTTTAAATTCAGTCATGAAATCGGAAACAGTTTTAACAATACTGACCGGAGGAAATAAAAACTCTAAGGGTATAAAATTTACTTATAAAGAGTTGTAAATCTCTGTTCATGAATGGAGCGTACAATTCGCTGAAAGAGTTCGTAGATAGGAAGGACTGAAATCCTATCAAATTCTGCTATTATTTTATAATTATAATCTACTATAATTTAAATGCTGACTTATTTTCTTTTTCAAGTTCGACAAGAACCTACTCAAGATTTGCTGCTGCCTCCTCCGTCGACTGAAAATTGAAAATTAATTTTTTTGTCCTTTAACTTTCATTTATTTCCTGTATTAATATATTTGACGTATCCTATTTCCTCGGCCGAGGACTAATGGATTGAATAATAAATCTAAATCTAATCTAGTAAAATTGCAATATTGCCTACATTGTCGGGATGAAAAGAAACACTGGAATTAACTTATTAGATATTTTTTAATTTATTTTTCATAATGATAGATAATACGTATTTAATATATTGTTATATATAATATGTTTGTTGATATCTATGAAACTGATGATTGTACTAATTTTTCGCAAAACATTGGCATTCAATAAAAAATGTTAATTACTGTCCTATAACCCTAACATGATTAAATCAACATTATAAACATAAATTATTTAGTATTTGTTTTTTTTAATTTTATCTCCTACGCAGTGAAAATGTGCCTTTTTTTCACAACTAGGAGATAAATTTAAATATGTACAACAATAGCATTAGTTATTCGTTAAATTTGTATTCAAGGAGTGAATAAATTCAAGGGCGCTTGAAATAATAGGAAACTTGGTCGTAAGTGGAATGTATTTCAAAGTCTCGCACTGAAGAGGGAATGTATGACGATGTCCTCTGTCTGCATGTACATATTATTAACAAAGCTCTGGGAAGGCAGTTTAAGAGGCGGTGTCAAGGTACGTTTCATCCTTTACAAAGCCACCAGGGGCTCTTAGCAGACTGAGAGTGGTTAATCTGCCTCTTTGTTCGTTCCCCACGTTCATCCGTATGCGCATATGAAACCAGACGAAGCTCTCCTCCAAACTCTTTAATCGCGCCAGGGATCTTAGCATTTCAAAACTTCCGCGTATTGGAAGTTGTCCCGCAGTTCTATACGCAAAAGCTCTAAAGTAAGGGTTCTTTGGGAAAGATACGGTTTAGCTCATTACGAAGAACTTATAGATTACGGACGCGGGATATGGAGGGAAGCTAGGCTACACAGCAACACAGGGGGAGGTAGAACACTCAACGTTCGGAAAGGTTTCATTGAAATGTGTAGTATTATACGAAAATTATTATGTTCAACAACAATTAAGTCAAGTTTAGTAATATTTCTAGTATATAATATTTATCTTTAATTCTTGGCCCAATATTAGAGCATGCTTCAGTAATCAGTCGATAAGGTACAATTTCATAAATTACAGAAAGATTATAAATAAACCCTAAAAATTATCTATTTTACAGAAATTCGGTGACATTGAAATTCTATGTCAATGTCCGTGTAGCATTGTTAACAAACTGATGCCAGTCAATTGAACCATAATCATCTCAAAAGTTTCAATACAGATGTGATTAAACCATCAAATAAATACATCAATAGATAGATCGTGGTATTGTTAAAGGTTACCTTTTCACATTCCCTATTATTTGAAGAGCACAAATGAACGCTAAAAATAAAAGTTTTATTTAGGAGGTTAGCTGGAAAGTCGCCGAAGGAAAATGTGTATAAACCGTAATTCAAACAATCCACCTTTCACATTATTTGAAATATACTTCATTTGTTCAATCTCGAATTAAATGATAAATAATATAGTTAGTATGGACGTAATTTCAATACACGGAATAGATCGATTGGATTTTTTTGTTATATGAAAAGGCCAAAATACGATATTTAAAAAATTGGTAGGTAAATTAAAAATAAAATTTGGATCTTGAGAACAACGCCATCAATTATTTTCCACTGTAGCTAATAGCCATCCACATGTCTCCATATCACAAAAAAATCATCAAAATAGGTCAAGCCGTTTAAGAGAAAAATTATAAACACACGTACTCTGGATTTTTCTATATGAAGATAATTATTATATTGCATTATATGATGTTTTGTTATGTTCTGATGTTTCATACTTGTTATGGCGTCTTCTATTAAATTATATTTTACTTATTATATTTCGCTTAAGCCTGCTGGACAACGAAAATTCTTTTTATTGTATATCTGATTGTACATTTATACAACAATATCACATTATATTATTATTTTTAAGAATTGTAGCAAGCTCATGGTTATTGGGCTCATGTACTTACAAATACGTCAATAAAAATTTGTGTCCCAATAAACTGAAAATATAACAAGGCAATCGTGACTGATTTTTGAGATAATTTATGGGGAATTTTTGGGTTCAGTTCGATTTACTAGTTTTTATCATAAAAGTATATGTTTCGGATTTATTAAATTTTATTCGCATATAATGACATGGTTCAAATATGAACTACACGGCTCATAAATGAGTAATTAGAATTATTAACAATAGAAAACTCAAACAATCGTCACATCGATTTGGATAATATTCAGTCGTCGGAAGAATAGAATTAATTTGTGAATATAAGTTAATAGGAATTGCTGCAGTTTAACATAATTTAATATAATTAGTCACTCGAATAATTAAGCAATATATATTACACATTAAAGAAAAGTAGAAGCTTTTCTTGGAAAATGTCCAAATACATCTTATTGCAATAAAATCTTTGAACAACTTTTTAGTACCATTTTCTGAATTTCCCTCAAAATAAAATGTCTCTAAGATAAATATGTAATTTGCAGTTAAGTTACGATAACATTCATTTGATTATATCATAGAATGAACATGTCTGTTTGTGGAACACAAAACTACTATTTCCTGTTGAGAGTGATGGATATTGGGGTTATTTCAAATGTCTGACTACATACAAATACGGAAGACCATAAATTACCAAATCCGTGCACAAAGAAAACGCTCGTTATTGGGAGAGCGTGAAAATCATTAATCATCTACCGCAGTGTTGCCAAGACCAAGTCTGTGGGCTTAAAAAGGGAATCGATTTTCTTGTTTTAAAGTGCAGAAAATGTTAAATGCTACTTAATGTTGAATACGTGAACGCGACTTGACGCTATTAACATAAATCAACCAACGATCATTATTCCTCGATTATGTGCTGATAAATGAATTTTTTTCTATAATATTGTAGTTGTGTAATGGAAAAGATTACTTATATGTAAAAACTTCTGTGTAGGTGTATTTGATCACTACCTCGAAATGGAAGAACAGGAAAATAAACACTGCGTACTGTTTTTAACATTAAGGTCAGTTTTTCCTCAATTATTTGTCTACTTAATTTTTTTGTTTAACACGTTGCATATAAATTACTGTTCCAGGAACAAGATTTTATTTATTTAATACTTTTTGTTACTTCTTAGCTGGCTCTATCTATAACCCCGCCTCCTCTCTGTCTGCCAAATCAACAACATTCTAAGTAAAAAGTAAAATAAATTAGAGAGGTACAATGCTAAATTTCACTTTTTTCAAATTAAGGATAGTGGTTTAAGAAAGCGGAAAGATTATTTACTCTATCCGAGAAAAACCGTTCAACAGTTTTTCTTCAAAGCGAACAAAATCCCTGTTCAAGCAGTAAACACCAGGTTTCTTGCCATTTTGTATCTAGAGGTACGTTACTATTTAATATTAGTAAAACCCTACTAATTATCTACATAACAATACATAAAAATTCCTGATGACTGCCGTACTTTGCAAAGCAAACTACATACTTAGGGTGCCAGTCCTTTTCGGATATTTGTAGGTTTTTGACATGAGAATTCACTTTTTACGGCCAATGTCAAATGAATGCTCATAGCATGCAAAAATATATAAGTTTTATTACAATAATATTTTATTTAGTATTCAAACTAATAGGTGCATAAAATGCATTGGTTTTCTCTCGATGAACCTACTAGAAGTGACGACTACCGAGATTGAACAATAATTTATTTTAATATTTCAAAATTCTTCTTGCATGTATACTAGATACTGTGCGAGGTGCTTGGAAGGTATGAGAAACGGTTCAGAAATACCATTCTTCAGAGAAATACTATATTGATAAAAGTGAAAATCGGTACAGAACTGACAACTGGACTTAACCTTCGTAAAATTTTCTGTTCTACTCTACACGATAAACTTAAATAATTCATTTTAAAAGAATATAATTTATTATTAGTAAGTCTCGCCGCAGTACAACAAAAATGCGCTCTTCAGGCAATCCGAGTATATTCTCTCGTCTAGCAATCGCTCTCATAAAAATCTCACCAATTATTTAATTTATTTATACGAGTTAAAAGTTTCGCCAACGTATCGATGTTGCTGCTGTATTCAGTCCTTAGACTGAACTGATGCTTACATATTCTGCGCAAGCCTTTTCAAATCCACTTAGCGTATTCCGTCCTTCCTCTCTCTTCTGTTCTTTACCGCACACTTCCCTCTAATGCTAATTTACAAGGCCCTCAAATCTCAAAACGTGGCCTACTAATCTATCCCTTCTTTTGGTCAAAATCTTCTCTTCTCTTATTCTTCTTTGAACTTCCTGGTTAGTTACTCTATCCACCCATCTGATTTTCAACATTCTTCTATAGCACCTCAGAAGCCTCTAATCTTTTCCTATCTGCAACCTCTGCCATCCACGTTTCGCACCCAGATAACCTCACACTCCATACGAGCCTGTTTAGTAATGATTTAATAATATTCATACTTATAATATCCGTAAGTAAATTCCTCTTTTGCGAAAGTCTTCCTTGCCTGAGCTTTATGTCTACTATACTTCTACCATCCCTAGTGATTATGCCGTCCAAGTAGCCGAATTCCAAACGTCCTTCAAAATATCCCTTCCCAATCTAACGCCCTTTGTACTTCCACTACTTCCTATACGACACTCCGTCACCTTGGTTTTCCCTCTATTAATCCTCATGTTGTACTCTTCTTCCAGGATCACGTTCATGCCATTTCTTATGTTTTACAAGTCTTCTTTTGAATGGTATTCTGATAGAAATTTTAATCACAACGCCGATGTCGGATGATTGCCATTCGTTTGGAGTTGTAGAGTTCTCGTCGTAAGTGATTGTAAGGGGAAATTGGAATCATTTTTTATGTTTTCCACGTCTTCCTCTGACTGACTCTCCTAATACAACAATATTGACACGTTTCTAAAGGATCGTGAGATTGAATAACACACACACGAAGAGGTTATATATGTTTATTTAACGGCGAAGTGCTGTACAAAGCTCGTAACTGACTCCGATTTGGACTCCAGTCCAATTGATACATACATACATAGAATATTCCAGAAGCATAACATTCTCGAAACAGGAAATACTAGAAATTACAGTCAAACAAAGTAAATGAAAATGGTTGCGTCGGGTGGGACACGAGCCTGAATGTAGATTCCTGCAGCCCAGCTTGATACCCCTCAGCTATCACTGCAGGTCATGACATCTGCAAAATAGCTTATGGATAAGCCTTATTTCGCGATATTTTATTCCTGTCTTCTTCAAAATCCTTATTAGTGTGTTCTACTTTACATTATCAATTTTTTTTTCTAAATCTACAAATGCCATTGAAATTTGGGCATTTTTCTTCTTATCCTGTCTTCTAAAATTAGGCGCTTTTCTTGTGTCCTACATTCTACCTAAAACCAAACTGATCTTCTCCTAACATGTATTCTAGTAATCGTTACATCCTCCTATATACTATTTTCGTTAATATTTTGTAAGTATGAGATACTAAACTAATCGTTCTGTTCTGTTCGCATTTAAGAGCCCCAGGCTTCTTCGGTATAAGTATAATTATTCTGTTACTAAAAGTCTCTAGTATTCTTCGTGTTTCGTCGATTTCACAAACTATGGGCGTTCAATGTACGAAAGAAACTATAAACAGTAACTCAGTTTTTAATATATACCCACTATATTTCATTACTCATTATTAATGTGTTGAAATAACAGACGAACAAACTATTTCACATTGCGGTCAGTACAATATCTATTGTGAGAAATTAATTAGTGCATATGATGGGAAATTCCGCTACTCTGTGTATAACTTTCCCGTCTGTGTAGGCCGCAGATCAACTAGTATTGCCGCATGTTTGACATGCCTCTCATAAACTATATACTCGTAGGTTCCCGTCAATTTCAGTAAAGAACTTGTCTATTTCGTACGTAAAAATTCCGTACTTACGAAGTATTTGCATACCCTCGTTTTGAAGTTCTTAATTTGTGGAGTTATGAGTCTCTTACGAGAGTAAGATTACACCGTGAGTCCTTTCTACGAGATTCGAGCCACAGATATACGAGCTACAAGGATAACTTGCATACGGAGTATGCAGTGCACCTGCGAGTTATAATACGGAGCTATGCGAGTTAATTAAACTGCAAGCTTTAGCCTCTTATCGTGCGCTTAATACACAGAGAGACTCGCTAGACTCGCCGGAAGAATGCGCAGCGTTGGAAGCATAATGTTGTTAATGACTGCTTTTCTATGACTACCCTACAGGTTTTAACGTCTTTCACTACTTCGTAGTAAACTGAAAATACTATCTGACAGTTGAGGGGTGGTTTCGATTAGGAAATAATTACTTTCCGAATTTCACAATTTTAATTTTAAACGAGAAATCTTTTTTTAGTAAATGTATTGTTTTACTATTTTTTTAATTAATGGAATATAAGAATCAGTTTATAAAACTATAAAGCATTAGTTAACTCTACTATATACTCAATCTAATATCAAAATAACTTAAACTGACAAATTTAGATTTTTGACAAAATTTTAAAAAGAAACTTACATATTTCTCGTTCCCCCCCTCCCCCACCCGATGTGGAACAGGATAGGATGTTTTGTGATTGCAATTAATATAATAAAATTTAATTTAATTTAAGAAAAATCTTCTAACCTTTTGTGTTTCCTTTCTTATATTTATTTTGCGTTCGATTGGCGCTTTATCAATTTTTCCTTTCGCAGACATTTTTTCACAGCACAGTTTTTGCTAGCATTTTTCCCTATTTACCGTTCTTTTTCTTTCTTATTCTATTCATTTTGGGTACAGAATCTTGTTACCCATTCTTATAAGTTGAATCAGCCTGTTTTTCTTCTTTGTTCTTGAGGTAACATTTTGCCTTATACAGTAGTATTCTGGTGCACCCCGCACGCTAGTCTCACTTTAATGTTTTACACCGAGCGTTAATTAGATTTAATCCTTATATATAGCTTACATGTAGCTAATGACAAGTAGTTTACGAATATATAGGATTAAAGAGTTAAAAATGAGGAGTTTTATAGCTTACTTTCAGTTGAAATTCTGCAGAAATTATAAGGTCCCAGATGTAAGACGCCAAAACAAGAGTTCATTCTCAAGTTTCAGCCATAACTTGGGCAAGTCAGCTGCTGTAATTTCTTCCTTGGCAATTTATAATGTTCCACCTCTATTTACTAAACTCCAGCACTATCCACTAAGAAGAAATAGGGTATCCCGTTCCACCCCGAGTTCCCCTATATTATACTGAAAAGCATGTTTCTGTTAATTATGGAATTGATATTACAAATACGCCATTCGCAATACAACGATAAAGAAAAACAAATATATATTTGTCGATATCTAAGAAACTTGACACGAACCCATTTCCATATTGCAGTGTTACCAACAGAAAATTTTCCGAAGTATATTTTCTATAGAAAAATATATTTTAAGTTCGATGATAAATCGTTAGTTTAAACACTTTCTCGATGCAAATTTCATAGACGTTCCAACGCAGCAAGAAATTTACGGTTCAGTAAAACCATTATACTACCACAACAGATAGAGCTTTCAATCAGTCATTGCTTAAAATAAGTTTTTGAAAAGTTAATTCGACATTACGCTACTTTTGTAGGATAGTATTATATGCAATACTAAATAGCAGTTTTTATTATCCCGCATGGAATGCAATTTAGCTAATTCGCCTGTGTATTAATCCGACACGTGGGAAAAGAGCATGGCGTAGCACCTGAACCAATTTAAAATACAGAACTCAACTAATAAAAATGCAAACTTATGTATGGTCGTTTTATTTAAGCTCGTAGAACTTGTAAACATACACAAAGGGTTTCTCTTCATTCCTGCTGAAGTACATAATGGAAAGTTAGTTTTTTAAATCAACTTTGGTTGCTTAGCGGAAGTTTTATTGGACAAGTGCGTGTTATTGCCATAAACCTTTTAGAGGTCTTAATTAAAGCCTTAGTGGCCTGCACTGTAAGAGAACATTCCAACAAAACAGGCAAACTGATCCTGAAAGTAAAAGAACGGTGCAAAGAGAAACAGAAGAAAATATTCCAATGATTTATGACTCAATGAAGGTGCCATACCATATCATCCTAAGCTTTAAAACATTAATAATGCCTGATGATCACAATTATCAATTATTTACCAGCTCATTTTGATCCTTAAAATATTATAGTTAGATCAAATAAACGCGTTGTATGGAAAACCCTTTTGACTTCATTACTCGTAGAATATATAACTTTAGAAACGTTTTGCATTAAATTAATTTGCCGATGAAACGTCCTGAATTTCGATAATTTCTATCCCCATTTAATTGTTTCAGATTCGAAATGTAACATAAATAATTTATATTTCAGAGAGCTTTACAGTTATTTCTATAAAATAAAGTATTTTAAATATGTCGGCATTAGAATAACTATCATATTACTCTGAATTGATACTTAATTTTCTCAACATTTTTTTATCAAATTTTCGAATTAAATATAAAATAACAGCCCGCAAATATGAAATATTTGTTGAACATTTATTTATCTATCTAAAATAAATTAGACAAACAGGTAAAGTTCACGGCATTTGTAGATTTAGAAATAGCTTTTGATAACTTGACCTGGAACAAACTATTAAGGATTTTGAAGAAGACAGGAATAAAATGTCGAGAAAGAAGAGTTATCCATAAACTCTACATGATATAGTCAGCAGTATTAGATTTCAAGGGTAGAAAAAGAAAACAGAAATCAAGAAAGTAGCCCATACTGTTTAACACACACACACACACATATATATATATATATATATATATATATATATATATATATAACAGACGATGAAGAGAGTTAAAACTGAATATGGAAAGGGAATCAATCTGCAAGGAGAAGAAGTAAAGACCTTACGTTTTGCGACGATTTTGTAGTATTAAGGAAGTTATAAGAAGACTTATAAACCATAGTAAATGACATGAACGTGGCACTGGAGAAAGAGTTCAATATGAGGATTAATAGAGGACAATAGTAAGGGAGTGTAATATGAGAAGCAATGGAATAACAAAGGGTGTTACATTGGGAAGGGACATTTTGAAGAAAGTTAAGGAATTCTGCTACTTGGGCAGCATAATAACTAGAGATGGTAAAAGTATAGTAGACATAAAGAGTAGGATAGCACAGGCAAGGAAGGCTTTCGCAATAAAGAGTAATTTACTTACGGATAATATAAGTGTGAATATTAGGAAATCATTGCTAAAAATGTTCGTATGGAACATAGATGGTAGGAGTTGCAGAAAGGAAAATAATAGAAGTCTTTGAAATGTGATGCTATAGGAGTATACTGAAAATCAGATATTATCAGTAATGAGAAAATTGGAATAGCAAACAATATGGAGTACGTTAACAAGAGACGGCATAGATTAATAGTCTTGTATAATTAGCATTTGAGGGAAGTATATGGAGTAAGAAGAAAAGAGAGAGACCAAGGATGGAGTCCGCTGAGCAGATTATGGAATATGTGTGATGTAGTAGTTATGCGGAAATGGAAAGGCTTGGGCAGAATAGGTTAGAGGGTTGCGTCAGACCAGTCTTAGGACTGAATACCACAACAACAACAACATCAACATATAAAATAAAACTTATTTCCGTATTTTTGTAGCAAAACTTGTTTCTTAAATAGGTTTTAGACCGACACTCGCAAGTTAATATAAATTTATTTTGCTCAGATATCCCTATAATATTAAGTATTTTACGTACAAACATTCTACAATTTATCTACACACAAATATATTTTTGTGCATTCTAGAATTTAAAGGTAGGATACTATAATACCACGTGTGTATTTCGCATTGAATAATCTGAACACAAACTTTAAAGATGAATATGTTTCTTTTCTGTTCGAGACATTCATTTTGTGTTTCTTTATATTCGTATCCTTGCCTCTACGTTTCTCTCCTATACACAGCCAAAGCTTCCTGTCTTGCTTTCCGTCCGGTACACCTACATCCTACTGGGTAATATTTGTTTCTTGGCACTCCTGTTTCTGCGTCAGTGTTACACCCAAGCAGAATTACTCGAAAATTTCACAAGTAAAACGAAGAAGTTATTTAAACTCTTCGAAATACTAGCATTTTATCTCGATGATAAGCACGAATGATTGGAGAATCGGAATAAAAATATGTTTAGATGCAAATTGATTTATTAATATTCTAAAATAGACGTTGGTAATATTATTTTCATAACGAATGTTCCTTTACACACTTAGGTGTTTTCTTCTTTTTTTGCACGATTTGTATACTTTATAAAAATTTCTACACTTTTTACACTCTTCCCTTGAAATTTATTTAGCTGATGAAAAACAATTAGTTATTATATTTTTCGGTTTTTCAACGGAGCACTTCATGGATCGGTATTACTTTTACATTCGCTTTACACTCGCAGCTTGTCCAACAACATTCCCCTCTCCAAGTTTGATTCTTCCCTTCCCATCTTTGAGGCTGTGACACATTTGCTATTCAATGGAGCCACAAACATTGTCACTAAATTTCCAAACCAAATACAATCGGCAGGCTCTATTCTCCTGAGAGAAGAGACTCGAACGACTTGCCGGGAACCTCGCCTCCTCATCCCACTTTTTTTCAGTACTAGTGTATTCCATTGTTCGGCTTGTTTTTGCTTCGGATTACACGCTGTTGGTTTTGGGAACTGGATCGACCGCCTCTTGATAATTGATGTACGCTTGTCCATATTTGGCTCGGCCATTTCATACCCGCGCACAATGACCTGCCAAAAGTCATGAATATTTTTATTCGCAATTAATCTTCCCTATTTATTCTTCGGCGTGCAGCGTTTCATTTTGATGCCAATTGGAGCAGAAGATTTTCTATATAACTCAGCCTCTGTTTGTTAAATTATTCGTAACAAAAAATCGAATTAATTATGCAGACGTGACAGGTTATGAACTATTTAAATTTTCAATACGTTAGACGAGGAAAAAAACCTGTTATATCGAATGCACGGCAATTTTCAGAACTATTAAGCGACACATTGTTGTGAGCGAGTCTGCTGCTTGCTAAGTAACCCGCTGTAATTGTAAAAGCACCAAAAGCTTCCATTTAATTGTACTTGTTTAAACATTTTTGCATTATTGGTGGCGTTTTTATTCGTGTTTTTTCCACTGATGTGATTTTCTATCGTTACCTAAAAGATTACCGCTGTTAAATACTTTTTACAATCATTAAAATAATTTTTCTGCTTAAATTTAAGCTAGTATTCAAGTTTATCAAATTTTAGTTTATCATAATTGAAAATTTCGTATCGTTGTAAGTCCCTTATTAAAGTTACAATTTTCATTATGTTCATTTCAAAATTTATGCAGTCAAGTATAACTGAATACAAATGAGTTATAAACATTCTATTGTATTTTAGTAAATAAAATCATTGAGAATTAAGCCGAAGTTATAATTTTTAGTGTAATGGTATGTATGTCAAATCAAAATAAAAAATTATGACTAAAATAGTTTAAGAACTGAAAAGTCATTTCCTTAGAATTATGTGGGTTAATCCAAATATCTCATCTCCTATATGAATATAAAAACATATTTTAATTCTTCCACCTAGAAAAATAACCGTTGTTTTACTGAAACAACTTTTCTTTCTACTTTATTTTTCTTTGCTGTGTTCCCCGATAGTTTCTTTAAGCAGAGTTTTAAATTTTTTACCCTTTCTATTGCACCAATCATAAGATAAGATAAGATTTATTGGATCCATTAGTCCTCTATTGAGGAAATAGGACAAGTCAAAGAATATGTTACATATCACACTAAGAATACGAATATAAGAAACAAAATATGGATACAACATATGAGTAAAGAAAATTATGTATACAATGATAAATAAATAAAACAAAGCAGAGCAAACAAAATATGAATACAACATATCAAGAATATGAGTACAAAACAATAAGAGAGATAGTAAAAGAAACTATGTATACAATGATAGACAAATAAAAGAAGTATACATAACATATACAAAAGATATAATTTCTAGAGAAACAATGTCAATTTTGAACACTATAGCGGTATAATAGAGATCCACGCACTTCACAATACACTACACTTTGAAACAAACATGTGTAGATCCGTGGGAAATCAGGCTCCAGCAGATCTCGTCAATTTAGGTCATGAAACAAAGAAGAAAAGACCGTTAATGAGAGGATAACGTATAATATACACCTGATATTGTTTGCATATGATGACCACTGATTCAGCACTTTTGCAAAAATAGACTTTAATTACTTTTAGACCGATTGATAAATTCAGGAATAGAATAATAAACTCCTTCTAGCAGGAGAATCTTGCATGCTTTAGTGAACTGATTATAACTGTTTAAATTTTTTATGTTGTCCGAAAGGCTGTTGTAGAGTTTTATTCCGGAGCAGTGGATACTGTTCTCGTAAAGGTGAAGGCGATGTTTATCAGCTCTGAGGACTGATCGGTTTCTAGTACCGTGTTGATGATAATGCCCGTTGCTTTGGAATAGGCTGAAATTACGTTTTACAAATTTTAGAATTTCTAGTATGTAGACGCACGGAAACGTTAGGATTCCTAAGCTTTTAAATAGAGGTTTACAATGTTCCCTACAATCTTTCGCGCATAGTATTCTTATAACTCTTTTTTGTAACTTGAAAACGTCAGAACTTCGAGGGCAATTACCCCAACTCGTTATTCCGTAGCACATATTTGAGTGGAAATAGGCATAATAGACCATAATCGCGGTTTTAGGATCAACTTGCTGCATTAGTAATTTTATTGAGTAGCACGCGGAACTAAGTTTGCCTGTGAGTATTTCGACATGACGATTCCACCGTAGGTTATCGTCAACTTGAAGGCCAAGAAACGACGCGTCATTAGCGAATCTCTTGTCTTTCACAGAAGAATTAACAGTTGATGAAAACTGTAGTAGTTTAGTCTTTTCGGTATTAAGAGTTAACTTATTTGCAGTGAACCATTGCTTTAACATTCCTAAAGTGTTTTCAACTTTGACATTGAGAGCGTTTATATCACTATCGGAAACAATTACGTTAGTATCATCCGCATACAACACTGTTTTTAAAGGATGAATGTTTCGAGGAAGGTCATTAATATACAAAATAAACAAAAGCGGCCCTAGTATTGATCCTTGTGGTACACCACAAGATATTTCCTTCCAGTCTGAAAGAGTAATTCTACCGTTTTGGTTCTGGATAGCCACTATTTGCTTTCTATTATTCAAGTATGAATGGATGAGTGAAAATGCGTTTCCTCTGATACCGTAATATTTGAGTTTATTGAGTAATATATTGTGATCGACTAAGTCAAACGCTTTAGATAGATCTGCGAATATACCTGTCACTTTTAATTTTTGATCAATTGAATTCTGGACGTCTTGTACAAATTCGTACATGGCGGTACTAGTGGATTTGCCTTTGAGAAATCCATGTTGAGCCGGGTCTATAATAGAATGTTTTTCCATAAAATTTACTATTCGTGATTGTACAGCTTTTTCTATTATTTTAGAGAAGATGGGGAGTAATGAAATGGGTCTGTAGTTCGATACATCTGAGCGCGACCCTTTCTTGTAGATTGGAATAACTTTCGCTAGTTTAAGAGAATCGGGAAATTCTCCCATGGAAAAGCATGCATTAATAATTATTTGCATTGGAAAGGCAATTGCCTCGGAGCATTGCTTTATCAATTTGCTGCTGATGCCGTATATATCAACTGCAGCAGATGATTTCATGTTATTTATTATAGTTTTCAGTTCCTTTAAGGTAACTGGTTCTAGGAAAATAGAATTAGGAGTTTTAGTAGTTACGTTACGTAAGAGGTCGTGGTAGTCACAATCTAATAGATTACTGTTATTGAATTGGTTGTGAATATTTACGAAATGTGAATTAAATTTTGAAGCAGCTTCCCTATCGGTAAGAACTTGTCCTTCATGGAAGAGTGAAGTTTGAGGATTATTCTTCTTCAATTTACCGGTAGCATCGTTTATGATTTTCCACGTAGCTTTGATTTTATTATTTGAATTTGTTATTATTTTTGACGTGTTAAGTTTTTTGCGGCTATGAGAACATTTTTATATATTCTCTTATATTTTGCAAAGTACTCTAAGAATTGGGGTGATGAGTTCAAATGCTTCATTTTATGGAGATAGCAAAGTTTATCGCGTGATTTTATTATTCCTGTGGTGATCCAAGAAGTACGCTTTTTTTGAATTTGTTTAGTGATTTTTCTTTCTGGAGCAATTTTGTTTATTATGGAGAGAAATATCTTTAGAAATGCCTGGAACATGCTGTCAGCATTTTTGAAATTATTTATATTTAAAATATTATCCCACGGTAACGCTTGCAATTTTTGGGAGATACACATTACATTTGTTGGACAGAGTTTCCTTGTGCATATTGAGCTTGGTCTCTGCTCAATTTCGCCTACTATTTGTTTGTTGATGTACATTATTTGGCCCCTGTGGTCGCTTAATCCAGTTTCAATTGTATGTAATTCATAAAAATTTTCATGGAAATTACATAAGACGTAGTCTATGCAGGTATTTAGTCGCGTTGGCTCATCGCTCGTAACGGAAAACCCGTAGGAATGTAGCAATGTTTTCAGGTGGCGTGTTTTCCTTGTATCCCGTAAATAGTCTAGATTGAAGTCTCCGGAAATTATTGCAAGCTTATTTTCCTGGTTTACTTTACTTAAGACGCGTTCTAGAATATAGAGATGTGTGTCAATTTCACTATCAGGTTGTCTATAAATTGATAAGATTATAATATTTTTCGAGTTATTCTTTATGGTTAATTCACCCGCACTACATTCAAATACCCTGTCTTTACCGAGGGACCTAATGTCGGGTCTATCTTTGCAGAGATCAGATGATATAAAACTCAATTACAATGTACTAACTAACTTCGCATCAGTTTCATCATGTCTAATTTCATTCAATCTTTCTAAGAACCCATAAAGACCTTTATGAATATACTGCGTTATTTTTGTCTTTTATTTAAGGCAGTTTGTTTATAAATTTCATTGTTTGTAAATATAAGTCTGAGGCTAAGTGCCAGACAGATGACTAGACACTGGCAGACAATGGTACACGACGGGGCTGGAGAAACCTCAAGCTGTGTAGCACGTTTTATTTTTGGCTCTGGTCCTGATTGACCAAAGGTACAGCACATTGTGTTGAGAGCACTGGGGCAATGTCATTGGAATCAAGTAATGTCGTCACACTTCCCTTGGAATAGTGGTCCCACCTGATCAAAGAAAGGGATGGAAAGATACACTAACACGCTCCTGAAATTATCCTAGATAGGGTCCGAGAAAATGTTTTCTGCGGACAGGCGCTTTTGAAGGGTCGCTCCCTGACGGATGGTTAGAGCCTGATTAGGCACATCAAGTGTTCCGACCAACGTTTCAGTGGCCTGGTAAGAGCTAAGTTAGCATCCACGACAACACTTCCTACGACCTATGTAGGTCTGCTAACAAATTTATTTCCTGATACATTTTTTCTCGATTACTGCAGTAGACATAATATTAAGGTGGCGCCAAATCAATAATCATGAATATTGTATTGTATTTATTAAATCTACAAATGGGCAGATGCCCGGTGGCAGATACATAGAGCTTAAACAATAATTAATACTATGTCACGAAGGGAACTCAAAATTGTATGAATATTTATTAATATTATGTCTATAAACCCCGTTTACCACACATAATATTCCAATATATTAGTAAGTTCTACTTATTAAATATTAAGCAAATCTATAGCCCTATAGGCGGGCAACAACAAAAGTGGCGGCCATTTTTGAACTGGACACAATATAAATGAAACAAAATGAGTTCTGAACTGCCAGAACATGAGGCAATGCACAAATTAAATATTAATGTTTTATAACATGGTGCGGCAACCAATTTCCTTTTATATTCTTTATATTTCTTCCTATATTATTTAACATGATGATCAAAAAATGAATTAGTTTTAATATAATTTACTTCCCTACGGTAAAAAGATTGTTATAATATTTAACATAGTTTAAGATGTAATATGAATCTACTGTCAGTATAAAATTGTGGTCTCCAACACTATGATATTTGTATTGCAGAAAAATATATAATTTTGAGGATCAGCCTACATCTGAATTTTTTTATTTACCTATATTCTATTTTGCTATATTTTTCTCTATTAAATTTATGTCTGCCCTCTAGAGGGAATGTTTGCGTACACATACATATAGACCAACATTTCCAGTAAAAGTAAGTATTTTCTGTATAATTAAGTAATGGTAATGCGACAGCTCTTTTTATAAATATAAATATTAGGGAAATAGTTACCGGATTAAACTAATTACTTAACACGATTTTTCCTTTCTCGTCCGTGATTTAAAGTGATTAGAAGGTTCTCTCAAAGTCAAAAGCTCCTGTAATTGGAGCAAATGTATTTCCCCCATTTAAACTTTACGAAATCCCTTTAGCTCTAAGCTACTGCAAAAACCATTCCTCTGAACTTACTTGAGAGAGGCGTTGAATTTGTAAATAAAGCTCCTAGAAAGCGCAGTAAAGTTTCTTTAATTGAAATATTAAATATATTCTTCCTCACATCTCAATGATATTAAAGCTTTCGTCATTTCTGAAATATCTTAAAATCATATTGACTGATTTTATTTTTGATGTCACAGGAGGAATATATTTCTTAAATCCTTACTTAAAATAATATATCAAATCTTATTGTAACTTTTTTGCGGTTTTCAGTAAATTTGTGTAAGCATTTTCAGATAATTGTACACGTTCGTAATTTTCTAGTTGAGTATTTGCAAACATCTGAGCCTGCACATATTTACTCGTGCCTCTACGCTGGAATATTAGCACTCAATTTATGGTTCATGTCCATAGGTCCTGAGAATTGTTTGGCTATGTAAACAAATATTGGTACGAGCGTGAGGCGATTTTGGACTTGGTTTTAATTTCTACAGCTGCGATTACGCGTTTTCGTTTTCCTCGTATGTCCTGTCAAGTTTCAGTATTAAGAGTAAACCATTATACAACTCATAATGACTGCAGTTTTAATAAACTAATACAAACGAATACCAATGCTGAAGTTAATTAAATAATTTTAAGATGTTATAATTTCTTTACTGTCTATACCAACGTGGCAGGATCAAATTACCCACTCTACTAGTTTTCTAAGAAGGGTTTCAGAATTATTTACCTTTTGATATCCGGGAAATTTTAACAACCTTTTAAAAGAAATTCCCGTGACTGCATTAAGCTTAATTAAAAATATGGAACCCGCCAGTAATTCTAGGTAATGTATCTTTCAGTAAACAGGTTCCTCTTTTTATAATTTAGCTTATTTGCAATCCTGTCGGAGTACAATCTCCAAAGATAGAAACATTTTGAAATATTTATTCTTTTTTAAAAAGAAGCAGTCACATAATTTGCCATTACTTATCAATTTTGTGAGTTACCTTGGGCCCAGTGTCAGAATTACAAAGGAGTTCCATTTCACATGAAAGTGGTTGAAGCAAGAGATCAATAACTGGGAGGTGAGCACAATTACATTAATTATAATTAAATATTTATCACACGTTAGACAAACCAGGACGATCTATTGCGAACATAAACCACCTGTAACTTGCAAGGCTCTTACATAGTCCGACAAACTTATGGCCTGTAAAAGGAATTAAGGTTAATAAATGTTTCTGGATGACACGATGTTCTAAGGTTCTCGTTTAGTTAGCATATTTTTTGCAACATTCTACAAATATTTTCAATTTTCAAACTTGAAAATATTAATATTCCAATGAATTCAACCCGACAAAGAATTTCTGTTTTCATGTTAAGGACCAGCGTATTTTTCATTTATTCTTTATTTTTAATATATCTTTAATAGCGTACACTCCTACTGCATTTAAAAAAAAATTAAATGCTTAAAATTTAATACTTTCCGTTAGGAAAATCGTGTTCCTACAAATAACTCAGTATCTGCACAAAAGCTGCTGCAATACTATCTAATGTCATATTCAATTCATTGTATTTGTAGCTTGTAAAATGAGAGTTGAGGTTTCGCAAATGATGCTCTGAACACCAATGCAGCAGTCTCCAGTTTCGTTTTGCGTTTAATTGGACGTAGGTGGCGCAAAGGGGCGTCAATCTCTGTGTAAAGTCCGTCAATTAAGGCGTTCCTCAGACGTTATTTTAGGCCTTACAGTTTATTTGCTCCTCTGACGGAGGAGAAAGTTGAAGTTCTCAGATAACTTCATTGGCCACAAGAGTAATTGAGCATTTAGAACCACAGTAGATGACGCATAAGATTCTATGATAATACAAAATGCTAATATTTCGCGAAATATTCAATTTGGTTCTCACAAGTTCAATCATATCCCGCAAACCTTTACGCCGTAAGCATGAGTTTATTTTTGACTTTCACTGGCAGACTACAGAGGGTTTTATTCATTAGTACGCTTTTCTGTACTGGGTTTTGAATCAGTATTTCAATCGCAGCACGTGTGGGTAATTACTGCTGATAAATCTATGGGCGAAAAATAGCTTTCTGTCACTGGACGCCATTGCGGTCCACAGGTTATCGTCACCAGACAACGCCCATTTGCAAGAGGATTGCCTGCCTAGATTGTAATTATTTAATTTCTAGGGTAATTTTATTTTATCTTCACACCAACTGCAATCTCACTCAAATTATAATTACTTATTTTATTTTAGTAATAATTTGAATAATTTGGTAGGGTAAAAATATATACTACAGCATTAAAAACCAAAAATTTTATCTTCCTGCTCTAGTAAAAAATTAAACTACGGGGAATATAAACAAAGACATTGCCCTTTTTCAAAATAAATATTTTTTAATTTTGGTCTACTGTGCCTAATATTACACATTGACGTGGATATTATCTCAATTCTATACCGGTGATTTACAGGATCAATTAGGTAATTCTGCTGTTCAGGTGCTCTCGTCTGCTGGACACACTTCAGGAACAGGTCGCGCTCTTTGAACCTATTATCGTGGCTCGTTCAACAAATAACTCATCTACCAACTCTCAACCCCAATGTCTTTCTGACTTATCTCCGTCATTGAACAACTATATATAGTACTCTACGTCTCCTCTTCTCTCTATCATTATTTAACAAGTTTCTTCTATACTATTCCCCAACTACCTTAATCCGTAAACTCTGTCCAATTTCTCCTTTTGTCCTGCTACCACATAACGGCAGATGGCTTACGTCATGTAGGTTTTCTAGAGTTTGCTCTGCATCACTTAAGGGAATGGCAGTTACGATCCGTAAACTATAACCCGGAGCACTAGTTAATCCTTGCGTATGTTGTTCTAATTTCTGTATACCAACATTTAAACACTCCTTCTTTGTTAAAAGATGTGAGTAAATGTATCATCTTCAAGTAGTTTGAAGCTAAATGCAAGTATACAACGCACTCTTCTAAAATAAGTCGAGTGTTTTATAATTGAGAAAATTTGTAAGTCCTGGAACAAATAAGAAGTGGTATTTGGCAGGTATTTAGGAAAAACCTACTGATAACATTTCAACTAAATATCATAAAACTATTATTTTTTATTTGGCTAACGAAAATATTATGTCTATTATAACGCCCATGGCGATCATAAATTCATTTTTTTACTGACTATTTTGTAAATTTAAATGTCATTATGTTTCTTTAAACTATAGGCTTATCGCCTCAACTGAAAAACATTCCACTTAATAAATATTTATAATTGATTAGATTAAAGTCGGTTAAACTGATTAAAGAAATACATCATAATATTTCGGTTTACTGTAATTTTATGAATAACTGGACAATTCATCATAGTAAGCAACGCAGAGAACGTAAACAAAGACGTGTGACTAATTCTGCCTGAGTTGTGTTTTAATATTTTGTGTCAGAAACGTTGTTGTTGTGGCTGTTATTAATTACAGAGGCTTCTATATTGTAGTAGGTCATATTTCCAGCTTAAATCAAGCTTGCTGGGTACAACATCCATTTGGGAACCTCTGTGCACCACGTGATTAATGGTTCCTGGTTGCATTGTGGCTAATTAACCACCACGTGAATAACAATGACTGATTTGCACAAGTATTGCAGACACGAGGGTAAGTTGACAATTACACGGACACGTCTGCGCTTCCAGTTTAGGTTTCCTGGAACTCGGCTGGCATAAAGGCACAAGCACAATGACAGACAGAACTGAATTTAAATTGTAATTATCCTACAAATACAGTAGTATTTTGGAAATAATACTTATTTCTTACAATTTACAAAGATATCAAGTCAACGAGGGGACAACAAAAACCAGACACTGTAGTAATCCCTTCTTCAGAATCGAGTAAATTATTTTCATTTTTTTTATTTCTCTTGAATGACAGTTATAACCAGCAACTACTGTGTGTGTGGATCATACATACAATCAACAATTTAGAAACCATGGAAGTAGTAACCTTCATCCAGACGAATTCATCAATAAAATCGCTGGCAAGTCTCCAATGTTTTTTTATTTTTTTGAAATATAATAATAGTTTATGTATTTAAACTTGAGTGTGGGGAGAGGGTTCATGAATATTTAACTCAGTCAATTCTTTCTCTGACTTTCGTCCGACCATTCCTTCCTTCGCTACAATTCAAACTGTGCCGAAGTAAGAAATAGTTGTTCGGAATGGAATGTGTTACTTGATTTTTTAAATACTGAATATTATGACCACCAAGATCGAAAGCTTATGGAGTTTTTGACTGAAAAATTTAAAGAATAAATTGTCAATAAATGAGGATCTTGAATGGGTTTTAATTATTCGTTATAATTAACCAGTCCATTTTACAATAGAGTTAGTTATATTTATTACTTCTTATTGTTAGGAATTATGTAAGATAAATCACCCACATACCTTAAATAGCTAAACGGGTAAAACCTAATAACAAAATAAAGATAAATTCCAGATATCTCATAGCAACGTCACAAAAATATGGAAATAAATTATAATTAATTCAGGTGGTGATTGCCATTTTATTCCATAGTTGGCGATACTCAGCGCACTATGGTTGAAAATTTCCTCATTGGCGACAATCAGAAGGCAATAACAACCAAATTCGGAGGAAATAAAATGCAGCAAGACGCCAGAAAGCTGGGACATCCGCGAGTCGGTCGTGTTAAATTCTCATTTTTTGGGATTAGCAAACGCTATTTAGCCCATGGCATTCAACCCTTAGGATTTTGAAGGTCACTTTCTCTCTCCACAAAATATTAAGAAAACCGCCAGCCAAACTGGACATTTGATTGGGTCTGCGGGTCACGTGTTCCGCCATCCACCCTCGTGGTGGGAGTATGACTTTCTGCTACGCCAATCCTTACATTCTGTATAAGATTGAGTCTCTTTCTGAGTTAGCTGTGTCATATTAATAAACTAAAAATTATAGTAAACCACATGTAGTGGATATTAGATATTAAGTAGTCGTTAAGGTATTAGTTATTAAGGATAGATAGATTCTTGATTTTAGTATCCGCTGTTTAGTATCCGGCCGACCGCATATGACATGTGCGGCTGTTCGGAGCAATTAAGAAAATACAAGTTTTTCAATATATGTATTCATTATTTTAATGTTGTAAATAGTTTTCTTTTTTGTGTATACGTCAATAATGAATATTGTTAAAATGCTCCATAATCAAATATCATTAAAAATAAACCTAAAACCAAAACTTAAATGTGGTGTAAAGTTTAATGTTTAATTAAAAAAACCTAAAGTTATTACTCACACCACAAAATTATTATTTAAATATTTCTTTTCATAAATTAATTTGTTTTAATGTTAAAGTAATAAATTTCAACTTTTTAATTTAAAAGTTAATTTCCCCCAGTCCTATTATATACGCTTTTACGAAGGGGAAAACATTAACTTCATGAGGGAGACGAGCCTGTAGGAGCTGGTCTCAACCGTCGTCGGTGATTCTTCCTTGAAACGTACCTGATGCAAATTTTCTAGGATGTACCCTGCATCTCTTCCCAGCAGCCACAGTAAAACCTTGTCTGACTTCCTCTCACTTCCGCGTGGTTTGTAGAAATTGGCTTGCAAAATTTCAAATTATTTTGCTTATTTAAAAAAATAAAATAAATGATAAAACCAATTTTACTGTAAAAATCATTGCAGTTTGTTAATATTTTTAATAATACAAAACAGAGGACGAAGAAACGCTGCTAGTGAAGCTCAGATGAAGAGTGTAAAGCTATTATTCTGAGGATCAGAATGGAAAAATTTCCTCGGGCCGTCAACTCGGCCTAGCTTAGTGGTATAGCAACTGCCTGGTCAGCGGATGTCGTAGGTTCTAGTCCCGGGTCCGACCTTTATTCTGATCATTCTTAAATACTGCTCGTGTTCCTAATTATATCGTTTTAGTATAATTAGATTTAGCTCCCTTATTTAATTCTTTAACAAATAAGTAAATTGCACAAAGCTACTGTAACAAATGGGATAACTATCCTTCTGAAGTAAAAAAAACATTCTTTATCTAAAATCCTTACCTTAAATAATTTAATTTTGAATTACAGTTATGTATTTAAGAAGTTGTATATCATCAAATCAGTGGTTCTCACATGAAAAATCATTTATCTCATTTTTTAACTGAAATAGTAATAAGAGATTTTGAAGCCTTTTGTCTCTCTTTATTATATCTATGTCCTGTACTTATGAACTGTGAACTCTATGTTGAGGTTCGGTGAAGTTTCCGGTAATGGCGTGTTGGTCTCAGGAAATCGACAGAGGCGCCCGACATTCAATCGTCGCGCCCTTTCTCGTTCCAAGGTGAATTACGAGTACACCGCTTAAGGTGACTTTCTTCCTTGGTCATCAAGCCGCAACTGCTCTCAAGGGTGGCTTACGTTTCCAGTGGTCATATCGCCACTTTCCTCAAGGGTGACTTAATCCTTCAGTGGTCACGCCAAGGCACTCCGTCCACCGCCAAAACTTCCTTCTCTATATATCTCTCTTTCCCCGTGGCTCTTGTAAGTCCCGGACCTTCCCCACACCTTGCTAATATTTCAATGACTGTTTGACAGATAACTCACGTTGGTTCAGTTTGGCGCGTTCCATCTCGGCGAGAATCGACCTTCTAAGCACCTAGAAAATTTCCCGCGTCCATTTACAAATTAATATTTCACCAATACTTAACTAAATGTAAATTAAAAACGTAACCGCCCGTCAAAATTAAGTTGGTCATTATAATGTAATTTCAACTGAAGTGGATCAAATTAAACTACATTCTTTACTTGAAAATTTTACAGATAAATATTAAATTGATTGAGTCATCTACAATTAACCACAATCATCACTTGTCATTGTAAATCAAAAGAAATATTAATATCACGATCACATAAAGCGATAGTGTTTGACAGTTGATTCAGATAATTTACATGAGTTTTACAACAAGAATCAATGTATAATTCAAATGCACTACCAGCTTACATGTAGATGCATTAAACGTAAATTATTATATAATTTAACTATTTTTCCGGCACTATGCTAACGAAATATTTCACTTATTCAACATACAGGAACAATAACACTTATTAAACACTGTTTTTGTGAGTAAATATTTTAAATATACGTCCGAATGGTTATCTATCTCTGTAAATAGCGGATACGCTCGTAGTAATTGGTCAGAGAAGAACGCGGTTTCAGAACTTTTTTAAAGTAGTGGCCCCAGAACAGACGTCACGCTTTTAATGTCAAACAGAATTTCCTGTGACGCACAATTTCCACATTTTGTGTGTGCTTCCAAGCATGTGCCACTTTCCTCTTCCTAATTACTGGAATTACATTCCCCATCCTCTCTTCTTTTGTCCTGGGTTAAGAGCCGACCCAATGCGCCCCATCAAAGTCATTACCGTTTACTTTTCACAGTTCATAGCAATTCAGATTTACGTCAATAAGATCAAATGAAATTATTTCTTGGTGTATTACTAGTTAAATGCTCTAAAGAAATATTAAATGTCCGTAATCAATTTACCGGTATTAATAAGGTCTTAGTAATTTTATTTTCTCCTGCAAAAGTATGAAAATAAGTGCAAAAAAATCTCTCGTTCTCTCTCTCACTCCACCTCTTCTCTCTCTCCCTCGCATTGCAAATGAGAGTTGGCCATAAGTGTACTATACTCTGCCAATTAGAATATCCTTTAAAAAATACGAAAGATTACAATTTATAAAAAAAACGCTCTAAAGTAGCTTGGACTATAAATGAAAAATGTATCGCCTTAATAAAAGTTATAAATAATGACAGAAAAATAATCTTAGAGGCACAAAATTATAGTACGGTGGAGTTAACGTTACAGTTTATTTTAATATGGTGAAACTGAACAGGTACTAAATATTTAAATCAATATTAACCACACCAATTTAGTCTTCATTTACAGATATCAGTATTTTTATTTTATGTCTTTTATTTTGATTTTTGTGGTTAGAGATCTTTGAGTAAGGTTTTTTGAATTATTTTTGGTAGAATATTGGTACTATATATATTAATTAAATTGATAAGGTAATTGGTGAATACTAGAGAAAAATCGAATACGAAACTTACACGTTAATCGTGAAAAGCTCCATGTTTAAATGGTAAAACAGGACGTAATATGAAATTTGGCGAATCAAAGACAGTCGACTTGAGAGAAATTGTTGAAGGTTACAGGCAGGGTAATAAAACCTAGACAGTTTGGCGCCTCCTGGGCTTTCTTGAATCCGGGTCAACTGGCTGTGACGATACCTGGAGTTTCCCCCAAAATATCAGTGATAAGTGGAGTGGATAGCTCTTCTCAAAGACTTAAGATGAATATTTTTGATTGGAGAGAATCGGTTCCCCGCCGCCGCTATTTATAGGGAAAAGTTATTCAAAACGAAGGCAAATTGATTTTTAGGCGTTAAGCATGAAGAAGTAGGAAATCAAGAGATTTGAGATTGGCAATTGGTAATTAGCATTTGGGTGGTGAGAGACTTACAGCGTGATTGATAAAGACAAAGAGAATGAACGTAGAGACTTTATCGATCTATGAAGTGGTATTGAATTGGTTGATTCAGGGCGGAATGATTGCTCTTATCCGTGGTGGCATAACAGACGAAATGACCAATGAGTTAATTTTACTATAAAGAAATTAAAAGGAGTGGGTTGGGTCTGGTACGACGGGCGGCGAGATCCAGACAAAACCGAAGACAGTAATTACTCTGTTTGAAGCCGTTTTACCAATTTCCTCGTACTGCCAATTCCATGTAAGGTTTGTCTCTCTAAATTTGTTTCTATAAGAAGGCCTCTTAAATACGTCCCGAGAACAGATCTCAATAATTAATTATTCATGGGTGAGTCTGTCACCGGGCCAGTTTACAGGAATATGGAAGACATCAACATAGGTTCGAGACGCTTTATACGTGTTTCAGAAAATCGTGTCGATATGCTGAAGATTTTGCGGATTGAAATACACCGTTCTTGTGGTAATTTTAAATTAAGGTAAATTCAGCAAGTGTACTTTACCTAGATACATCTTTTAATAATGACATGTATTTCTTTCATGTACTTTGGTATGTTTTATAGATGAATATGAGTTAAAAATTCGAAATATCTTAATTGTGTAGCTGTTGAGTTACTAATTTGGCTGTGTTTTTATTTTATATTGGTAACTTCCTGGTCCAGTCAACGTTGTAATATTGTTCGTAGATATTTTATAAAGTATATATTGTTAATCACAGAAAAGGCCGGCTACGTAAATTGAATTTGATTGAATCATTGTAGATTGTAAATTAATAAATATTAATTTAATTCATTTCCGTATCTATATGTAATATTTATTGTAAACTAAGTTAGTGGGAATGCTCAATTTAAGCCCAGTAAAGCCTATAGGTAATTTTTTAGAAGACATTGGTAGGTGAGGCTAGCTTAGGTTTACGGAATGGAGAAGTGTTAAGTCGGTCCTGAGACGTCGACTCGGATTAGCTCAGTTGGTAGAACATGCGGTTGGATATCGCAAGGTCCTGGGTTCGATTCCCTCGTCTGGTTGACGTTTTTCAATTCTTGTCTTTCTTCTAAAATATTTATTATTTAAAAACATTATATCCTCACATATTCATCTCAATGTGTATGCATCAACCTAGATTAAAATAAAAGGATTTCTTAGTTTTAACATAATACTGTAGTCGCATATTAAACTTAAAAATCGAGTTTTACTAGTAAAATACAAAAGGGTGTAAGTGTGGCAAGATATTAATAAAGTGTTCTTATTAAAGATAAAATAGAACCGTAGGTAAAAGGAGTGTTTTGATGTAAGGGTCATCCAAACAGTGATCTTTTAGAGTAAATTAGAGATTATAGGTTAACTCTTATAGGATTACAAGCATAGATAAAATGGGTAGATGGTTTTGAAGACATTTTAAGACAGATTGTACCTTTGTATAAAGCTTCTACAAAGTATTTCCCTGTTGGCATCATCTGGCGATCTAGATGAGGTTTCCAATCGTGGATGACCTGAATATTTATCAAGCATATAAAATAGCACATGCTTTAGAAGACTTTTTTCACCGGTTCCGGATGGGTGATAAAAGAAAATTTGAATTGTTATTTCGAAACGGTTTTTCGCGCCTTTATTTCATCTTAAACGCGGAAAAATGAGTAATAATTAATTAACAAATTTAATCGAATACATCATTGCTGTGTCCATGAGCAAATAGGCGCACTAAATGGATAAATAGACAAATTAGTGTTGACACAAGACCCAAAAAATGGTGAGAAATTGAGTGTATACTGGGTCTGACAAGTGGTGAGACAACATCAACTTCAGAAGAGTGTAACATTAATTATTATATAGTGACGGTGTAGCACGCACGTTGCGTCACGCGCCTGTCCGCCCGGCATCAGGGGGCACCGCCGCCGTTATATATGATGCTTGCCTGGAGAATCTTAGACTTAATCTGTCTCCAGTGTGTTACTTAGAGAATAGCTTGTAATCCGTGTTTGTTCATCATTCAGGGTGAGGGTCGAAGTTGAAGATTGGGGAATAAAGCAAGCTGCGTGCGTGAGTTATTAAGAAGAAAATTTATTTGTTTATTTGAAAAGGGTATACACAGGATGTGCGTTTTCAAATAAGAAAAAAAATAATTTCGTTAATACATCACACGCAGTTTTTTTTATTCCATTTCAACGTCGCCCCGTTCTTATTGAAAAACCCTACGGAAAAATATGCGTTGGTAGCATATACAAGTAAATGCTGAGTTACTAAGCATAGCTCGTGCCTCGTGTCGTATTTCCCTTCTTGTATGGAGGGGTAGTGTGATGACGATAATGTTTTATTGTGTCCGAACTTAATAAAATTATATTATATATTATTCGAGAAACAATAAATAACTGTTGGCCTCGTGTGGTGCCTTGCATCTCAGCGTTCCCAGGTTCGAATCCTGAAAAGGACATTGATGTTGGGACGTTTGAAACCTCTACAAAGCAATGTGTACATCGAATCGTAGAAAGTTTTAATGATCATTAGTAGTTGATGCGACTATAAATAAAAATAGGAAAAATAGTTAACGGATATAAATGATTTTCCGTTGCTATTTAATAATTTCCATGTAAGGAAAGTCAATGTCTCAGAACTGATGTTAAGGTTAAAACTCCACTTTAAAGATAGAAATAGTAATCTCTTACTTTATAGAATAATATTAAATAATTAGCGAGTCGTTTCATTATACAACTAAAGCACAAATTTTCTTCACTAATTTTCTATGTATAAGAGTATATTAGTGTATATCTGTATTCGTATAAGATTTATTTTACTTTCCCAAATTTTATTTTGTGTTTCATTTTGGAACATAAATAAGAAATATTAGCTATGCGATTTAAGTAGGAAGGAAAATAAGACTACTCCCCGTGTATGCCAGTAGCCGTTGCTTTTGTATTATGTTACACTTATTGCTCACATGGCGTCATACACGTCGGCGCTCCGGGGTACACTCCAAACTGATCACTGTTAAGTGATTATTGTTTTTGTGACGCACCTGTGGGTATTGAGCCGGCTATCTTTCTGTTTCATAACTTCAGATGTGTGCTTTAGACATTGCCCGGCACTGGCGGTATATTCTCTACTTCTCGAGTGTATACTGTTTCAGTCTTGGCTTTAGGGTATCTGGCCGAGATGGGATTGGCGTCAGTAACGCGTCGGTTCACGGATCGATTTAATTGTTTTGTAAAAGTCTTTGTTAGTTGGTATATACCGGGAACACCTTATAATTCAGGTCATTTTAATTTGTGTTACGTATCAAATACTTTAAGTTAAAACTCCTGCCTGTTAATTGGACACGAGGCAGGCATTCTTCCTGGCTTGTAGTAACTACGGACCTGTGGCATCTGTACCAGTTTCTGAGCGAGAGCGGTAATGTGGTCACGGGGATGCTGTGGGGGACAGATTGCATGGATCAGTTGGAGGGATGCAAGGGCGGGGGGGGAAGGTGGGTTTTAGGTATGTATGTTTTGTATAGTGTGTGTGGGGTCTGGCCGTTGCCTGGGTGGTATTATGGAGTATGTGTAGGCGGAATGGGCTAGTTATAGGGGTGGGAGCCCCATTACCTATCGTGTTATGACCCGTTGTTTTTATTGAGTGGGTAGTTGTCATGGAGGGGGTGCGTGAGGAGTTTGGTTTTATGACGGAAGAGTTTAATCCCTATGGTTTTTTCTCATACCAGGGGAGCGTTTGGGCGTGGCAGTCTAGGGTGAGGCAGTGGTTAGGAGGGTAGTATTTGTGGATGTGGGGTGTGCAAGACGGTGGGTTTGGTGGGCTCGGTGATTCATTAACAACCACAAGCCATAGATTTCAAAACTTTTATATAAGCAAAGCGGTTTCTTGTGAAGGGTGTGAGAATGGGGTTATGTGCGTATAGGGTTTTTGTTCTTATGGTGTTGATTGCTGATTTTGTAAGTGATTCGATGGCGATTCTGTTGTTCTGGTTCGTGGGTGTTATTGCGAGTATTTTCTCGGCTGGAGGCGAGGTGCTGTCGTGTGGGGAGTTCTTTGACAGGGTTTCGGGCATGGCGTATTGTGAGGGAGGAAGGTCTTCGACGGGAGTGACCGTGTACTTGAGGTGCTTTCAGTAATTTGATTTAATAAATATTAAAATGGTTTACCATACTTCCAGTCATCACTTTGATTATCCCCGTTTGCCGATATATACCACCAAAGATGGGGATATAGTCTCACTCGTGTACACCTAAATTGGACTCCCCTCGTGTGTGGGTTGTACCATTGTTTTTTGGACTGGTGTTAAATAGAAAAAACTCTGATTGCTTCCAGGACTCTCTTGTTTTAATTTCAACATATACCCACCGTCGAGAGAGGACCCAATTTTCCCATGGTGGCAGCCAGAAAAACATGATATTGAATACACTATTGAATATATCATGTATGATTATGGAGTATTTTTTAACGGAACCGCGATATACGGACATTCACGTCGGATGGGCAATATTTTTAATTCTTGGTCTATACGTCGGTCCTTGTGGACGATTATAAAGGTTTAAGTATTTGAATGGCGGGAAATAAATTTAATTTCCCAACCGAGTATTTCATTTTAAAATTAAAGATAATAAAGCACAATACTTCAAGGCATATGTTTTGTCAAATTATATTAACCGCCACAATTTTTTATTTACATAGTCTATTTCTTCCACATTTTTTTGCCGAATTTACGAGGTCTGTTCAAAAAATAACTGGCATTATGTTATTTCGCGGGTTGGATTAGTCTTATTCCCGAAATTATTTCGTTGTTGTCTTCTAGACTTCTCTGATAAGCATCCGTACAATCTTGGTCATAAAGGATCCTTAGTCTGTTATACATGTTAAAAACGGATATGAAAACTTGTATTAAATTTTGGTATGAGAATGGAATAAGGTATAGCAGTGTTTTAGAAATGCTAAATATTTCTGTCGGTTAGTCTTCTCTGAGTAAAGCACAGATTTAAGAATATAATAAGCGTTTCCGAGAAGTCCGTGAAGCCGATGACGTGACGAGACTCATGAACTGCCAGCACATCAACAATCGTTGAAAACCTGGAAAGTGGAGAAAAATGATTATGAAAGATCGCCGAATCACAATCAGAGAAGAACTTTTATGATGTTGACTTACCATTTGTCCCATGCCATGAGATATTGTCGTTTGATTTGGCTACGAAACTTCTTCGTTAGTGATTCTATCCACCCAACTGATTTTCAGCATTCGCCTATTAGCACCACATTTCAAAGGCTTCTATTCTTTTCCATTCCACAACTCCTATCGTCCACGTTTCGCACCCATATAACGCCACGCTCCATACGAACATTTTTAGCAACAATTTCTTAATATTCACACTTAAATTACCCGTAAATAAATTACTCTTTTTCGCGAAAGCCTTCCTTGCTTGTGCTATCCTACTCTTTATGTCTACTATACTTCTACAATCTCTAGTTATTATACTGCCCAAGTAGCAGAATTCTAAACTTCCTTCAAAATATCCCTTCCCTTTGTTATTCCATTGCTTCCCATACTACACTTTGTTTTCCCTCTATTAATCCTCAAATTGAACTCTTTCTCCTGGACCACCGACTCATACCATTAAATTTATTGATTTCCAAGACGTTTTCATTCTGACTTCCCCTAATACTACCAACTATTCATCGGGTCAAAGCGTTAATGGTTTTTATTTTTCTTCTCCTTGCAAGTAATCATTCCTGTGCCCAACATTCCGTTTTTAACATTCTTCTATCGCCCTTGTTCCTATATATACATACATATATATACTATATATGTTATATATATATATATATATATATATATATATATATATAAATTAGACTGATAAGTAAAATTATTTCTGAAAACTAAAATTCCCGTTACTTTTTTAACACACCTCGAATAAATAATATTTATCACTATGTGTTCGCATAGAGATTTAAAGTCTCGAATGGCTACAGGTGTTTATAACAAACCATCCTTCCACTGCATATAACATTGGTAACCTGGCAATAGAGCCACTCTCACATGGGAACTTAGGTTGTTTGTTAACCTGGCGTATTCGTAACTAACAACCCTCTAACATTTACATTCAAACATGTCCACCAAATGTCCATCTGGTTTGTGATTGATTTTCGTATGTGACTTGTTTCCATTCCCAACTTCCTACCCCTAAATAAATTTCCGATCGATGTTAGCTGTCATATTTAAGCTCTGGTCGCCCATCAATCACAACTTCCAGCATCCGCAATTCCCACGCTTTATTCCTTTCATTTCCGTCTGTTCAAACAATTTTTGAATACATTTTTCAAGGACAAGTCTTATTTTTAATTATAATACCTAAGATTCGCCATTGTTGTAACGGCTAGACTTTGAATAGAATGTGCAGTTTTGCTCTCGTACTCATTTGCAATAATACTCATCCCAATTGCACCATATCTTTGTTCCCATGATATGGCACTATGCTTAAAAATTTAGCTGCACGTTTATGAACTTTCCCTAATGATTTTATTTAACGTTGTCGATGAGGCGTGGATTCGCTGAGACTTCATATAAGCAAACACATTTGTTTGATTATGAACAAACTCCTTTATTAATTTGCTAGATATGGAATTATCGTCTTTTGGGTTTGTAGAAATTTCACCCAAGTGATATTGTTGAAATATTTACACCTAAATTATTTTACTGATCAGTTGCACTTTGAAATATTTTCCTTCCTAACCTAAAAATAAATTCACTTATCTCATATACTAGCATTTGTCTTGTAACGGGATTGAGCTGCTTTTCTGACATTCTATTGTTTCTTAATCCCACGGTAAACCTTATCTAGGTCTTCCTATAGTACTAATATATTCCGACAGTTCTTTTCCTCCTCTAGATACGGAGGCTCCGCGAAAAGTGTGACTGCCGATTTTAATTTGGCAAATCGTTTATAAATGTTACAAACAGTAATAGCCCAATTGTAGAGCCTTAAGGATCTACCTGCGTTACATTCCCTAGATACTAACTTAATCAATTTTCGCTTTTGGTGGTATTGCTCTTTCTTTATCGACAGTACTAGTATTGTATCAACCTTTCTTGTTTAATTTATCTTATAGGATATCGTGTGGCACTAGAATATCATATTCTTGGTTTATGATAGCTCTATCTATTTTGCGATAGTATACTTCAGCAGCTAAACCCTCACATTAACTTATAAGACTTTCGCAGGATAATCCTGCCCGAAAGGTTTTATGATATTTCCAAACTTTTCTTATTTCCATACCTGAGGTTAATTTCCTGGCGGATTTTATTTTTATAATTACATTATTATGGGACCTGTATTAGCCTACATTCCCAAACTAAATTATTCACTATATTCTGTCTTCATTAATTTCATATTTGGCCCTTCCAACTAACAGTCTATTTAAGTCTCTTGTTAACATTATTTTCCAAAATATATTGTTTGTCTTGTCTCTTTCTTAGTATCTAATATTTTTTTTATTCAGCATGTAACAAACTGTCACTTTAGTTTATCATTTCCTACAATAACTTGGCTGGTACTAATTCTATGGCAAACGCAAACTGACCGTAAAAAAAATAAAACTTTTCATATTCTAGATCTTAATTCATAGGAAAAATTTAGTCATTACCAATCATGCTTTGATAGCATCCGGATTATATGCTTCTTACAAATTCCAGATACTTATATTTTAATTACAATGCTTCTATACATTGTCATTATGAATCTTGTGTAAACTGTCTACGACAGGGATGCTCAAACTTGAACTGCTGGCGATCTACCTCAACATTGTTAGATTCCGCTCGATCGACTCTGAGAGTCTGCAAGTATATGTAATGCAGGATTGTCGTCTAGGTATGAAGGGTTATCGTGGCTCAGGGTAAGTGTATTATATATAGGAACGTTACATAATTTCATGAAGAATTAGTAGGAACGACAGAAAATGGTTTTCCGGAATGTATATTTTTTTAGTGAAGGTAGGCTCTAACTAAAAATTTAATAACACTCGTACTTCTTCAAAATTGCGAGTTTATTGGTTCTTACAAAACAAACGAGCTCTAGTTTCTAAACTTAACTAAAGAATGACTTTGGATGATGAAGCGTGTATGTATTCTAGCATTACTTTTCATAAGATGGTACGACAATTACCGGACGTGCTAATCTCACAGCTATGCTATGACATAATTTTCGTCAGTTATTAGTCGATTGCGGATTATTTTGACTCGCACAAGATACCGTTGACCCATTACATTGCCGTCAACTGATAGGGCGTATGTCGGATATTAATCGTCCTAAGATATAAAACACCGGCATGCTGTGGCTTCTGAGAAGTATATCTGATTATCAATCTGCAGAAACCTCATTTTCAACAAGAAGATGAGGTCCATGTTAAACAGACTTGCTATTTCAATAGTAACACATTTCTCAATGTTTTTACGGCAACAAAATGGATAAACTTATAAAAGATGCGATATTTGCACTTTACTGAATATCATGAAAACGTCTTTCGAATTTCGCCCCAAAATATTTAAATAAATCAATTTTTTCCTGCATAAATATCCAAATTTAAACAAAGGAATCTCCCTGCTTTTCAAAGACGGAAAAATGTTTAGGATCAGTTCTTATTGCAGTTAAATCTCATCGTCGGAAGTTTGCAATATTACATTATTGGAATGCGTTTATTACCGCTAATCATCTCACAATAAATTTTCCCATTTAACCTTGAAGCTCCTAGTTCAATGGTGTTTAAATTTCATTGTCATGTCTGCCAAAAATGCTCAATCAGTCAGCCATTTTCCGTGTTTTTAGTATTTGCTTGTTTAGAGTCGTCATCACTTCTTTCGTACCAGAATAAAAGTTATAATTTCGGGCACAACTAATTCTCTTGCTGCGCGACTCAACCACCTGACGTCCGTGTGAAGAACTAAATCAGTGTGTTCAGCAGATTCACTATCTTCCATCTGCAATTTGAAGAGCCTTCGTTGCAAGCTACGGGCACGGATGGAATTCACAATTTTTATTGCAATGCACATAATCTCCTCCATTTTTATAATTTTTTAACACAAAATTTGTTGATGGATAATTCAATGGAATGAGAAAAACGTAGGGAAATCGTCATTAGCTCGTCAGAATGTCACAAAACTGACTCCTACTCCCACAGGCGCAACATTTATATTGGCGTGGACGAAGTCTCTAATGTTCTCAAGTGCCTAAGTAACTAATGTTTTTTTGTAAGCATGACGCCAAAAACTCTGTCCGAAGTTTATAGAAAAATGGGCGGGAATCAAAAAGGTCGCACGTCGCGGAATTTCTCGGTCAAGTTGCTCTGATAAAGCCGCCTTTCGCCGCTAGCAAGGGATTATTACGATAGAAGACAGTGATTTGGGGATTATTCTGACCTAATTCAGGATCAACTAAAACAAAATCTGTGATTAGATCTATATCGGTAAATTTTTCTTGAGTTCAACTTTAAAAGTACTCGCGATCGACCGGTCGAGCACTGTTTGAGCACCCCTGGTTTACGATATTAAACTCTTGAAAACGAATGGTAATACAGTCTTTGAAGGCAGTAAGTCAATTCTTGGAATTAGTAATGCAGATTCAGCAAGTGTTTGACTGTCTATATCGTGATTTCGTAACCGCTTTAATTATTTATCATCTTACCAAATCGCTATTTAGTATATAAAAAAAACTTTCAAGACTGATATACCTCTCCAATACTAACAGTCCGACTTTACCCGACAGCATCTGAATAGTAATAATGACATCATTTTAATACTCCAGGAAAGAGAGCGAAGATCAAACAGGTAGTTAATTTAAGCTGAAATGAAATTGTTTGATATCAGTACTAATTTTTATTATTATTTCCAAAAAAAGCTCAATTATTCCAGGAACTTTCACATCAAAACAGAATTATTGTCTGATTTTGTCTGTTAAATATTCAAAAGTGTAGGTCCTACATTGCCCAAACTGAGGATATCTTTAAATCATGGCTTCTTTGATAAATGGTTAATTGACTTCTCAAACTTTTGATTATGTTAGTTTATAAGTTCAGTACATCTGATGGGATCCACGATATCAGAATAAATGTTGAGTGTAACAATTTTGTTGTATTACTGCTTTGTTTGTCTTTTGTAAATCGTCATAATTTCAATACTTGTAAAATATTAATTTATATTTATTTATTCAAAT
Organism: Eucriotettix oculatus; assembly: GCA_034510155.1. Lineage (NCBI taxonomy): Eukaryota > Metazoa > Arthropoda > Insecta > Orthoptera > Tetrigidae > Eucriotettix > Eucriotettix oculatus. The sequence continues at coordinate 32,078,921 of CM067377.1, read as the reverse complement.
TAGCTAATTACATATTCTCAATTCTATTTCTTCCTACATAACACAAAACATATTCTAAATCTAAATTAAATATTATGTATAATTGCGTATTCTTAAATAGTCAAGGAGTATCTCGTCAGTGCAAATAATGTATACCTAAGTACAAAACTCGTATACTTGTATTGGTTAATAATACATTAATAATGTTTATTTCTATTAGAGCCATTATTAATTTACCTCTCCCAAACATAAAAGCTAATGCAAATTTAAAACTCCGTCAGATAATAAATCTCAGAGCAGATAAATGTGTTAGAGATTTATATAATGAATCGCATTATAAAATCCTCCTGAATATTTCTTAAACACAAATTCAATTTTCGAGTGAAAACTTCGGAGAGTGCAATAGCATACTTTCCAATTAATTATCCATTCATCGCTTGGTCCACTGTTTGCAGAGCTTACTGCTTGTTGGAGTAAGGCCTGTACTACTAAAGTAAGCATTCTCCAGGTCGACTGGGCTCTCTTGCTTGCGTTTCGACTCAGTGTTAATCCTAAGCCTCTAATGTCTACGCATGAAAGCTGTCATCTCCGAGCGTGGAGCAAATCCTTTGTCCACGGCAAAAACGACGCCGCCGCTCCAACTCTTACAGCGGACTGGATAAAAAGGGACATTCTAAATGGAAGCTAGTGCACTATCTTTCAGGCGGAGACGTACTCGCCTGCATTTCATTTTTTTCAACAAATATCCTGTTACACGCCCCAGCTATTAATATAATTCCTCTTCCCGTGTTTATGAAAGAAAGCAAGAATGTGAATACTTTACACTCTGTGCTTGAATACAAGTAATCACTTTGGTTTCGCAATTTCTCACTATATGAGGTGCTAATAACCGTGGAGATTTTCTCAGAGGTAAATTGACATTCTTCTGGAATAAATTCTTCTATAAAAAGCGTATTTAAGGAACCAAACGATTAACTATGACATACATATTATCATTGTTTGTACCAAAAGTGGTCACAATACCTTATCTCAGTCTACTTTTAAAATAATTGTTCTTTTTAATTGCCGGAAGACTATGTAGTTACTTGGAACACATTCTCAGCAAACATTATTATTTTAATTAATTAATGAAGGATATTGAGATCTATTTCATCAGTTTTTCAAGAATCGTAAACATTTAAGAATTAAATCTTACCGACGGATAAAAGCTTGGTCAATTGTGTAAAACGTGTAATACGTTATAATTTCAATCATAGATTTCTATTCACACAGAAAGGGTATGAAATTATTCTTTTACAAGCCGTGTTACATAAGACTGAGTTAGAATCAGAGGCAGAACAACGGATTGCCAACAGTTATTAGTATTTTAATTAAATAAAGCGGAAATTGAATATATTTCATCTAATTTTAAGAATCTTAAACATTTAAAAATTATAATAATCCCAAAGAGGGACAATCGCTTGTTCAATTGTGTAAAACGTGTAATTCGTTATACTTTCAATCATATGTTTCTATTAAGACAGATATGCTATTAAATTGCTTTTTTACAAGTCAACATAACGTATTGTTTAAGTAATGTTTACAATTATATTTTAATTATAAAAATATATTACAAACGAAATGGCGAATGAACTTCCGGTAATTATGTAAGAAATATTTGACTCCTCGTATGGTTCAATATTATAACACGTATCTGTCATCCATTTACGACATACTTGCTCATACGTTTTACAAAAGAAGAAACTAAATTGGATAACTCAACGATGATAAAGGATGAAAGTCATAAAATTTTTGTGTGTCCATTCAGAGTAGTAAAATCAATAATTTGTACAACATTTAAATTAATAAATTCGTTTCATTAGCTTGTAACAATATTCTGTTATTCTATAAAAGAGCGAAGGTTATTCTGTTATTCTGATCGTAATTACTACTCATAATAAAATATGACCATTATCAGCTAAATACAATCAAGAGAACATTGCTTTCGTTACGGGAAGGCTGTATTTCTTCTACCACTCCTTGATTCTTCAATAAAACTTCGCATTTTTGAAACAATTTGCTTTCAAAGCAGTTTTGTAAGTGCACACTAAAGACTTGGAGTATATTACGCTGCACTAAATGCGATAAGAATAAATGCGGAAGGGAAATGCTGCTCCAAAGTGAAATCGTGGGCTTTAAGGATACGACGGAGAAAGGCTTTCTTTGTGATGAAGCCAATTTTATGGTCTTCTCTACTTACTGTGATGTGGTGGAATCTTCATATAAAAATATCAAGAAAGACAAAATATACTGACTCAAGATGGAAATTAGTAACAGAGCATCTTAGAACATTTAAGTATAATATTCAAATAACTTAATATAATTAAGTAATGAAATTTTATGAAAGTTAACCCTGGAGCTTGTACCGCAGATCACAAGTCTGCTAGTAATATCGTTGAAATAATTGATTAATCAACGAAAATGTACATTATTTAAGCTATAAATATATTCAATTACAACGAAATAATTTCTTAACATAGTTATTTGTTACAAATTAAAATTCAACTATCTCAATAATAATTTTCTTGTAGATTCCATGGGAGTCATTTTTTGGGGGTGTGGGGGAGGAGGGGTAACAGTACAGATGAGGGTAATCCATAAACTGGATACTCCACTTAAATAGAATGCGAAAAGAATTGAAAAGGAAAGATGCGGAAAGGAGAAGGTAGCCAAGGGTTGACTAGCTTTTTTTTCTTTTTGGTGTAAGTGATTTTATTACAGTTGTTGAATTAATCTCAGCGTGATGGATGGTTATTCATCACTCGAACCGGGACATGTTTTTATATTTAAACTAATAACGATCATTCATAAAACCTAGCTTTAAAATGATGTAATATGACCATGTGGTCTGTGAAATAGTGTTTAAATTTCTAGTTAGAGGTACCGACAAATTACAATTCACGCGCAAAAACATTATAATTATTGTTCTTTTTACAAATAACGTAGTGGCGACTTGTTTCATCTCGAAGTATGCAGTAGCTTATTATTTAGCGTTATTTCTAATTGAAATTGGATCTTAATTCTGATCTTTTGTGATAAAGAAAACAGTAATTCCAACTAGATAACAAACACCGACATCAAACAACCCATAGAAAACGTACGTTCTGATCATTGTAAAGAAAATAAACAATTAAATAATGGAACATTAAGTCTCTGAGTATTTTGTAGGACGTAACAGGCTACTCCTTTTAAATAGTTAGGGGGCAGAGATGGCAACGCAGCGCACTCCCCTCCAGCGGAAACGCTAGCTACGGGCTAGCTGCTTGTAGATTCTTGTCCATTTTGCTGCAATCCGCAGACGGACAACCTGCTTCAATACCACGTGGACTCCACTGCTTCCTTCCCGAGCCTCGCACCCAAATTGGTGACCCAGACAAGATGGAAAGCAGCACAGCAGCAGAGTGTATGCAGAGTGGCGCCGAGACTACCAGCTTTCAGCTTTCTGGCCCGGGAACGTGAAGCTGAAGTCGCCGAGGTGGATCAACAATTCAACATCTTCGGCATTACTCACGACGCCACGCGATTCTCTCACGTGGCGGCACACCTGGACGGCCGTTGGGCCGAAGAAGTCCAATCCTCAACCCCACTGGCATCGGGCAGGTATGAGTTGCTATCCTTATATTGACGATATTCTTGTTTACAGCTCTTCGGCGGAAGAACACCGGGAACATCTGAGCGCGATATTCCAGCGCCTGGCTCAAAACGGCATCGTCCTAAATACCAAGAAGTCAGTCTTCGGTCTGTCAGCTGTGACCTTCCTCGGCTACCGCGTCTCCAAATAGACGTTAGAGTAATCCCGGAACGCATCATCGCCCTGCAGTGGTTCCAGCGGCCAAACGACGCCCGTGGCCTGCGTCGGTTATTGGGTATGGTGAACTATTAGCGACGGTTCCTTCACCACGCAGCGACTCAGCAGGCCGTGTTGCAGGAAGCATTATCTGGCCTCCGCGGAGCTCAACCGGTACCGTTTACGTCCGAAGACGCTGAAGCCTTCGAGAGCTGCAAGCTTCGCTGGCCCCACCCTGTTGGCCCAACTCTACTCCGGCTGTTAAGCGACGGTTCGCAAGAAGGAGTCGGCGCCACCCTGCAGCAACGGGTCGATGGAGCATGGCAGCCGCTGGGCTTCTTTTCAGAAGGACTGACACCATGGCACTGTCGATCTACCTGGCGGTCCGACACTTTCGCCACGCGATCGTGGTACAACACATGGTGGTCTTCACAGACCACAGGGCGATTTGCTTCGCGTTCTTCCAGCAGAAAGAGAAGCTTCCGCCGGTACAGAGGAATCACCTTACCTACATCGGTCAATTCACCACAGACATCCGATACATCAGTGGGCCGAGAATATCATCACGGACGTCATGTCGGCGTCCTTGCCACGACCTCGAATCCGGTGGACTTCGAGATCCTCGCTCACCAGCAGAAGAACGACGACGAGTTGCGCAGCACTACGCGCCTGGTGACGTCGCGTTTCGTGTGGCCCAGAGTGAACCGCCAACACCATGCGCCACGTCGTGCCCCTCACCGGATCCTTCTAGACGCCAACCGCCCGATCCCGCCACGTCCCCGTCGACATCATCGGTCCTCTGCCGCCAGCAGGGTCCTTCCGGTACTTGCTCACGATTATCTACCACGCCTCGCGCTGGCCAGAGGTGGTCCCGCTAGAGCAGATCACCGCTGAAAGCGTAGCCAACGTCGCCCGATTCGGCTGCCCAGAGATAATTACTACCGACCAAGGTCGGCAATTTGAATCGCGAGAGGACCTCCAGGCATGGGCAGCAGAGCTCTTTGTTTGGAGAGACACTTCGGCTGCCCGGGTAAATCCTTCGCCCCAAATTCAGCACCGCCTGGCGGAGTCCGGACTACTTGTCTGGACTACAAAAATAGTTTCCACAAACGTGCACATGAATAATTTCAATTTTGTATTGTTCCGATGCATAACAGTAATAAAGTTAAAAAATAATTTATGTATTCTCTGCACCATTTAACGGAATCTCTATTATATAACGTTGAATTATAGTTGTACATTTACGTTCCTATAATAAGGAATAAGGGTCAGACCTATAATGGAGTGAATTAATATGTTCGGTATGGAAATATTTCGAATGTGGAGTTGTTAAGAAATTAAATTAAAAGTTTACGGCTAAATGCGTAGAGAGATTTTAGTATAGTACTCGTTTTTAGATATGAATTGATAATTACTCGTTTCTATCTTCCAAAATAAAATTATTTGCAGAGATAAACGAATAAATAATTTTAAAATATTCAATTTAATCGTTACTATTCGATTCAAGTAATACACCAACTAACGTAAATTCTTTTTTTGGGGGGGAGGGTAACAGGCTACATGAGGGTGATCCTGAAACAGGCAACTCCCCTTTAATAGCATAGGAAGGGAATTGAAAAAGGGGGGATGCGGAAGGTAGAGTAAGGTAGCCAAGGGTTAACTAGGGCCCCCAGGCTATGGTTTAAGGATCCTACCCGGTGTTTCACCTAAAGAGATGCAGGGAAAACCCTAGAAAACCTGCATCAGGTAGGTCGAGCATTGGGTACTATCCTCACGCCCTTCCGAATGACGGGAGACGAGTCTGCTGTGGGGTCGCAGCATTCCCTTCTCCGTGTCTCCACCAGTTTCAGGAGGCAGTTGGCCGACTGATCCAATGGGATTAGCAGACAACTCTTGCCATATGCCCAAGGTCTTAGACGCCAGTACATATACCTCCTAAAATAGGTGAAGGTGTCTCGGCATATGAGAACTTTGATAAAAAGTACCCAGAGAGAGATGCGAGGCATTCCCGACATGATCAGGTGAGCCCCGCAGTCACTCTGGGCTGAAGCGCCTGCGAGAAAACTCCTGCAGCGCCTTCTGTCTGATCGTAAATTCTATATTCTCAAATAATATAATGTGATAAAAAGGGGGATTTTGGTAAGGTTGTGGCGTTATGAGGCGCAGTTCGGCCAACAACAATGGATAGTCGGCCGAAAGATGTTTTTCCCCGCGGGGAAGGCCCGCATTGCCTGTACGATGGTGAACCCCCGCGGGAAAAATGAGGGCGGGGAACCCCGAAATGTTAAGAAATAGGGGAAGTCCCGCCCGAAGCTTTATAAGGGAAGCCGATGGGTGGCTCGAGAGCCAGACGGCGTCAGAGTGTTCAGAGTGCGTCAGAGAGTGGAGAGAGGAGACATCAGAGTGATCAGACGGCAGTAGAGACCCGAGAGGACGTGGCTCGACCCCGAGAAGGGAGGCGAGTAGAGCAGAGATCCAGAGACGCACAAACATTCGAGAGGTGGATGTTTGTTGGGCCAGTAATTGTGGGTAAGCGATCTAAAATCTGTGAAACTTGCTCATTGCTCTGAATAAAATTAACATTCAATTATTTTCTTTCTATTTTCAGCTGATGCATACTCCATCTCTTGAGAGACCCAAAATCCCCTGGGATTAAGCCCGTGTCTTCACGTAAATTAATAAACAAAATTGTTAAAATTGATCAGATTTGTAATTTAAATTAATAAATGTTTTATATACAAAAAAGTATATTACATTTTGGCGCCCAACCGTGTGAGCTTACGATCTCTCTCAAGGGTGAAGTACTGCAGAAGCTATTTTTGTAAAAGGTAATCTTTCCAGAATTTAGAGTTATAGTTTTTTTTTGTTTTGCTTTCTTTCGTGTTCCTCTCGGTTAAAATTTAAATTCTGGGTTTTGCAATTTTACTGTGCAATCTCCACAAGTACGCAATCTTTTGCTTACAAAAATTAATACATGTTTTTTTTTATTAATATTTTGGGGTTTTCTTTTGTGTGATATATGCTTCTTAGAAGTAAAAAACGTGTGATTAATATGGAAAATTCACAGGAACCAGAATTTCAGTGTGCGCAGGTTGAGAATTTTGAATCCGAGGAAGTGATCGGTTTAAACGAAATGTTTAATGAAAGTGATAAAGGGCAAGCATCAGGGACAGAAAATGTAGACGTCAGCAATAGTGATATTACGAATGCCATAGGGGAAAAGAGTGATAAGCAAAGAAGAGACAGTACTAGCGTAGATATTGGGATGCTAATAAGAAATTTGGGTAATAAAATGGATGAGATGAAATTAGAAAATAATAAGAACATGGCTGAAATAAAATTAGAATATAATAATAAATTGGAGGAGATGAAATTAGAAAATAATAATAAATTGGATGAGATGAAATTAGAAAATGATAAGAACATGGCTGAAATAAAATTAGAAAATAATAGGTTGGGAGAAAAAATTGATAAGAGTATGGCAGAAATGAGAATAGAGTGTAAGGAAAATGTAGAGAAAATGGCTGAGAAGATGGAGAATAATTGGAAACAGTTTATTGTAGAATTTAAAGGGGAAGTAAATAAGAATGTGGAGGAGATAGAGGCAGTAGTGGAGGAAGAAATTATTCAGAACGAGGTATCTGAGAAAATATGTGATGATAAACATATTGATTTTAATGTGCAAGTAGAAGAAATAGATAAGGTAGAAGTAATGTGTAATTTAGTTATTGATAATAGTCAAAGGGAAATGGTTCTTAAACAGTCAGGGAAAATAGTTGAGAGAGGAGAGAATCCTGTGGCTATTGATAATGATATGCAGGGAAATGTTAGGAAACAGCTGAAAATAGTGATAGCTGAAGTGTTAGAGAGAGGAAAGTTGTATAGTTACAATTTGAAGAAGAAAATGCTGAACTTAGCAGGGTTTGAAAGGGAAACTCTACGGAGAAATAGGGGAAAAAGACAAAGTTTGGGTCACATTAGTGTAAGAATAGATACAAAGTTTATTAAATTTAAACAGAATAGGTTCGATCATTATGCAGATGAAATGTATGAGGGAATTTTGGGAAAGCAGTGTAGAGGGAGAACGCAGGATCATTTCGCTATGGAGTATGGAAAACGCATGGCAACAATGATAAGTAGTTTAAATTATGTAGCGACCTGGTCAATTAAAGGATTGAGGATTCATTCAATTGGTGAGGTAATTAAATGGTTTGGGAAAATTTTGTTTATATGTCAATGGGATTTTAGGCTGCATAAAGAATATGGGCAACCATTGTTGTTGTTAAAGGAAAATAATAGCACGGGAATATTTGGGGTACATGAAGATTGTGATGATGGCAGGGGTCTATTGCCATATCAAGAATAAGTAAGATTAGGGCAAAGAAACTCTAGGAGAATCATTACCCTTTAATGATTTCATAATTGGCGATTATGGAGACTCCAGCTATAAAGCATTTCCTTCCATTTCTGATGCTTTATCTCTTACATCTATCCTCTATGCTATCTTCTAGTAAACAACTCTAGGAGAATCATTACCCTTTAATGATTTCATAATTGGCGATTATGGAGACTCCAGCTATAAAGCATTTTCTTAAATTTCCGATGCTTTATCTCTTACATCCATCCTCTATGCTATCTTCTAGTAAAAAACTCTAGGAGAATCATTACCCTTTAATGATTTCATAATTGGCGATTATGGGGGCTCCAGCTATAAAGCATTTTCTTCCATTTCTGATGCTTTATCTCTTCTATCCATCCTCTATGCTATCTTCTAGTAAACAACTCTAGGAGAATCATTACCCTTTAATGATTTCATAATTGGCGATTATGGAGACTCCAGCTATAAAGCATTTTCTTCCATTTCTGATGCTTTATCTCTTACATCTATTCTCTATGCTATCTTCTAGTTAGGTGATTTTGATGGGGAATTCTAGATAGTTCAGTTGTATTTTGTCACGGGTGTTTTTTTTTGTATTGTAATAGATTTTGGGGATGATTTGAGATAGTGTGACAGGATTTTAGGTTAATTTTGGGAATCAGCTATTTTGGTATTGTCTTGTTCTGTCATTTTGTTTCTGCACAAAGAGTATTTTTTCGATTTTATGGGTTGTTGGGGTGTGAAAAATAGATGATTGAAGTGGATTTTATTGTGGGGAGAAATAATTAGAATCCTGTCTGTTTGGAAGAAATTAGAGTTGAATTAGTGTGAGCTTATGAAAGGAATGTGGTTTGAAGTAAAATTGGGAAATGTCAGCTGTGATTTGGAAGGTGTTTTGATTTATGGTACTGGAATTTGGTGGAAAATAGCAGTGGGACCTCATAGTGTTATTGGAGGATATAAAGGATTATAGGAATCAGTCGTCGTATTATAAGGAAGTATAATAAGTTGAAAGCGTCGTATATTAAAGTGAAGTGAAGGATTCGTCGAATAATAAGTAAAGAATAGTATGTGAAGTCGTCGTATTGGGGGTGGCATAAATAAGTCCACGAGATTAATTTAGTTGGTGATTAGCCCAAATAGAAAGGGGATCACAACAGTGTAGTAAAATCGTCGGTTAAATAAAAATATTAGATGAGAATGTGTCACTGAAATAGACCAGCTGGTACCTTGGATTTTAAAGATTGTGAATTGTCAGAGCTGATAGAGAAATAATATGGGGGGAATCTTGAAGGAATTTTATGAGCAAAGTGGTGACTCAACGATTATTATGATAAAGAGGCAGGATTTGAGTTAATGGGGAGATAGGAATAGTTTACTGGGTAGAAATTGAAGACTTATTTGTTGGGAAGTCATAGAATGAGAAACTATTGTGCAGAAATAGGGTGTTATCTTTTTTTTAAATTCTGTTCTATCAGGAGTTTGTTTATTTTGATTAATTGTACTGCTGGATAATTAAATATGGTATGGGGGCTACCAAGCTATTTTAGTTTTTATTGTTGGATAAGTTGGATAATTTTCAGGAATAAAAAATTTAGCTTCTGAAAATTCTATATTTGGGGTTTGATAAATGTCACAGGAAGGAAAACATGGAGCCACATTGAGGATTGTTTTTGTTTGAGGGATGATGATAGAGGGCAGTTCAGCCATATAATGTTGGTGTAAACATATATGATGGCATGTGAATATTGAACTGGGATGCCAAGTTTCTCCATCCTGGCAAACTGAAAGTTTCGTTCCTGTGAGCGGGTAAATTTAAATAATTTATAATTCATAACAGGATTTTATTTTATCAATGGGGGGGCACCAGGCAAACATGTGTAAGTTTATGTAAGCCACGTGTTAACTTGTAATTTTATTCAATTTTAAGTATAAATCAATAGGAAAGATTATTTTAAAATTAAGTTGAAAAGGGTGCTCAATCAATTTGATTAATTTGTAATTTCTCCGAGCACAAAAATGATTGTAAAGAATGAGCAAGGGGGTTAAAGATAAAATATGGAGATAAATTTCTCAAAAATTTTTGTAAAATTTTATTAAAATTGATCGGGGGCAATGTGATAAAAAAGGGGATTTTGGTAAGGTTGTGGCGTTATGAGGCGCAGTTCGGCCAACAACAATGGATAGTCGGCCGAAAGATGTTTTTCCCCGCGGGGAAGGCCCGGCTTGCCTGAACGATGGTGAACCCCCGCGGGAAAAATGAGGGCGGGGAACCCCGAAATGTTAAGAAATAGGGGAAGTCCCGCCCGAAGCTTTATAAGGGAAGCCGATGGGTGGCTCGAGAGCCAGACGGCGTCAGAGTGTTCAGAGTGCGTCAGAGAGTGGAGAGAGGAGACATCAGAGTGATCAGACGGCAGTAGAGACCCGAGAGGACGTGGCTCGACCCCGAGAAGGGAGGCGAGTAGAGCAGAGATCCAGAGACGCACAAACATTCGAGAGGTGGATGTTTGTTGGGCCAGTAATTGTGGGTAAGCGATCTAAAATCTGTGAAACTTGCTCATTGCTCTGAATAAAATTAACATTCAATTATTTTCTTTCTATTTTCAGCTGATGCATACTCCATCTCTTGAGAGACCCAAAATCCCCTGGGATTAAGCCCGTGTCTTCACGTAAATTAATAAACAAAATTGTTAAAATTGATCAGATTTGTAATTTAAATTAATAAATGTTTTATACACAAAAAAGTATATTACAATATATAAACCTCCACCACGTAGGACTGCAAGAAGACTATAAAGAAAACGACAGATATATTACACACTTAATTTTGTTTTAAAATTATAATATTTAGTTAGCTCAAAAATATGTATTAAACTTAAGAACTAGATGTTCAGTAACATTGTAACTCAAAAATGTACTTTTCTTAGGCATACCGATGAGTAACTACGGCTACACATGTTTAAAGATTTCGTTGTTTTCCTCTTAATATTATTTAGCATAACTGTAATGTTGCCAATATGTACAATAAAGTTAATTTCTATATACTAAATGGCAGTGCATTATGGAGCATTTCAATCATGGCAACTCCAGTTCAACCTCATTCGAATGGCTGATGTCCACATATTATGAGTCTCTCCCTCTTTCGGTTCTTATTTGCCGTTTCAACGTTGTTTTTCATTAATTTACTTCCACAGAGACAGCCCATGCGCATTAATCAATCCCTTGCAACTTTTTCTGCTATTTATGAATTTTAAAGATAAAGCTGTTCTCTTTAATTCGGTTTCTATCTGTCGATGCCTTATTTGCTTCGCCAGGTACCTATATTTTAGAAGACAATAAAAAACAGGCCTTCGTCCATTTCATTTTTAGATTATGAAAAAACCTTTGATAATGTAAACCGGAACACACTATTAAGAATTTTGAAGAGGACAGGAATAAAAAATATCAAGAAAGAATAGTTATCCATAACCTTTACATAAGACAGTCAGCAGTACTAAGAAAGCAGAAATCAAGAAAGGAGTAGGACAAGGTTGCAAGTGGTGTAAAAGCCAGGATACCTTTTGTTTTTTCGTGTATTATTTTATTTTAAATATTTTAATAAGGCTACTATGTCAATTTGATTGTTTGTTATAATATTGTTAGTTGATAAGATGTTTAATAAGTGGAATGGGGCTACAATGAGACGTTTGAGTGGATTGTCTGAATTTGAAGACGACATTGTGCAGACGATATTGTTAGGGTCATAACGTCGTTGGGTGACGCAAGCAGTAAGGTCGTGCGCAAGAACTTCCTCGAAGAAATTTAGAAATTTTAACACACCGCAATTGGCTAAACAGGTCACCTGACCCAGTTTTAGCAAAATGGCTGATAGAGGGTTTGAAGACAAACTAGACAGTTGATAGACTTCGGGAAGACGACAAAGAGAGTGGACGTAATTTGTTAGACGGGCAGAGGAACCCGTGAGGGAAGGATGTAAAAAGTTGTGTCATTGTGTATATTCTGGAATGAGACGCCGAAGTGATGGACGTATATTTTTGAGACGGCGAGGAGACTTACATTTGAAGAATGGGGTGAGACATCAAATAGTGAAGTCGTGCTTGAAGAGCGTATCAGACGGTAAAAGGTGTTTGCCGTTCGACCTAGAAATACGTAGAGCAGTGGTGAATATTGAAAGGAGAACACAAACTTTCCGATAGTTGATGTTGCAGTTGCAGTTGGAGAAAATTTCTGTTTTTCAGGAGAGCAAGTCGATACTTTTGGAAGATGTCGTCAGTGTGATGTGATATGAAGGAGACAGCGTGTGGTGTTTCTACCTCAAAGAGTGGAAAGGTGACACGTACTTAGCAGAAAAGAGTGAGGGCACATGGTAGTCTGAAATACTATATTAGCAACCAAATACAGATGTTGGGTGAGTGAAGATGTAATTATGAAATTGCTCATTTTTTTATTATTTTCCTGATAAAATTTTTTAACGTCATAATTTCTGACCTGATGTTTTTCTTTTATTTTACAGTTGCTGCAATTATCTAACTCTTGAGAAGCCCAAATGCCCATGCAGATTTTGAGTTGTATATATATATATATATATATATATATATTGTAGCAGATCCGTCGTTCCTCCGTTGTATTCGAGGATTTCTTAATTCCTTTAGGGCGCCAGGTAATTTTCATAAAGAACACCAAAAATTGATTTTAATAGTTTTAATTTCAATTAGAGCATGAAAAGAAATTATATCTACAGGGCGTGATCATTCTCTCGTCGTCCCGCCGACACAACCTGCTTCTCCAATCACCCCATGACGACTCCCAACGTCTCGCCTCGCCTCGCCAGACCACATTGTTGGCCCGGGTTGCGTCAATTCCTCAAAAATTGCAACTCGCAAGATGGCCTGCATTGTTCATCGTAACTTTTCATGTTACAATATATATATATAAGCATCCGCCCGAGCTTAAATATATGCCGCCTGCATTGTCTCGATGCCGTCTGCTTCGTTCGAAACCGTCTGAAAGTCGTCTGGTTAATAAAAAGAAAATAAGAGTATCCCTAACTAAATTACTGCTGTTTGGGCCTAGTGAAACGCTAGACCACGGCTTCGTGTGATCGGCTGCTGTGGACGTTGTATTAGGATTTCGTGATTTCCTACTTTCCGTACATCGCGTCTATCATTAGCTTTAACTTTATCAATTGTATAAGGTCAGTAAAATTTGGGTTGTAGTTTACTTGATAGTAGTCACGCATTCCAAGTACTTTATTCCGCCTTCCGAAAAACAAACACTAATTTTTTGTATCACTTCGATATCAAGTACCACTTCATTGCACAATTTATCCAGAACATTTTGTAATTTAATTCAGAAATATCTACCACTATATTAGAGTAGAAAAAACCTAGCGGATATATTTCTTCCTCTCCAATTCCGATTAATTTCACAATTTTGGCGACCCAATTCGTTCGTAAAAATCATTGCAACTTCACTGCCTGTATCGGAGAGTGGAGTGCATTCGTGGTCACACCACATACTTTTACATTCACATATAATTTTACCACACCATTATCAGAATTGCAAAGTAGAGTTTTATTTTCCCTAGTGGCACAATTATTTCATTCCTGTCTAAACCGTTTACATCTGAAACATCTTACATCTTCATTTTTGAATTTACAATCAACAAACTTGTGGCCAGTCTCGTTGCAATTGAAACATTTCAAATATAAGTTAATGTTATTCTATAAAGATTTAGTACGGACAACCGTCTGAATTTTGTTGGCTTGTTCTTTGGTTTTTGTACTTACTTCGCACTGCGTCATATTCGTCTAACTTAATAACAAACTCGTCTAGATTTTTTATTTTCGGTAATTCGTCAATAAAATTGTCAAGAACGTCGTCGGGTATTTTTCTTCGTAATTGGTTTCGACCATATAGGGTGCGCGTTCTATAAATTTGTAGGTGGGGGAGAATGAATTTAAGTTGTTTAATTAATACGGGATAAAAAAAAATTATAAGTTTTAATTTTAACAAATACTGATTTATTAAATTATATATTTAAGGGGATCCTCGCTTACTGCATCGGGAACATGATTGACTCTTTATCTCAGGGAAAGCTAAATGCTCAGTGGGTATATAAATCAAATATGGGGGAAAAGCGAACAGACAAACGACCAGAGGCGAGAAACAATAAGGTGGGTACATCACCACGGCGTCCTTGCTGGCTGATGGCTGCTGGGTGTCGTCTCCAAAGCGTCGGAGGTATGCTGAGCGTCACCTTCTTCACTCCAGGGCTGCTCGTCGACTCGATATTTCAGGTTTCTCAAAGATGGACGGATGGTTGTCGGATTTACGTCCAGTGAAACTGACGTAACTATTTAAATTTTGCAATGTTGTTTTCTAAAATGCGTCCGAAAATGTTTCTGTAAACTGCTCTTCGTCTCCTAGTGCACCCTGGTTTTGTTCTTCTCGCCCCGTCCAAATCTCTCCTGGTGGGCGTGCACTTTCTACTTCTTAAAATTGTTATTTCGGCAAGTGTCCTTCATAATCTTGGGCACTGCATAACAAATTGTTGTTATGAAGTCACTTGCCTCTATTGTTCCGGCTTTCGGGGACTCGGGATAAATACTTGACCTGTTTAGCAGGTAGCAAGCAGGTCCAGGCGTCAGGTCAATTTTACCTTTTCCCACGGCTGACCAGATTGATTGTTGGTAAATAACATCTGTTGCCCATGTCTTCCGCAGGCCAGACTTGACGCTATCTCGTCCAATAATATTTACCGAACCTTGATGTTTCCGTTTTCTGGCCGAGAAGATAACTAATTCGTCATTTAATTAACCTATCTCGTTCATTCATGTTCCCGACTTCGTCCTGCTTAGATCTAAATACTTATGTACATTAAAATAAGAAATAAAAAATACAATTTAATTAATATAATGTGGTACCAGGCAATCGCGTACCGCAAGTTCCTTCAATTGTTCATAATTCAAGACATCTAACCCTTTTATCCACTCTTAGAAATAGTTATTCAATTCAAAAGTCCCGCCACGAAGTATGTGTTTACTTTCAGTGCGAGAAGAAATTATGCCTAAACTGTTAAGGACTTTTTTTAAATCTCTTTAACAATAATTTCTCTATATGATCATAGTTATTTGATAAATGATTACGTTCACGTGGTAAAAAAAATTACAATTTCTAACGGCAGCAAATTCAATAAATATGAAACCGAATTTTCTTTCGGTATCTCAATCTACCTCTCGAATAATGTTAAGTATATACTAATGTCTACTCGAGGCGTAACCCATCATTAATTTAATTAAAACGGCGCTTTTCCTTGAGATTGAAAAACCGTAAGAATCTTCGTTTTGCTTCCTCGCCGCTTCTAACACTGTCGTTGTAGTATTCAGTCCTAAGACTGGTTTGATGAAACCCTCCATGCTGACCTATCTTGCGCAAGCCTTTACATTTCCTTATAACTAGCACACCCATATTTTTTTTATTTCTTCTCCTTGCAATATGATTTCTTTTCCATATCCCGTTTTAACTTTCTTCATCGCCTGTTCTATATAGAAGTTAAACAGCATGGGCACAGACTGCATTCTTGTATTACTCCTTTCTTGATTTCTGCTTTCTTTTCTTGGTCTTATATTCTAATTACTGCTGCCTGTCTTCTGTAGAGGTTATGTATTAGCCTCCTTTCTCGATATTTTATTCTAGTTATCTTCAAATTCCTTAATAGCGTGATCCAGTTAACATTATCAAACTCTTTTTTCTAAATCTAAAAATTCCATGAACGTAAGCCGGTTTTTTCGTATCCTGTCTTCTAAAATTAATCGCAAAGTCAATATACCGTCTATTATCCCTATATTCTTCCTAAAACCAAACTGATATTCTCCTAACTCGCATTCTATTTGACGTTCCATTCTCCTTCTTCG